>BCIP01000004.1:37608-383477 GCA_001599995.1 Ambrosiozyma monospora
CCCAACTAACCCAACTAACCCAACTAACCCAACTAACCCAACTAACCCAACTAACCCAACTAACCCAACTAACCCAACTAACCCAACTAACCCAATAACTACATCTAGCTCTGAGTCAACTGGCCCAACTGAACTAACTTCTCCTATCGATTCAACTGCCCCTGTTACCGCAACAAATACAGTCACTCCAACTGAACCAACTTCTCCGGTCTGTCCAACTTGTACTGAGTCAAATGGCCCTGCCAAACCAACATCTCCTATTACCTCAGCTGCACCAACATCAGCATCAACCATTTCGGGTACTGAACCAACTACACCAGCTAATACAACTGCTCCAGCTAACCCAACTTCTCCTGTCTGCCCAACCTGTACTGAGTCAACTGGTCCAGTTAGTCCAGCTACCCAAGTCTGTCCAACCTGTACTGAGCCAGCTGCTCCTGTTACAACTGTTACAGTCACACCAACTGAATCAACTAACCCAACCGCTCCAGCATCTCCATCTAACTCATCCGGTGCTGACTCAACTGAACCAACTGAACCAGCCTCTCCAGCTAAACCAACTGCTCCTCTTACAGCCACTGTCACAGTCACTCCAACTGAGTCAACATCTCCAGCAAATCCAACTACTCCATCTTCTCCATCTGTTTCTAAGTCAACTGCTCCAAACCCAACGGGTCCAATTTCTTCATCTATATCAACCAAGACAAGTGCTGCAACTGATTCAACCTCATCAGTCAACCCAACTTCCTCATCCTCCCCATCTTCACCATCTGATACTGCACCAACCACTCCAGTTAACCCAACTGCTCCATCTTCACCATCTGAAAATGAATCAACCGCTCCATCTTCACAATCGGCTACTGAACCAGCAACTTCAATCACCCCAATTGTTCCGGTCAACGCAGCTGGTACTACTTCTCCATCATCTCCTGTCGTTTCTGAGTCAACTTCACCTTCCAACTCAAGTGCTCTAACTATCCCAGCTAATCCAGCTTCTTCAGGTGTCACGACCAACCCAGCTGAGCCAACTACAACAGTTACTTCCACTGAGCCTGCTGCATCTGCTTCTTCTCAATCTGGTGAACCATCCACTCCGTCATCTACTGAAGGTTCTGGTAATGGATCCGGTAATGATAACGGCAACGGTTCTAAAACTGCTTCAACTCCTACTTCTTTTGAAGGTTCTGGTAACGGTAACGGTTCTGAGACTGTTCCAACTTCATCATCTGCTGAAGGTTCTGGCAATGGTTCTGGCAATGGTTCTGGTAATGCATCTGGCTCTGAATCTGCCACAACTCCAACAGCTACTCAAGGTTCTGGTAACGATTCTGAATCTGGCTCAACTCCATCAACTACCGAAGGTTCTGGTTCTGAAACTTCCTCCACACCATCATCTACTGAGGGTTCTGGTAATGGTAATGGATCCGGCTCTGGTAACAGCAATGATTCTGTCTCTGGTTCTGAAACTGTCTCAACTCCAACATCTACTCAAGGTTCTGGTAATGGTGATGTTAATGATTCTGGTTCTGGCTCTGCCTCTGCCTCTGGTAACGATTTGGGCTCTGCCTCTGGCTCTGGTTCTGGTTCAGAAACTATTCCAACTCCAATTGCTATCCAAGGTTCGGGTAATGAGTCAAGTAATGGTTCTGGTTCCGAAACTACCTCAATTTCATCGTCTGCTGAAGGCACTGGTACCGGTAATGGTAATGATTCTGGCTTTAGTAACGGTGCTGAGACTGCTTTTACCCCATCTTCTACTGAAGGTTCTGGTAATGGCTCTGTTTCTAGCCCTGGTTCTGGTTCCGAAACTGTCACTACTCAATCATCCACTGTTTCTGGTTCTGATAAGGGCAATGAATCTGGTAATGGTTCCGAGACTGCTTCAACTCCATCATCTACTGAAGGTTCTGGTAACGGCAATGGATCTAGTAACTCTGGCTCTGATTCTGAAACTACCACCACTCCATCATCTACTGAAGGTTCCGATAACAATGGTTCTGGTAATAGTAACGATAACGGTTCTGATAATGACAATGAATCTGGTAACAGCAACAATTCCGAAACTGCCGCTACTCCATCAACAACCGAAGGTTCAAATGTTGAAACTTCCCCAACCTACACCTCATCTCTATCTACAGTTTACTTATCCACTCCGGCTGTTCCAGTTATTGCTCCTTCGGGTGCTGAGTCAACCACTGGTGCTGTTCCAGCAGTCTCTGTTCCAACTTATGCCTATGCTTCAGCTACTCCAGCTCTTTCAGTTTATGAAGGTTCTGGTAACAAGTTGTCTGCCTCTGCGGTTACTTTGTTCGGTTTCATGAGCTGGATCATCATGCTTTTGTTCTGATTAATTGATCAATTATTTTGCCCTCCACTACCCTCTAATATACCATTCACATAATTTGTGTTTTTTTTTTTCGTCTGTTCTTTCAATTTAGCTTCAACTTGATTTCAAAGTTGTTTCGCTCATGCGTATGGTTAATTCTGGTGATTTTCTGCCGAATGGTCTTAATGGTTTTCTTTGAATAATTGATTTCAATTTTCAGTCATTGAAAACCATACAATCAACTTGCTTGCTTGATTATCCATTTGTTTTTATTTTTCGATACTCGTCGTTTACTGTCAATGCTTGATTTCGAAGCTCAATTGACTCTTTTTCATTACTTTTGTTATTTTAGTCTTAACTTTTTTGTTGACTTTTTTTTCTATTTCTGCATATTCATACCCTACATCTATTTTTGTTTTGTTTTCCTCTTTCCTACAGCATTCCAACTCCTTTTCATTCGTTGTCACATCATTACCGTTCGCTTACTTTTTTGTGTCTTTCTTTATCTTGCTGAAAAGCAGCTGCCTGGTGTTATTGACTTCAATAATTATCTCTCTCTAGATCTTTTTCTTAATATCTTCTTTTACATTTTTCCTCATACTTTGCACAGCTTTAATTTTCAATTTCAAGATTATAGCATGTTTAATTCATACACCCAGTAAATTCATCTCTCCTTGTAAAAATCGCACTACCCCACTCATTCACCCAGCCACCTTGGCCACACTTCCAGCACCGCCACACGGGCCCGAGAGGTCCACTTGGCACAAATTTTCAGTTTTGAAAAGATTTCAAAAATTTCAGACCGCTAACTCCATCGCACTAAGAGTCTTAATAAGAAGATATCCCATATGAGCTGTATCGGTCCCGGGTGATATAACTGAGGCTGCTTGCACTGTGTATCTCTGCCATTGGCTGGTTTGTGATTGCCCAGCTGTTGCCTTCATCGATGTATCATCCTCGGGTGAAAAATTGTGAAAATGTGGCAATTTGTAGATAGCAGATGTAGTTGTGTACGTGGTCTCCACAAGTTGATACTTGACAGCTGCTCAGATAGGCAGATTTGGCTGGATTGGGCAATTTATTGAGGCAGATTCTGTTATTGCACGTGGGGCGGACAGAAGACAAGCGAGACTCGACGTATCGGCCGATCGGTTCTAAGGTTGTAAGGTTCGAGCTGACTAAAAGAATTTGCAGTGGGAGGTTCTGGAGACTAAGAGACCAAGAGACTAAGAGACTAAGAGACTAAGACTCATCGCAGATAGATCATTTTGACCGTATTTAACAGTAGGCTTCTGCTGTTTTTGTGTTTTATCATCTTCTCTTATACCGAAGTTCTTTTTTAGTTTATACTCCTGTTTCTCTGCCTATCTTTGTGCTATACTCTATACTCTACAACAGTCGAACCAGCTTGACCGCAAATTCTCATACCGCCAAATTCAGAATTCTCGCCTTTGTCACACACTTACATAAGCTCTTAGCTCTTAGCCTGTTACAGTTAAATTTCCGATCTCTCCCCGCTCACCGGTCACTCATACTCATTCATAACTCTCTCTCTCTGCACTTTTAGCGACAGAAAAAAAAGTCAAAGTCGATAGACAGCCAAATCCAACTTCACAAACTTGTTACTTCTCCTTTCTTTCTGATCTTAGCGTATAGATATCACTGATCACATCACTCAACAAATACTTTCATACCCCTCTTTATATATACAAAATGTTTTCTAGATCCCTTATCACACAATCTGCAAGAGTGTTTGCCAGACCAGCAACAGCCAACACTTTGAGAATCACAGCTACTTCTATTCTTATTCCAACGATACAGCAACAGCAATTCCAACAACCACAACAACAATTCAAGAGATTCTATCACCCTAAAGTTATCGATCACTATCAAAACCCAAGAAATGTCGGTTCTATGGATAAGAACTTGTCTAACGTGGGGACTGGTTTAGTTGGAGCTCCAGCTTGTGGTGACGTGATGAGATTACAAATTAAAGTTGATGATGAAACTGGTATCATTGAAGATGTTAAATTCAAAACTTTTGGTTGCGGGTCTGCCATTGCTTCTTCTTCATATGCCACTGAATTAGTTAAAGGTATGACTCTGGATGAAGCTTTGAAGATTAAAAACACTACAATTGCCAAAGAGTTGAGTTTACCTCCTGTTAAGTTACATTGTTCAATGTTGGCTGAAGACGCTATCAAATCTGCAGTTAATGATTACAAGACCAAGAGAAAGAATGCTTTGAAACAACCAACTTTGGGCCCAGAAGCTCATTCTCATTCACATCAACAAAAATCAGCTACTGCCAACTAAAAAAAAGGTCCGTTAACATCATAATACACATATCAAATCCCGCTTGAAATCAATATCTGCTTTTTGTTTTTATGTTATCCTATCACCACCATCTTCATCATAGCCATCCTACTACCTTTCCATTATTTATTTATTTGAGTTTCTGTTTCTTTTCTCTTTATCTACGTTCTATTACCCTGGGTTATATATCTGTGTTTCTATCATTTTTTTTTACTATTTTATCTCTCTATCTTCTGTTTAGTTGTTTTCTAGTTTAATACAGTAATACTTGTTACTCGAAATATCGTTCCCAGTTATAACATTAAACCATTGAAACTCGGTTTTAAGTTCTAACACACATTCCCAAAACCAGTATGAAATTTCCATAACTAGTTGGTAGATACCACGTTTTCAGCACACCCGTACTTTTGTTGAATCACCCGGCCGGGCAGGAAAAACTTGCTTGTTTTATCCGAAATGACCTCCACATAAAGGTCATATCGATTTTTCAGGGGGAAGTTGGAAAATTGAAGAAGGGCGGAAACGATGACCAATATAGATAACGAAAAGAGTCAAAAATGGCAGGAGTACATGACTCCAGTCAGTCACCAGTTGTCACCAGTTCACCATGACTCACTTTACTCCAGTTAAGCGAGAAAAATGATTCGCTCGCTCATGTGCTGACAACTTTCAGCGGCACAAGTAACAAACTTCCCCCCACGCGCCCGATGTCGGATTAAAGGTCAACCTAAATCAATGAGGCCTGTTCAGTGAGTAAGGAGGTAACACTGGCTGACTCCAATATGCGATGTTCGGTCGTTGAAACTTGATCAGTTGTCACCATATGGGTCACCATCACTCATAATTCTTGTTGTACTTCAGAGAAAGATGTATCATATTAGAAGAATATATCCAAGGGCACCTTCAGAAATCTGAGCAAATTGTTTCAACAGCACATGTCACCAAAAGACATTAGCTTTAACACTACCACTTATCACTTTAACTCATTGATATTGATATTCCAAGCAGACCAAATATCATTATGATCCACAACACAAGAAACCATACCAAATATTACCAAATTGCTGGGAGATGTTGATTTCTCAAAATCATCGTTACAATCAGGCGTACAACATGAAATTCGAAGACAACTCCACAAAACAACAACGAATAAAGAGAACAGACAACTTGTCAATATAACTTCAACATTTATACAACATAGTACATATCTCAACGTTTTTTATCATTACAATCTTTTTAGATGAGCTTGGATGTCGAAATCTTTATGATTCCAACACCTGGCGATGATATGGAATTCAACAAGACATGAAACTGGAGTTGCCAGTTGAATCCTATTCAATTGAAGACAAAAGATTCACATATTGGAATACTGGTCATACAATCCGGTGCAAAAGAATAATGGGCTATCAGATTTACAGTTTAAAATTAGTCCCCATGCCAGTTGCTAGTTTTGCGTCTTGGACCATGTTTTATTCTATACTGTGGAAATTAAAATTACTTGTTTTATCTGTCATTACCAATTATCAATTCAGGTTTTCAACTTTTCATCTATATCTCTTGATTTTTGGTTTTATTAAGCATTGACACTTCTTAACTGTTTGTGACACACAACGAACTAATTGTTAACTCCCCACCACCGTGAAGCTTGCACAATAGTATTCTTTATTCAAATGATCACTCTCCATTGAACTAATGCTAGCAGAGTTACGATCGCAAGGCACATACCAATATATACAAAAATAGTTGGCTTGAAATTGAAAACACCAAAAATTCATGATATGGACTGCAATACCGGGCCAAGCTTTTTATGCTGGATATATAATCAAAATATTTATAGGTAGTTATAGATTAGTACCGTATGAAACTATTGGACCTCCATGTTCATGTTTATATATATCGTATCATTGAATTCATATATGAGTACTTTATATCATAGAGATTGTATATATAGCTGATGTACGTATGAATTTTAATTCAAAAAATTATATATTGAGAAATTAACTTACTTTAGTCTTTATCGATATTGCATGAGAATTATTTTTCTAGATTAATTCTATATATATCAATTTATTTTTTTTTTTTTTACCTAAAGTGTCAGATTATTGCAGGGGAAACAATTACCTTAATCCTTGAGTTCTTTTTAGATTAAGGTCGAAAACCCTGTGATCGTTTTTAAAGCCCCGATCGGTCATGAGGCTTTGTTTTATAGTCTTTTGGACTTCAACAAAGACTTGTGTCGCCTAGCCCTTAATCCCTAGCCGACTTACAAGCCTGGCTGCTGTGTATAAAATTAAAACGAGTATTATTCGGTCCACAGCTTACCATGACTAGTGCGACCGCACTACAGAGCCAGAACTTATTAATTTCTATATAGCTAGCTAGTGTCGCAATTTCTTTTTTCAGCATATATACGTTCAATAATCAATTAAATATGAAAATTAAATAGAACAAATATAAAGTTGAAGAAAAATAGAAAAAAGTAGGATTTTCAAATATTTGAAGGAGTTTTTTATAGGCATCAATTTAATAGCCTTTAAATAAAAAGGAAAAATTAGAACTATAGATTAGCACACATACACAGCTTACTAAAAATTAACAATTATTATTAATTTTTTTATATAAGTTTATTGTTTAATAAAATTTAAAAATTTATGCAATATGTTGAAAATTGCAAATTAGCTTTTTTGAAATCAAATCAAGCTAGCGTCAAAGTGGATTTATTTTTTTAGTTCCTTTGACCATTACTTATATATATCGATTTACTATACTTTTTCCATTTGAATTTTTAGCGTATTTATCATGATTCATTTTAAATTACTTCATCTATCACTTTTTTAAAATTTTGAACAGCTCTCCTTTTTATTATGTTTTGCAAATTCAACATTAATTTTTTTTTTAAAAAAAAACAGATTATAATGAGTTAAAAAATATTAATATTGCATGCAATTAACGTCAGTTAATTGTAAATTAATATGCATATTAATTTATTAAAATTATTATATTTAATATATGAAATACTTAATATTTAATTTGAATGCATATTTATTTTACCACTTAAATAATTAATATAACTAGCTGTAAATTTTTAACGTTACTTTTTCAAATATTTTAGAAATTAGAATATATTATTAAAGTTTAAACTCGATCATAAAAAAATTAACCAAAAACAAATTGAAAATATATATATATATGAGCATGCATGCATGCGAGGTTTTATATTTCAAATTTCTAGTGGTTCTTATTAAATTCCTGAAATTAACTTCAAAGTACTAGATTCATATCTTTTTTCCATTAATCTTTTTTAATTTTACTCATGATAAAATTGTATATAATGTATATCTTAAAAATAATTAATTATTAAACGTGATTTTTCTATGAAAAAAAAAAAGAAAAACCTCCTTCCTCCAGGAATGCATATACTGACGATTTTTTGATATTCAGTTCATGTGAGGCTTACCTTTTTAAAATTAACAAATCGGATTGGATCTCAAAATTTACTACAGATCGGCTTAAAATTGTTTTATTTACATTTGCTTGCTTCTCTATAAACATTTTTTTTCACATTTTACAACAATAAGTTAATTAAGTTTTTTTACTTTTCACAAATGTTTACTTAATTTTTCTCGTTTTATTTTAAGCTTCTGTGACCATAATGTATTACATTCAATTTATTTTTAATCTAATACAAATTATACAATTTTGATTGGTTTTCAATTTCACTAATTTAGTCTTTTTTACCCTTTTCTTTTTCATAGCCTTTTTACATATCTATGCACATTATATTCTATATGTAATTTATTAAATTGTTTTATTTTCAGATATAAATATAATTTGATTTTTGTTTTCCTTAACCCATAAGAATTCAAGTTTTTATTGAAAATTAATTTTGAAAACTCTCATTGGACTATACTAAATGCCATAAACTATTCACGATTTTTAAAAAGATCGTTATGAAAATAATTATAATTATTAAATTATTCTATTTTATTTTGATTAAAATATTAATTTTCATTGAGGTTTCCATTAAAATTTCAATATATTTTAATTATATTAATTCCCGTGGGTAAAAAAAAAAATAGGTATTATTCAATTATTAAACTAACTGTGAATTATAATAGACAAACTAATTAAAAGATTAAGTATAATTTTAAATCTTGAGTTTATATAAATAAACATAAATAATTACTTTTGATTTATAATTTGTAATTTATTTATTAAATTGTTGATGGGATCGATTGTCGCTTGAATTAATAATTTTGACATGCTGATCCACTTATTGCATATAAGTTTATATGTAACGTAGACATATTTTCTTTATTAAAAAAATATATTTGTTTTTAACAACATTACTGTGTGAATAGAATAAATTGTAGGAGAATAGATTTTAATTTGTTTTCAAAAAACTAAATGAAGATATATTTGTTTGGAACAACATGGCTAGAGATCTATAAATTATTAAATAACATGAATCGGATATATATATAGTTCTAGCTATATTGGCCGGTATATACAGCTAGCTGGGGAAGTTCTATAATATAATCAATTTTACAATTTGGTTTAAAAATATAATTATGAAAAGCAAAATTGAATTAAAATGAAATATAATCATCAAATATAATAAATCGTAATTTCAAAAATTTAAATAACAGTTTTTAATTCGATTTGATTCGACAAAAAGTACGTTTTAAAAAACAGAAAAAGGAAAAGAAAAAAAGGAAAAGAAAAAAGAAATTAATTAAAAACACAAGCGCAGCTAATTAAAAATTTGTTGTGCAAGAGGCAGATCGATTATATATACACATGCATAGATCATAGGTGTACAATAAGCTAGTTATATAAATCAGTATTCAAATTTACTTAAAATTAGAAATTTAGATCGTTTGTCATGTTAAGAAAAATAAAAAATATAATTGAGAAAAAAAATAATTGCTATAATTTAGAAATTCAATGGATGGATGGAAAAAGATATATATATAAATAAAATTAAATTCGTTCATGTAAGCACTTATCTAAAGTGATTCGGTGAAAAAAAATTAAATTGAGGAAAATATTGTTAAGTATAAATTTGATTATTTTAATGCGATTGTGATAACTAGAAAAAAAAAAGTCAAACGAAAATTTGAAATATGGCAATTTACAACGTATACATATGGCAACTCATATCAATTTGAATTTCAGACTGCATGTGAATTTGAGTTCCGTTGGAAGAGAATTGTCGATGTACTCAAATCAGTTGACTTCTCTGTAAACCTTGACTGCAACACAGCTGTCGTTGTTAACGTTACCATCAGCGTAATACATCAATTCGTAAGATGAAGCAGAGTAGTTGTATGGGTCATTGACGTTCTTACAAGCATAGAAACCGTCTTGGCTGGAACCCAAGGTCAAGTATTGCTTACCACCATCAACTTGAGTGAATTGAACACTAGCAATGTTAGCATCAGAAACAGTCATTTGAACATAGTTGGAAGTGGCAACATCAAAGTATTGTTCATATTGACCAGCAAAGTTCTTGTAGATTTGAGCCTTTGAAGAGTCAAAGATCAAAGTTTCAGAACCAGTACCCAAGAAAAAGTAGTCAATACCAGCACCAGAGTGCTTGCTTGACAAACCATTACCGTCGATTTCTGTGTTGTCGGATTCAACGTACAAACCAATGTTTTCCAAGTTGGAGTCATCAGCCATAACGGAAGCGGACAAGATGGCGAACAAAGACAAAGCGGATCTGACGGAGAATTGCATTTTGGATAAAGTAATAAATGGGTTTTTTTTGTAAAGGTTGTTTGGTAGTGGTATTCAAAGTTGTATAACGTTTGATGATGAGAGAAGAGGAATTGAAAACAGACGAGTTGAAATGCAAATGAGAAAGGTGAGATGTCGAGCTGTATTTATATCAAACTTTTAGATAAGTGTCTCAGTAGATGGAAAACTATATTTAGCTTTAGAAGGGGCATATAGGTATAGTTGAAATTGCTTGTTAAAGATCTACACAATGAAGGCTTTGAATTACCCCTCAAAATACATGTTGATATTCAGGGTAGCTATAGCTATTAAAGCTTACTTAGTAGCTATACAATCGCGCAGCGCATGCTCTCACTCCTGCTATGTAGATCAACCCGCCTACTATTGTACTATGATGAAATATGTTCCTTCATGCATATCGTGACCCGAGGCTCGTACCAGTACATTCATCATCTTCTTTCATCTAGCTTGGTCTATATAGGCTCATGCCATATGGTTCTATATAGCTAGCTTTATATATATGCGTACAGTTTACCAGTAACAGATCATTTCGATCCCGTTGTTTCATGAAAACATGTAATATATATGCGTGATAAATTTAGAAATGTTTATATGCTGTTGGAAGGTGAAAATCTCAACCATGTTAATATGTTCTATCAAAACTCATCTATTTGCAATTATAACCCATCATTAGTTCTTACCTAAAATTCTAGATGGCTGGCCATAGCTGGGAGGGAAAGGTGTATAGAAGCAAGATCTTTAACATTGGTGTACACGCCCATATAATGTGTTTGACCCCTGTGTAGCTATAAAGTTCAACCAAATCAACCCCGTAATTGTGAGTGACATGGAAGTTCAACTATGACCGTAAAATATCTTTCTAGAAACCTATTTTTAACAAACCCATGAATGAATTTCATACATACATTTCATTGATCGGAGGTACGCGTGCATATTCACACAATCGCGGGGAGCTGCACTGCACGATTGACAGTTAAGCGAGCGAGCTAAATTTCAGTTTTTCCGTAGGGGTAAATTAATTTTAATTGGAAAACGGGCGCAATTTTTGAATTGAGTTTTCCGGACTTCGTCTATGCGCTGAGCTTGTTTTGCATGGAAAGTAAAGTGTGCTTGGGAATGATTCACTCTCTATGAAGAGAGCTTCTCTTATACTTACAGAATCAAATAAATCACACCACATGTATTTATAAGGCTTGTATCATTACGCATAGCCATAATAACAATTATCAACAATTATGTAGAGAAAATTCCAGCTATACTATATTTAACTACAAACGATCGACGATCCCATATCAAGTCCTTCTTATGCAAACTTTTTAAAGGCTTTGATCTAATTACTGGTGATCGAGGTGTGAGTGATCGTTGATGGTGGAGAACGTAAATCGATATACGATTCGTACACATGAATCGGCCTTCATACATGATTATTATTTACTTGACTTTTAGATGACATATATAGGATCAACTTGAACATACGTATATGTACGAAGAGCTTTTGATATTGCCCATAGTTGAATGTTCTTAATAAACAATAGACATTAGGTCATCTGTACGTTTCCTAGAGTCATGAGTTCTATTCACATGTACATGTGCGCCTGATGAAGCCGTAGCTACCAAATTTCAACTGATTGTCCTATGCAAAAACCAGCCGCCTGGAGTGCCCTTTTTGCCTACAATTGATCCTTCCGAGACACAACCGAAACCCGCGGAATACAACCTTGTTTCCGTTTACGTTTCCAAATTAAAGTACGTAGCTATACCTGAGTTTCTAGAAATTACCAGAAATGTACTTTATCTCGCTATATGAATATTTGGTACGTCCATGTGTATAAGAAGGATAGAGGTAAACTTATTCCAGTTGATTACTACGACGTTTAAAATTGTTCTGTTGATTCAAGATGAGGCGTGGTGACTACCGAGTAAAGCGAATTTGAGCGAGTTTGAGCGAATTTTTGAAAAACAAAAAATGAGCAGCAGCGAGCCTCGTGTTTCACGATGACAGAAGAACAGATAGATAGATCCAACACATCCATCATGTCTTTACATCATCCAAAAACAACCGATTTCAACATTTCTGAAACATATAACGTCAAGCATCAGATAGCTCAAGTTCCAACTGCTAGTTATATCTGATATTGATCTGAAATATAATTAGAAGTCAAACGAATCAATTTACACAACAGAATCAATTTACACAACAGATCATCATATCATCACGAGTTATGTCCAATAGTTGGAAAACAAGGGCCAGAAGAACCAACAGCAACACGGAAAATACTATTTGATCTGCTTATCCACTTGGAAATGGATTCATGTGATTTAGGCATATGGAACCAGTCGTTTTTGTCACTCAATATTTGATAGTTTGTACCAGTCCCACTTTCTCCTTCTGTCCAGCACCATATACAACACATACTACATATGACATCTGCACATGATACCAAGAAGTCTAGTAGTAGCAAGCAAAACATCCAATTGCTGTCTAAAGCTCAATTTCAATTATCATTCTCAATGTTTCTCTGTTGGTTGTTTACACTTAGGAGGTGGTTTACCGATGTTAAATCGTTGTGTCATGTCATGGTCCATACTTCGGTGTGACCATTTTCATGCATTTCTGAAGGAGGAACGCCATAATTTTAAGAACAAGAATCTAGTCTGTATCCAAATACGAGAGCAAGGCGGCCACTTGATGGTGAAGCTGTCGTTTTGTTACTGAATCTTAACGATCTCTGCTGTTTATCTGGATTGAGGCAGCTCAGAAGTTGGATGTCCAGACCTTTGGCTTCTATTGACTTTCGAATACATATACACCTGATAAACAACAAACTACCAAAATAAGAGCAGCTAAGAACAAGGTCATCACTTTCACAGAGTTGAAGGTAATTTGGTGGTGTCTGTGATACAACTACAAACTTCAAAAGGACATTGATAAGAGATGGGACTGGACTGTGTCATTCCTACCCCGATTAACCGTTTCTTGATCCAAACTAATAATAGCAATATGATCTTCATTTCTCAACCATTTTTTTGATCCATATACTTCTTCTTCTTCTTCTTCGAATAACGCAGGAACATACATTAACCCGATACCAAGTCCTTGGACCAATCCAGCCAGCCGGCCCCCATTAATACGAAGTACGGACATAACCTTTTGCATGAGCAAGTGTTGATTCAACTGCAGGACAAGTTGTATATGCGAATTAACGGCTGTCATGATTTAAGAGTGTTCGAGATCATGTGTGTGTTGTTCAAACATATTGGTGAATTTAGGATATTGAGTCAAATTCGATTTTTCTAGAGAACACACCAATAGCTGATCTGCATAGAATATGGCTTTTAGACTCGATTTCTTCTATTCAAACACGCGTTACATGACATGACCTATGGAATATTGCTCTCTATTGCTAGGATTTTATTTTTAGATACTTCAATCATGATTGAATTTTGATATCTACATGGACGTAGAGTAGCTCATAACTTTGTAACATTATTGCTCTGTGAGCTTATATGGTGTAGTTCCATGATCAAACAGGCCTCGCAACTCGCTGTTCAGCTGTTCAGGGAGATCAACAGCTTGAATTCGGCACGTCGGGTCTCGGTCGTATCGAGTCAATCGTTTTCTTTTCAAATTTCAATTTTTAAGGGCCATTCGATTGCAGTGCAGCCAGGTTTCTTAAGGGGCCCAAACTGAAGACAATCCAAACGGTCCCTGGCGCAGGCCTGTGAGCTCGATCTACTATGTAGCTGATTTGGAAGAGAACTTGTTTACCTACAGAAAATTCATGCCAAAGCTAGTTATGTACGCGTGAAAATTATTGGGTTTTGTAAACAGATACACGCTATAACGTAGATCACCCTATATAGGCCAAAAAAATTAAAATTAATTGGCAATCCTTTTGCGGTCGATCTCATGAAACTCAACATTCCAATCGATATATGGAAGCTGATAGAACCGACCCTTGGGTATCTCAATATGGGCGCTCACATGGGAACATGCTTAAAGTCAAGGTTCCTGGTTGGGTGAATGAACCTAGAGCTGTAGCTCCTGTGACCTACGTTGCCCAGCCGGCAATTCAACGAAAAGTTTTCAAACACCAGCTTTTGCATTCCAACAAGACCTTTGACCAATCATAACAACGTTTCACGTTCTAGTACTAATTCGAAATAACAAGCTTCCAAAATTGAAATTGAAAGGTACGAGAACAAACTTTCCCAACAACGAACTAGCCATTTTGAGAGCGATAAATTGCTTAGAAAAGAAGTTTTCAATAGATTTCAAATGCATTGTAGAAAACTTTAAAGTCTATATTTTTAGTCCAGGAACAAGGAACATCTTTTTTTTTTCTTCTTCAACTTTCCAAGGACAAAGAACACCACCATCATGCTATATCGTGCCTATACACAAGCACCTTTTTTTACCGTAAGCTAGATATATAAGCATTACAGATGGTACGTCGTACGTTGGGAATGTGACCTGTGTACGTACGTACATGCACGCTGTTTTGATTTTCTTACTCGGGATTTGAGATATAATCTGTCGTATAAATTCCTATGTCAGGACAGCCTCTGAATGTAACATGTGAGGTCATGTAGTTGTGTTTGAAGGATGGGGGTTTTCACTTATGTTCGTGTACCGTGTTGCTGAAATTTTGAATAATAGACGTGGGACGATGGGACCCGTGTTCAATACAAACACAATATTTTATAGTTAAACAAGGTAAAGTTGGAGCCTGGTGGTGTACTCAACTCAACTCAGTCCTGCAAGCAGGATGATCTGTTTATTTTGACAACGTCATTGACCAAATTTGTATAACGAAACTGAAGAACACTATCACGAAAACGACGATCGCTGAGTGATGAGATCATGGAAAGTATCGGTTTTGGGCAACAGCGGTTCCTGAAAGGTGTTGAGTACACTGTTCCCCCGTAACAACGTACTATTTATAGCCTGTGGGTGGGTGCAAGCCCATGTGCAGCAACAACTCGAGATCTTGCGCACCTGCCCTTTTCGGCCCCTTGGCCACTGCTGTCTTGACTAGCTTGACTCTTACTCCCACACGCGGGGTGCAAAATTGCGATATGTACCGTATGCGAGGATGCAATATTACGCAGCACCCGGACTACGTATTTGGCCTATTGGCTGGTGGACCGAAAAAAGGGCCCCATGTGTTGTTGTGTTGTGTTGTGTTGTTGTGCATCATTCCATCTTGCTGCTCTCACTGATCCCAACTATTATGCAATATCAAGCTTAGTTTGAATAATTCCCCAGGTTGCACCGGTTGCACCAATACGGCCTTGGCCCATCTGCATCGTTTGCAGTAATATAAATACTCATCCCATTCCCACTTATTCTTCCGGTTCGATCTAACTGCTATCCTGAATATCTTTTCCATCTTCACAGATATTTAACTTTATCCTATCGCTTATACCCTCAAAACACAAACAAACACATCACATCTACACACAATTACAAAAATGAAGTTTGCCACATTGTCCGCTGTCTCTCTCGCTTTAGTCTCCAAGGCTCTTGCTGATGAAACCGTCGAATTGTTCATCAAGTCCGACAACTCTGACGTCTCTGGTAAGGGTATCTCTGCTATCCACGAAGGTGCTGGTATCAACTACTTCTTTGCCGGTAATGGTGCTCAAGATTTATCCTACGATGGTTCTTCTTTGACCTCCAACGAAATCGGTTACCCACAATGGTTCACTCCAGATGGATTCGTCCAAATGTCTGTTTCTGGTGAAGTTACCGGTATCACTTTTGATTCTGATGGTACTTTGGAATACAACGGCTCCGCTGATGGTTTCCAAGCTTGTAAGAACGTCAATGACCCATACAACTACTCCAAGAGCCAATACGCTATCATGTACAAGTCTTCTTCCGGTGACTGTGTTGACATCAAATTGATCAAGAAGGGTGGTTCCTCTTCCTCTGGTTCCGCTTCCTCTTCTGTTCCAGCTTCTACTTCTTCTGAAGCTTCTTCATCTGCTGTTGTTACCCCAACCCCAGCTAACAACGGTACCGTTCACACCACTAACACCAAGACCGATGTCAGCACTGAAACTGATACCATCTCTTGTCACAAGTGTGAAATCTCCACCTACTCTGGTGCTGCTGACATGATGAAGCCAGCTGGTTTTGCTGCCATGGTTGCTGGTGCTGCCGCTTTGTTGATCTGAGTATATTAGATTGATGCCGATTTTTATCATTTGCTTTAATTAATAACCTTTTTTTGTTTAATTCTGAAAAACTTTTTGCTTGATTCTCATGGTTATACTTATACTTTTCTTCAGGATAACGCTTCTACTTATCATAATTTCTAGTTCCGTGTGTATACTACTACTACTTTAATTTGACTGCTTCTTTTGCTCGACTTTTTTTAAATATTTTACAATCTGAATTTGGTATTCTTTTAAATAGACTAAATTTGAAATTTGAAATGAATTTTTTGAAATGTTATTTACTAATTATATGATACCTTTAGAGTCGAGTATTCGCAGTATTCAATTTGGATTATTCCATGGCTACATCGAATGCTTGCTTGTGTTTGCAAGATTGATAGAAGGTATATGCCTGATCACGACAGTCGGTACCTTGTTCTATAGGATTTTGATGGAACCAATTACCTGTGTACCATGAGTCCATAGCGGATCTGGTTCCTGGCCAAGCTGTAGCCTGTAGGCCATCATGGGGCGTATACGGTCGCGGTCGCCCTGAGGCTAAATATAAACCGTTGAAAAACCTTCTTTCCTTCTGTAAGGTACCGTGACGACATCGACCGTTCCAGGCTTCTAAAAATGTTCGGTCGTAAATATAAGCCAGCACTTTTTACTTATAGAACTCCAACTCCAACCATTCCCAACTTTTAAAGGAACACATTTCTGTCGAAAACTCACAAGAATCCATAAATAATTCCAAAGTCAAGCTTCAAACTACTTACGGCCTACACCCGAACAATCAACCTAGATATCCAGCAGCCTTATTGTCCATTCAATCTAGCAACATACACAGAGCGGACGGTTATATAAAAAACAACAACAAAATGAACACCCCAACATTATCAACATCAGTCCTTCTTCTACTGATAACCAAAACACTAGCAGATGAAACCATACAACTAGTGATTAAATCAGACAACTCAGACCTTTCAGGAAAGGGAATTTCATCAATCCATGAAGGAGCCGGAATCAATTACATGTTTGCAGGGAATGGAGCTATGGACTTGACATATGCAAGCACATCCATAACAACAACAGACATAGGATACCCACAATACTTCAATGTTGATGATGACGGAGGTGTTATCTCAATGAGTGTTGCTTCACAAAGTTCAGGTTTCACCTTCTCTGATGATGGTACGCTACAGTATAATGGAAGTGATGAAGGGTTCCAGGCTTGTAAGAATATCAATGATCCTTATAATTATTCATCATCTTCATATGCTATCTGTTATAAAGAGCAGGATGGTGATTGTGTTGATATTAAGTTGGTTAAGAAAGATAGTTCTGGCTCCTCTTCTGGTTCCGGTTCCGGTTCCAGTTCTGGTTCTAACTCCAGTTCAGGTGCTGTCTCTAGCTCGTCTCCAACTACATCAGGATCTGTTTCTTCCACAACCCAATCATCCGAATTCAACCACAAAAACTCTGCTTTCAGATCAGGACAATCTGAATCTAACACAGAAACTACAGCGGCGTCATCTACCAGTGGAAGTGACTCCAACAGCAGTACCATTACCAGTGCCAACATCAGAGCTTCATCTGGATCACAATCAGAATCAGCATCAGCCTCATGCTCAAAATGTTCACAGCTCGCCAATTTTGAATCTTCGAAAGGTCTAGCTGCTGAAGTTGCCAGACCTGCTGGTTTTGCCGCTGTTATTGCTTTTGCTGGTGCTTTGTTAATCTGATTGGATCTTTGGTATATCCAAGCTCTTATGAAGTCTGTTCATAAACAGTTTTGTTCTTACACGTTTAAGTTGCCTTGAGAGCTTTCGAGTTTCTTTTTGTTCATTTGCTTGAAGCTAATTTTTGTTCATCTTTAAGCTCACTCAAGTTGTTGTATTAATTCGAATATCCATATGTATAAACATCTTTTTTCTTTATTTTAAGTTACTTATCGAGTGTTGTTCAATTCATCCGACTGTAAAAAAAAAAATCAGTGTCACGTGCCCACGAGCACGTTTTGAGATCCCGTGGTCGGTCTCGTATAGTCTCGTGGATCAAATTCCATAAAACAAGCCACTAGCTATAGCCCTAGTAAATATCCGATTAATTTTACAGGCATCTTCCAAATTAAGGATAGTATGTTTTAATTATAAAAATACAAGTATGAAGGTACAAAAAAGAAAACACGAATTAGAAAAACCATGAATTAACGAAATAGGCGTAGAAGAAGTTTTATAAGAATAAACAAAACAGAAGAGGAAAAGCATTTATACGTGATTGATATAGCAATGAAAATATCTCATAGTGGATGTGTATCATAGAATCAAATTAACAAAGCAGCGGCACCAGCAACAAAGGCGGCAACACCAACTGGCTTGATCAAACCAGCAGCATCTTCATAAGAGGAAATGGTTTCAGCTGAAGAAGAACCGTGAGCACTACATTTGTGACAGCTAGCAGTTTCGGTGTCGGTCTTAACATCAGTGGCAGTGGAAGTGACTGAGTCTGGAGAAGTTCCGTTGTTGTTGGCTGGAGTAGTTGGTGTAACTTCAGCTGAACTGGAGGAAGCACTGGTTGATGAAACAGCTTCTTGACTGGAAGTGGAAGGAAGAATTGATGATGAAGCAGCAGAGGAAGAAGCGGCAGAAGAGTCGACTTTGACCAATTCAATATCGGTACAGTTGGAATGATCGGTATTCCAGAAAATTTGATAGGTGTCTTCAGGAACATAGCCAAAACCTTTACAAGCTTGGAACTTGGAAATATCTGAGTATGCTAAAGCACCATCATCAGTGAATGAAGTCTCAGAAGCTCTGCTGTCAATACTGGTAGGACCCGGATTGAAAAGAGCAACAGACTGAATTTGGAACATGTAACCTAAGTAAGCATTAGTAATTGTAAGATCAGGTTGAATTAAACCTCCGCTACCTCTTTTTAAGGCAACTGCGGAACCACCAACAGTTAACCATTGATGAGTACCAAATTTACTTGGATCACCATCAGCATAATCACCAATTGGTTGACCATCTAAGGAAGCATCAGATGATTTGACCTTCAATGTGAAACGTTCATAATGGAAGATATCATCATCAGCGAAAACTGAAGAAGCTAGCAATAAAGAAGAAGCGAATGACAAAGTGGAGGATCTCATTGTTTGAAACGATTGAATTTGAATTTGAATTTGAATTTGTAAATGTGTGTTTGTAGAATGGATTGATTTGAGTAAAAGGAAGAAAAAGAAGAGCCGTAAAATCTTCAACGTCGTGAACTGGGAAATTAAGCTGTACTTATATGCGTCTAAATCGCCGTACGGTGCAGAGGTTCACCTGTCCTCCCATAACTCGTACAATGTTAAGTCGTGATCGTGCTTTATCGACATTTCAAGTACCTTAAAACTTAAAATGAGCACATCCATTGGTCATGTTTCAACTCCGTATATAGAGAAATAGAAATCCGTATGCGAGATTTCGAACTTAATGCCAGGAACAGCTCCTGAATAGCCTGAATGGGAATTTGGGAACCAGTTACCAACTTACTAAGGAACGCTGCGACCTGTGCGCTGCGACTGAGCTTTGTACGTTGTAGAAACTTCCATAAATAGTAATCACCCAACCGAAAACCGCTCACGCATGTGCTCATAAGCCTTAAAGTTTGCTTGATCGCCGCCGACAACCACACAACCAGCACCCTTTAAGCTACCCTGAATGTCGACTACTACAACGTGAAAATGCGAAGCATCATGCAGAAAGTTTATAATGTCAGTGGTCATACAAATATTGTAATTCCAAATGAATTGAAAGACTTGTTATAAATAAATAGTCAATTTACATGATCGACATGAGAAGTGTAATTGGACTCTGGAGCTTTTTTAACAATTTTGAAGAGGCCCCGTGTACTCAGGATGTAAAGCTTGAAGTTATGTTTGTCGATCCTCACATGTTTCTATTTACCCCGGATAAATCAAAACCCCTATTGACGTCAAGCTGGTCAAGGCCAAGGAAACAAGATGGGAGCCAATTAAAGTTTCGCAAGAGAGTTCGTTCACTGTCGACGGGAATAGCGGATCAGAGAGGCACTGGGTAAGTTGTTACTTTCTGCTCACTTTATTTCTAATATTCATGATCCCCTAAAATAATTGGATTTTACTGTAAGTATGGGTGGAATTGACTACCATTTTTTTGTAATGGCCATGCAAGAAAGTAGAGCTACGAGGGCAAGAGAGAGACTGTCGACAGATGTCCAAATGAGGGCAGTCGTGGGAGACACAAAACACTAAACACTAAACTAAGTTTAATTCCACAGGACCTAAAAGTTTTCGATTAGGCAAACGATCTGCACGTTCCCACGCAACGGCCGGCCCAACTACCCGACTTTAGAAATTTACGTACGCTATACAACAACAGATCAGCACTTCAAGTATTTTGAGTTTTCAAGGTACCAATTGTGACTGAAGCAGAATCACGAGCTTAACAATATGGGACGACTAGTCATTCTTAGGGACCTCACTCACCCTGCAAATTGTAAAATTTGAATTTGTTGGCGAAATTCATCTTCCTTTAGAACGTTATTCACAGTTCAAACACTACTTCACACATTCTATATAAACAGACACCTAAGAAGCAATTAGCAATCTTGGTCATCATGATCTTATCCATCTACAGCAGAAGCTTACAGTTTTAGGAACAGCGGAAAACCTGATCTGGAATAGTCAAAATTGATCGATGTTCATCGTCGAGACTCATGGACTCAAACAGACGGTAAATAACATACGGAGTTCATATAGAGTGTTTTGTAGATAAGAGACTTGAATGGTTTATTAATACCATTCTCACAATGATTTGAACATTGCCCAATACGAAAACCTTTTTGGATACCATACCATCATCAATGATTTATCTCCATCATTTCATACTTGGTTACATCATCAGTTCAATCAGTATTGATTCAAGCTAGAATGTTTTATCGCTGTCCTGATCACAGTGTGGCATTGCTACCAATTACAAAATGATCGATGCTATCAGCTGGTTCTTATAATATGGTTAAGTATACTGTGTGCCCAACAGAGAGTCATCTTACAGATTTTGACTATGTTGAGATCTTAAGATGAGCTTTTTTGATCTGAAATGGAATGGTAGTCTTTGAATTGACAAGAACAGGCATTCCTTTTAGGTAAATAACGTTTTCTGATATTGTCAATCAGTCCATTGACCTCTTGGGCCTCGCCGCATGCATGAGTTGTTGCCTTGGCATTTTTCACCTCTGATCGACATTTGGAAGTTTTGGGACGAAGGAACCGTTAATGGAATCAAATCAGATTTATATTAAGCTGATCCGCATGTTATAGCTAGTACATACACAATCCCAACAAACACACATACTTTATCAATCGCTTATACAATGAAGTTCTCCACTTTGTCTGCTTCTGCTTTATTACTTGCCTCAAAGGCCTTAGCTGATGAAACTGTGCAGTTATTCATCAAATCTGACAACTCAGAATTGTCCGGCAAAGGTTTGAATGCCCCTCATGAAGGTCCTGGTGTCAACTACGTTTTCGCTAACAGTGATGATTCAGCTTCTTTGAACTTGGATTATGATGGTTCAAGTTTGACCACTCCATACACTGTCAATAATGACCCATCTAAACAATACTTGTCAGTTGATGGTGGTGACGTTATTTTGACTGTTCACTCTTCCACCACTGGTTTCACTTTTGCTGAAGATGGTACTTTGGAATTCAATGGTTCTGCTGATGGTTTTGAAGCTTGTAAGAACCGTGATGACCCATACTCTTACTCCAAGACAAATTATGCAATTGTGCTTGGTTCTGCTTCTGGTGACTGTGTCCCAATCAAATTGTACAAGAATGGAGGAGAATCATCTTCATCCTCTTCTTCATCTGAAGCTGCCTCTTCAACCACCTCTTCTGAAGCTGTTTCTTCAACTACCTCTTCTGCAGTTGCCTCATCTTCCACTGTTTCATCTTACGTTGTCACTGTCTCCGGTGGTGTCAAAATTCTTTACACCACCATTCCATGTCCAGCTGAGACCACCCCAGCTCCAGCCCCAGTTTCTCCAAAATATTCCAACTCCACCACCACAGTGAACACTTCCGTGAAACCAACCACAATCACTTACGAAGCCTCTAGTACTGTTGTCACTTCTTGTTACACTGACTCTAACGGCCAAGTAATCACCAAGACCGTCACTGAACCATGCCCAGCTTCAACTGTCACTTCTACCCCATCAGTTCCACAAGAGACTTCTCAACCATCCAAGACTGAGGAATCAACCACTGCTCCAAAAAAAGAGGAATCATCCGCTACTACCGTTTCCACTGTTAGTACTGGTGCTGCTTCAACTCAACCATCCATCATTTTGGCTGAAGGTGCCGCTGCTGATTTCAAGCCTCAAGGTGCCTTTGCTTTGACTGCTGGTTTGGTGGCTGCTTTATTGATCTAATTTCAATGATTTAGCCTTGAATTCACCTTACCTGACTTTTTATTTTATCGAAATTATACTTCCAGCTCGCTTCACTTTTAATAGCTCCAAAGGATTCCATTTTGATCAATCTGTTCACATGTATGCATTTTGGTTCTATATTAACAGTTCCTAGTTTTGTATTCTTTTTTTTGCATCTGTTTTATTAGCTAATGATTCCCTATTTCTGTCAAAAATGCCTTTAACCCTTAATTTTATACATTTTGATTCTTTCAATTCCCAAATTTAAATTTTTGATTTTTCATGGCCAGTTCTAATTGGCGTCGACTAGAACGTTCGGCCATGAATAAGATCTTCTGATTTGAAATATATATACACGAGTTGACATGTGATCAATTGCTCACGTGCGAAAGCCCATCGAAAAATGGCTTTTTTTCGGAAGAAAGCACGGTTCGGAATCAAATTGCTTAGTTGATTAAACCGGGCACGCAAGCTAAGCTTTTTCTAGGTCATGCGTGCATATCTGATGAGGTACGAGTTATAGAACCGGTTTTCGGTCTTTGCGAAAGGTTAATTAGACAACCGGCAAAATTTGTTTCAAGTAGGCCAAGCCGGCATTTATTTTTTCTTGTAGTTATTCAAACACCACATCACTCTCGTGGATCAATTTCATAGCTATACGAAAGTCATTTAATAGAAGCGTTTACACATATAGCAGCCTGTTATAAGTTATATAGGAGGTTAAATAAGACGACACAACGATTACATCATTTGGGCCCTTGAGATAATAACAGTGTGCACATCTGCAACGTTTGAGAAAATTTTTTTGACCAAAACAAAATTCCTAAATTATATGCAGGCACGGCCCAGTGGCGGGACAAGCCGAACGTTAAATTAGCAAAGACTTCTAAATTTGAATGCTGTTTGTTTGCTTTGGGAAGGAGGTCTTTCTTAAGATGGATGTTTTGGGTAATGGAAGGTTATATTTAGATTTTAGACGATCATCAACATGGAGATGATGACCAGGGCACATGCCATCTACTGATCAGTCATAACCATAATTGGTCAATGTTTATACTTGAATGACGATCCACTGTCCATGTCCACAGCCTTTGCACCAACAACCACTTCCTGTACTACAACAAGACTTCATGACGATCACAACTCTTGTCGGATATAAATAAGGACTAATTCCCTTCCTTTTCCATAAACTCCACATCTCTGCTATCTGTATATTTCTCTTCTCTCATCATCAAACATTCGTTTACACAACTACACAAATCTACAGAAACACAAACTACAATCGCTTACAATGAAGTTCTCCACACTATCTGCTTCTACTTTATTAATGGTCTCAAAGGCTCTTGCTGATGAAACCGTCCAATTATTTGTCAAGTCTGACAACTCTGCTTTATCCGACAAAGGTTTGAATGCTCCACATGAAGGTGCTGGTATTAACTATTTTTTTGCTAACACTGGTAATGGTGCTTCTTTGGACTTGAACTATGATGGTTCAAGTTTGACTGTCCCACTTACCGTTAATGGTGACGAAACTGTCAACCAATATTTTTCTGTTGCTGATGGTATTGCTTCCTTGGCTCCTGAAGATAAGGTCACTGGTTTCACTTTCGCAGAAGATGGTACTTTAGAATACAATGGTTCTGCTGATGGTTTTGAAGCCTGTAAGAACGTCAATGACCCATACCAATACTCTACAACAAGCTATGCCATTGTCTATGGTTCCAGTTCTGGTTCTGACTGTGTTCCAATCAAGTTATACAAGAAGGGTGGTTCATCCTCATCTTCGGCTTCCTCATCTGAAGCTGCTTCAACCACTTCACACAAATCTGACACCAAGACATCTTCTCAAGTTTCTTCTTCTTCTTCCACCGTCTCTTCATACGTTGTCACTGTTTCTGGTGGTGTCAAGACTTTCTACACCACTCTTCCATGTCCAGAGCAAACTACCCCAGCTCCAGCTCCAGCCCCAGTTACTCCACAATACTCTAACTCTACCACTCCTGCTGAAACCCCAGCTGGTCCAACCACTATCACTTTCGGTACTACCAGTACTGTCATCACTTCCTGTTCCACTGACTCTAACGGTCAAGTGATCACTAAGACCATCACTGAACCATGCCCTCTATCCACCACCACCTCTACTCCAGCTGCTAGCCCAGAAAAGCCTACTCCTGAACCATCTAAGGCTGAAGAAACCACCTCCACTCCAGCTTCTACCCCAGAAACCACCGCTCCTCAACCATCCAAGGCCGAAGAAACCAGCAGTACTACTCCAAAGGAAGAAACTTCATCTGCTACTACCATTGCCACTGTTAGTACCGGTACTGCTTCAACTCAACCATCCATCACTTTAGCTGAAGGTGCTGCCGCTGATTTCAAGCCTCAAGGTGCCTTTGCTTTGGCCGCTGCTTTTGCTGCTGCTTTGTTGATGTAAATTCAATGATCTTTAACCATCGATTCCAATGCTTTCATGTTCTTTTTATTCATTCGTTTTGTTTCAGTACCGTTGTATTTGTCGCTTCATTTCAATTTTGTCAAAGAATCCCATCTTGACTAATTTGTTTTCTCATCAGGTTTCCTATTAACATCTGCTCTTCCTCTTTTCGTTTTCTTGCATTTTAATGATTCCCTATCTTTGTTCCAAAATTTCTAACCGTTTCCTTTAGATTTTAATTTCTTTAATTAATTTTGTCAATTTCTTCTCTATAACTTTACATGCTTTCTTCAATTTCGAAGCACTTTAGCATATCTTTGATTACTTTTTTCTCTTTTGCATGAACTTTCCTACTCCCGTCTCTCCTTAATAATTAATTCTTTATGCATCTGCTTTATAACTTATACTTTTCCGTTGTAAAATTCAGAGTGATTCTTACATAACAACTCTATGGAACCAGCACCGCGCGGCAAGCTAGCTTGAAATTTCAATTCGCATGCGCTCTCACTTAAAATTAATTTTCCTGTTGATCGGAAAATCAATTTCACAGGTTCGATTAACTTCCAATGAAATTGACCTAGTTGACAGTTATAAGTTATAACCAGTCTAACTGAATTGAGCAGAACAGTTTCTTTAATTAGTACTTTTTTGTCAAAGTTTCCTATAATAGGATCGATCCTATATGATTATCTTTTGATCGACCACCAAAATCTGTAAATATAGGGCCGAGCAAATAATTAAGCTTTTTAAAATTTAGCAGTCGGCTTCGGAATTATAGTCTTGATTTAACATACTGCCCCTTTATGAGCTAAGCTAGCTAAGAACGTAAAATCATGATGATCACGATATTCACGTTATAGGTTCTTGACGACTGATCAGTGTGATCAATCAAGCTAGGAAGTGTAAATGAATCAATTCATGAATCAATTCGATATACACAGGGAATTGACCTGTACGGTCGTTGAAGCATGATGATGGCTGGTTCCTGAACTACTATATATAGACAATAAAAACCTGCGTTCCTATACGCCCAGCACGGCCAGCGGCCCACGCCCTGTAACATTCAACAAGCAACGAGCAAGTGATTCGCTGATGATCTGATCAGTGATGTCGGACTGACGATAGATAGTTTTGCCGGACGGATCTCAGGTAATCCCCTAATTTAGTACTTTTAGACTGGTTGTGTACGTTTTGGGAAACATCTGATTGACTTATCAAGGGTATTTTCACTATTGTGGATGATGGAAGGTTATATTTAGAATTTAGAAGGGATGTCAACATGGTGATGATGATCTATCACTGACAAACTACCTCAATCAAGCTACTAACCACAACCACACTTCATGATGTTCATGCAGCCACAATGAGCCTAAAAAGCTAAATCATCATAATTTTTTCATGGTTATTAACCTAGTTAGCTCGTTACACCAATTTTGATATGCCAATCTTAGCTTGAAGTTCAATCGCATATAAATAACCCCTCATCTCCTCTCCTTTTCATGACTTCCCATTGAGCTATTTTCAATTTCCATCTCTTCTATCATCGATCATTTGTTATACAACAAAAAACAACTTTATTCAATCGCTTATACAATGAAGTTTTCCACTTTTTCTGGTTCTGCCTTACTATTGGCTTCAAAGGCCCTTGCTGATGAAACCGTTCAATTATTTGTCAAGTCTGACAACTCTGCATTGTCTGGCAAAGGTTTGAGTGCTCCACATGAAGGTGCTGGTATCAACTATTTTTTCGCTAATACTGGAGATGGTGCTTCCCAAGACTTGAACTATGATGGTTCAAGTTTGAGTGTCCCACTTACTGTCAATGGTGATACTACTGTCCCACAATTATTTTCTGTTTCTGGTGGTGCCGTTGCTTTGACTGTTGAAGAAGGCGATACTTCTGGTTTCACTTTTGCTGAAGATGGTACCTTGGAATACAATGGTTCCTCTGATGGTTTTGAAGCTTGTAAGAACGCCAATGACCCATACCAATACTCTAAAACAACCTATGAAATTTTGTACAAGGCTGACTTTGGTTCCGACTGTGTTCCAATCAAGTTGTACAAGAAGGGTGGTTCTTCATACTCATCATCTGCTTCTTCTTCTGAAGCTGCTTCTTCAACTACTTCATACAAGTCTGATTTCAAGACCTCTTCTCAAGTTGCTTCATCTTCCACTGTCTCTTCATACGTTGTCACTGTTTCTGGTGGTGTCAAGACTTTCTACACTACCATCCCATGTCCAAATACTACACCAGCTCCAGGTCCAGCCCCAGTTACTCCACGTTATTCCAACTCTACCACTCCTATCAACACCTCTGTTGAACCAACCACCATCACTTTCTCATCTTCTAGTACTATTGTGACTTCCACATACACCAACTCAGAAGGCCGAGTCATCACCGAGATTGTCACTGAACCTTGTCCTCTCTCCACCACCACCTCTACTCCATCTAAGCCAGAAGAAACCACCACTTATGCATCTACTATTACCGTTGTGACTTCCACACACACTAACTCACAAGGTCAAGTTGTTACCGAGACTGTCACTGAACCATGTCCAATCTCCACCACCTCCACTCCAAGTTCTACTCCAGAGGAAACCACTACTACTCCATCCAAGCCAGAAGGCACTACTACTGCTCCATCTACCCCAGAAGGAACAACTACTGCTCCATCTACTCCTGAAGGAACAACTACCACCCCATCTACACCAGAGGAAACTACCACTGCTCCATCCACACCAAAGGAAATCACAACTGCTCCATCTACCCCAGAAGGTACCACCACTGCTCCATCCACCCCAGAAGGAACTACCACTGCTCCAACTACTCCACAAGAAGCTGTCACTACTCCAGCTGGGTCTTCTAAAGCCGAAGAAATTACTACTCCTCCAGCTGGTGAAACCCCAACCACCTCTACCCCCGCAGCCACTACATCTCAACCAACCAAGCCTGAAGGAACCACTACCGCTCCGAAGGGTGGATCTGCTACTACCATTGCCACTGTTAGCACCGGTACTGCCTCAACTCAACCATCCATCACTTTGGCTGAAGGTGCTGCCGCTGATTTCAAGCCTCAAGGTGCCTTCGCCTTGGCTGCTGGTTTGGTTGCTGCTTTATTGATCTAATTTCAATAATTTAGCATCTATTTCTTTGTTTCCGCTTTTTCATTTGTTAATTTTTTGTCTCACTGTCCGCTTTGATTTTGCATCTTCATTTGACTTCATTCGTCCCAACGTTCTTTGTTTGATCTGAATCATATTTGGTTTTGTTGATCATTCAAATTATAATGATTATTATTATTTTTGCACGCTTCGCTCATGATATGGCTGTTAATTAATGGTCCGGCCTCTTTTCTTTCCAAAACTTCTAATGATTTCTTTAGGTTTTGACTCTTTTAATTTGTTTAATATTCTCTTCGATTGCTTATGTACTTCGATTTCGAAGTATCTTAGCATTTATCTTTTCATTAATTTCACCCTTTGCATCTTTCCTACTTTATACACTCCTTATAATTGCATGATTCATTTTACTTTACTTCCAAGTAAACTTATTATTGAATTGAATTGAATAAATTCCTGTTTAGCGATACAAAAAGAAAAAAGTTAGAAAGCAAGGTGGTTCAGACCACGAAGATCACGCACCAAGGCCGAAATCGACCAAAACAAATTTCAAAAATTCTTCCTCAAAACTTCTCATCAGCATTTCAATGGGTAGTAGACGACTTTCTGTCACACCAATGTTTCAATCATGTAACCGTGAGGCCAAAAGAGTTTATCTTCCTTTCAGAATTGAGCCAGTTTCAATCCTTACTAAGATTCCAAACCCAAAATTCAACACCATCGTCTGAATCAATCTAGCGTAACTCTCAAATACTGTAGTTGATATCCTAACCATTATTAGTTGTCACAATGTAGTCAGCTTTCTGAGCTGGTCACGTGCTTTGTCTTTCACGTGATGAAATAAAATTTCAAAATTGAACGGGAGTTTTTTCAACTATGTTTATTAGAATTAAGGACATGTCATACACAAATTCAACTTTCAAGTGTGAACTCAGGCACCTGTGAATTCCAACAACCTCAACAACTTTATTCAAACACGATGACTTTTATTTCATATGGAGTTCTTCTTTATTATATGGATATCAGTGAAGGTACCAACCAAAACACAACAAACTTAAAGAGTACCATCCATCTTGACTACTGACTCAGTTCATATCAAATTTATTCGCCAGTCTTCAAAGTGACTATCCCCATTTCAATCATGAAAGAATTATCACTGATCAGTTGAAAATATCGTTGAAGTTTATGAATTCTCACGTACTACAAAGTACGCGTGAATGCATCTGAACGCATGATCTGGCTTTTGGGTCTTTCTTGACAAGAACAAAATCTTCAACACCACCACTTTACTTGCTTTACCTGACTACAAAAGACATGAAGAATCGATTGATAAAATTATTCACACAATGAATGAAAAGACTTGAAAGACATCATAGGGCCCCAATATTGAACAGGGAACTGGATTTCCAGATGGCTATTGCCATTGAAATAGCTTGAAAACATTCAAGAGTCATGACTCATGTACCATCGGCTCTTCAAGATTATACTGAAGTCACTAATTACCATTGCGATGATGAAGGTTTAAGGGCTTTATCATGGCCAATTCTTTGAACATATTTGTTGATTCACAATTTTGATCTACAGTTGCGTGAAGGTTGGAACTACATTGAAGATTACGCCATGATAGTGGCTAGATGAACGGCCCGGCCAACTCAAGAATGATGCTAGAAAATTAAACTCGATTTGAAAAATTGAAAGACAGTATATAATAGATAAGGAGAATTGAATCGAAGACATGCAAAAAGAAAAAAACATACAATAAAGCAAGCAAACAGTAAAAAACATAAAGATCGTTACCAATTCAATTAGTTAACATGGAAAAAAAAGATAAAAATAAATAAAAAAAATGGATGATTAAGAAAAAATAGAAAGAAGTAAATGGTATTCATATGAAGAAAAAAATTCAAATGGCGTCAGTCAATCATTGAAAAGAAAAAAAAGTTCTCATATGAAATCAAATGAGCTCAGGATATAAATCGGAAATTAGGATGAAGAAGAATATAAAAGAGAACAAAGAAAAAGCGTCCATCCATCTAGCTGGAGATCTTGGGGGTGTATCACACATAATAAGCCGAACATAACTTCACATGCAAGTTAGTTCTTCATGATGTCAAGGAGAAATTGAGTCAAACGGCTCAAGAGACAAGTCATCGCACTAATCTCAGAATGGTGGTAAGGCCATAACACTCACCTTCTTGTAACGCAACAAACCTTGGGTTTGATCAAGATAATACCAGTAGTTGACAACTGGAGTGATATCATAAGCTTGCAAGGTAAACCATATATGAGATTGTTCCAACTGAGTAGCGATTGACGAAGAGATGTATTGGTTGGCGTCAGTCTTATCTAAATCCAAAGTTTCTAGTAATTTGTAGTAACCTTCAGTGACATGGTAAGATAACTCAGGGGTGTTCAAACGTATGATATCAGCGACATATTGATTTTGATAAAACAATCGAACAGCAGAGATTCGGCTAATGAATGAGGCCAAGATCAAGAACCAGATGTTGAAAATATTGAATTGCATTGAAAGGGGGTGTTTGAAATTGAATCAAGTTGAGGAGAAAAAAAGGCAGATGTGTTTTGAAAGTGAATTGCAATGATAACTGTGATGGCCTAATTCTGAAAATATTGGGGGGACTGTTGCAATTTTAAAGCTTTCATGATGGTTGGATACAAGTTCATCGTTGGACATCGCAAGAAACCTTTGAATCCATTTTCAGCTCCTGTTCATAACCAGCCCTCTCGAAGCTCAACAGATTCCACAGATTCCACAGATTCCATTGTGACTTATAGGCCGTATTGAGTAGTTTGGCGTTGATTCGACCGAGTTTCTCAGACTAAAATCTTGATAATGTTCTTTAAGTTTAGGCCCCTTTGGAAATTTGTATACATAACGAACGTTTGCGAAGAGCTACCACGCGGGCTCGAGTGGTCGAGTGAGTCAGCTCGTATAAAGCGTTCCGTTCAAAGAAAGGCGGAAAGGGTCAACTGATTGCCAGCTGATTGCCAGCTGATTGCCAGCTGCTTTTCATCAAGAGTTAGGGAGCTCCTGTGCGGCGCCGTCGCAGTTTCAAGGTCGATCGACGCGTCTTACCTGAACCCTAGAGAGCTAGCTCTCTTACCAACGTTTACTAGGGATATCTTATAGGCATCTATATTGGTTTTATAAAACGATGTAAAGAAAGAATAATAAAAGATTTGAATCAGCTCAAGATTGATTCATGCGTGGAAAGTCACAGAAAACATGTATGCAAATTAGAATAAAAGAGAACAAAATTGTTGGAAAGAAAGATATCGAATCATTTCTCCAACCGTTGTTCAGCCAAACTCAACAACCCAACACCATCGACATACTCGTCCCAGAGATCTTTGTATTTGGTCAATGTTTCAACACCATGGTTCCAATCATATTTACGGTTCAACCAAACACCATAGTCCTCTTCCTCTGACTTGTCCTTTTGTTGGAATGACCAAGCAGCTTTGAAACAACCACCTAATGCACAGGCATCACTTAGATCAATCTTGTAGTTACCTTGTTTAGCACCAAAGATAGAACAGTATTTGTGAACAATTGATGTGTTCTTAGAAGATCCACCGACAAAGAACACCTTGTTTGGTTTAGCAACAACAGCTTTATCATTCTGCAAGATTCCATCGGATTGAGTCTTACCAAACTTGGACAATTTATTTAACACCTCTTTATCATGCTCTGATGTGACATTGGAGGAGGAACCATCATCATTGTCATCAACTTGCAACATTGGACCTGCACGTAATCTACAAGACAGAGCTTGAGATTCAATAATAGAAGCAACATCTTCTTCCAAAGACCATGCTTTTTCAGGTGTCAACTCAACTAATTTGTTTGCCTTTAAATCAAAAGTGAAACGTCTTTCACAAGGTTTAGCATTTGGAATGATTTCACCTAATGGGAAATGAATACCTAATTCCAACTTACCGTTCAATGGTTTAGAAGCGTCCAAGATAGAGTTGAACTTGGCCCATGGATCCTCATCTTTACCAACCTTATACTTCAAATTGATCTTATCTCTAATCTGTTCTCTAGCCAAAGCACCATTACAGTAACAAAGCATACCCATGTAATGGCCAGGAATTGTTGGATGTTTGAAAATATGGTAGTTTGGTGAAGGTTTATATTGATCAGTGACCAACAAAACTGTAGTTGATGTTCCCATGGAGACCAAAATATCAGATTTCGCTAATGGCAGTGCAATAATGGTTGCCAAGTTGTCACCAGTAAACGAGTTGACTTCACAATTAGCATCAAATCCATATTTTTCAACAAAGTATGAACCAATGTTACCGACAGATTGATGACCCACTGGTTCAACTTCACCTAATTTCTCTTTCAATTCGGCAATTCCTTTAGCACGTTCCTCTTTTGAAGCGCCATCAATCTCAGGAGAGACTCCAGCAGCCAAAGCCAACAAGCCTTCATCAAATTGACTCTTTTCAATGTCATAGAGGTTCATACCACAACCATCGGATTCTTCAATCTTGGTGATCTTATTACAAAGTAAAGAGCTTAAAAATGATGAAATCAAAGAGATTCTATAAGTTTCATGGTATTTAGCAGGATCTTTTCTTGTTGCCAACTTTCTGATTTGAGGACCAGTGAATCTATAGTGTGCTTTAGAACCTGTGATTTTGGCCAATTGAGCTTCACCACCAACTTGTTTTTCAAAAGCTTCAATTTCTAAACCTGTAGAGTGATCTTGCCAGTTTGGTGAAGTTTGGAATGTAAATGCCGTTGGGCATAATTGATCTTTCAATGGTTTTGATGATGTCAAGTTGGAAAATAATTCAGGTGCCTTATCGGACCAATAAACTGAACCATGTTGTTGGCATGAACCACTCATTGATTTGACTTGTTTGAAAGGAAAGTTGTCTTCTTTCATCTTGCTGAAACATAGATCCAGAGCTTCAATCCACATCTCAACTGGAGCATATATTTCACCGGTTTTTTCAATTTTGATGACACCTTTCTTGATTCCATATTTTTCACCAAGTTCAGAGTCAAAGTCGACACGGTAGGTCTTGAAAGGTAACAAGTTTCCATATGAAGCAATGATTTTAAGTTGTTGTGTTGATAAATCAAAACCTAGGAAAAGGTCGTTGTTGTTATCTGTTGTGGAAGCCATTATCAGGTAATGAAATTTAAAATATGATTGTGACTATGAGTGTGTTGTATCGTAGTGGTAGGATTTCAAATGATAGATAGTTGTATTTGTGTGTGTATTAATATACAGAAAAGGATAAAAGCGAATATAAGTTTGAGTTGTTTAGCGATACGGAAAAGAAAAGGAAGATGAAGAACGAAGAGGAAAGAAAAATGTGGGGAAACATGCTGGTTTATATACCGATATGTTATAACCGAATGTCTCGTACTTGTGCTCGGTGATTCTCGTTCTCAAAAACCTCCAAAAAAAAAATTCCTCAAGTTGAAATTTCGATGTCAACAGCTTTGGCAGAGTCCAGGTCAGGCAACTTAACTTCAGTTGGCTTAAGAAATGTGACTGGGTTCTTGTTATATGCTGGGTATGCAGGCAATCCAATGACCAATAATACAACGGTACCCACTGCCATCACGTAACCAGTGACCAAGACATCTTGTAGAATAAAACCTAAGACAAAGGCAATCACACTGAAAATGATAGTGGTGAGTTGGCACAATGAGGTGACTTTCTCTTGTCCTTTGAAATCTATGTTGAATGCCAACGCTGGGGCAATGTTTTTCTGGAAATATTCGGCTGCTTGATCCATCTTATTGTATATAGAAGTTTAGAATGTTTGTTTATATGTGAATTGTGTGGCCTAGGGGTAACGTGTTGAATTGTTAGTTGTAACGTAGGGGAGTTTGTTGTTGGATCTTTTACGTGTTCACTTAGTTTCCAGCGAGATCGTTCTGAATTCCATGAAGTTTTTCTGTTATCTTGGTTAGAGGGGCTTTTATTCGGCGGTGTTTATTCAGAGGAGCTACTTCCCAAAACGGCAGTCCTCCCGTGTGTGTGCCATGCCCGGCAAATGTGTTTTTTGAGCTTGTTGCAACACCGGCTGATCCCACCTGCACCTCCTCACTCTCCACCCCACTCCACCCATTCGTACTAAGGCCTGGCTAACTATGGGACTCAAGTCTACCGCTAACAATTATATCCCACCCCTTTTTCAACATTCAGAAATGGTATTCAGTCCAGAAAAAAATCAATAGGTAGCCCCAATTCACAACTACTTCATTGAACATTGACAAGCATCTCTTAGCTTGATGAGTCTGAAGTTTCAAATACATTGGTTTAATTTGCAAACAAATGAATCTGGGTTAACACACAAAATGCAAACTTTTGCCTTTTGCTGTTGTGATCTGTGCGTGTCTTCTCTTGCTTGCGTTGCTTGAATAGCCACCGAGCTGTTCCGGGTGCTAATTATACCTGCTAGCTGTCTGTATTTTCTTTGGTTTCTGGCGCGGCCGTTGAATTGACAATTCTATCCAGGCGTTTCATTAACCGTATTATATACGATTCTTTTGCAAGCCCATCAAATCGAATTTCATTAAGATGACCTAAAACAGAGATGACACCGAGAAGTTGCGTACTTTTATGATTTTAAGATGGGGGAATTATCGAATTGCTCTATGGCCACGATCTTCTCCATGCGGCTTATGATGAGACCTAAGTTTATCCCGAATTCTCGCCATGTTTACAAAATAAACTAAAGGAATATTCAAGAGCTACTTGTAAGCTCTTATAGATATATGATTCTTGAAAATTTCAAGTCCAAAAGTCTTTACTTCAAATCGACACCCAGTTTTCAAAGCTGGAACCCTCTGGCGAAATATAAAGAGAAATCTGGCAATCTCAGTGAGGCCTGCACATCATGACTACCAACTGTATTATGCACAGATACCTGCCAGAATTATAGATTCCGTCCCTACTGGAATGAAATAACACAAACAAAGATGTTTCAAACAGGATCCTGTGCAATAACAAACATGGGGCGTACGACCGTGTTCAATTAGCATTCAGTCTATAACAGATCAGTTCACAAACCAGTACTCTTGGTTTGTTTTCAGCTTCAGTTTCAATTCCAATAGGAAGAATACAAGTTGAAGGCCTTCTTGATACAATTGCACAAACCTGAATAGCTTTTCCATATACTGATATCAGCTTTCAACTACTTCACTGACTCATTAATTGCCCATCCAGTACTTGTTGGTATGACTTTCTAATTGCTTCAATTCTCAAACGAAATATCCCAGTTTGCTGAACTTTTAACTCATATCCGGTTTCTGGCCTATTACCATTCACTGAAATCATACTCCAGCTATTGAAAGGTATCATTTAAAGACTGTCACGAGAGGAGGATTGATTCAAAACCACATCATGCAAATGGTCTGCTCATGTCACTATTATCATTCCAATGTCGATTCTGAATATTGGGTTATTTTAATAAATGGGTGTTAGTGCGTCCAGTGATTTACCAAAGATTAAATTTCAACTTGTGTACAGCTATGAACGTGTTGAATCGAAATCGATTTGAGTAGAAGTGCTGAGAGCTTGCAGTTGTGCCTAATTGTTTCAATCTTTGGAGGCGCATTTTCCACTGTCAAGCTTCATTGCTGTTTGTGTTTCATGTTATCTTCAAGCTGGCAAGAACTTCAAAATGCAGTGGAATATATGTAGAGTGTTCAATTGGATGATATGAACTGAGAGAATCAGGTATCGATCATTTGAATGATGATACGCTACTGAAAACAAAGATCAAGCAATATATGACAGTCGTGAGAATCCACTCACCTGATCTGGAACACGAAAACTGAGAAAAACGTTTCTTTCTGTGATTGGCCCCTGCACTAACGCAACAGTTTCGATGTCGCGGTAGGCAAAATATCAAATTTCAGCTTGCTTCATGAATCAGTCCAGACATACATATAACTACGTCTAAACCTTGACAAATGATCTGGTGTTATGCCACCTTCTGTTTAAGGTCATGCATTCTTGGAATCCGTTGTTGCATGATCAAATGAATGGTTGAATGATCATAGAAGTATCATATCATAGGGCAGATTCAGGTCCAACTACTAACTACACAACCAATCAACTACACATGTGCCACGCTCCAGCAATTTTTTTCGTTTTTCCCACGATTTGTTCCTTGACCCCCTCCCATGGGCCCTTATGGTATAAACCCTTCTGTCCCTAAACGATCTACAACTCCTGTTCCAGAATACCTATATACACCAGATTAGAATGTGTTCTTCTGCATCCCAGAATGCAAATGTTTTTGATCAACAAAACACGGGGCACATATGCAAACAGCAACATTGACGGAGAACAGAGTACTACTAGATTTTCAAATAATTGGTACACACTACACAGCACTTAACATGATAAGAGGAATCTCCTTAATTGTTATTTCACATTGTTGGCTATTTACCATACTGGGATTGATACAATTAAAACACAACACAATTGAATAAGTTAGTACCGAGACTCGAGTACCGGCATGTTCGGTGCAAATCTACAAATCTACCATTCAGCTGGATTTAGATTAGCTCGAGGCTCGTGCTTGACTCTTGAGCCTTAAAGTGTGAGAATGAGCCATGGACCCATGCCATGCCCACCATATTAATTTCCCCAACGTGGACGGTGGACCCCAAGCTTTGGTTCGGCTCCTCCTCTATAATTATTCACCCGGATTATTCCCAGAAAATACAAAGTTGTAACAAGTGGGATTCAAAAGATTTTTCTTCAAATACTTATATGATGAGCACATTCCTTTGTATATCCCAGGGACCAGGATAACATTATCAACAACATAGTTTGTTCACATCAAAACAAATACACACATCTCACATCACACAGCATATATACCTCGAACTATGATTATTAAACTTCATCAAAGTTTAAGTATCTGTCTCTCGTTACTTGAACTGGCTTCTGCTTGGTCACCAACTGACTCCTATGCTCCTGGAGAAATTGATTGTCCAGCTTACTTAGACGACAAGGAATATGATTCAGATGACCACAAAGGTTTCACAAGAGCAGCCAATGCTATCTCTGAGGCCGAAAAAAATTGGATGGCATCAAGAGATGAAATCACCCTTGAAAATTTGAAATGGTATTTACAGGTTTCGAACATGACAGATTTTAACACCGAGGATTATTTGAAAAATATCACAGATAACAACGCAACACATATTCCTAGAATTGGTTTGGCCTTTAGTGGTGGTGGATATAGAGCCATGTTGAACGCAGCTGGTCAAATTTCGGGTCTGGATAACAGAACTAGAGGTTGTGCCGAACACGGTTTGCCCATCTTGCAAGCTGCATCTTATATCAGTGGTCTTTCAGGTGGTTCTTGGTTTTTGTCTACTTTGCTATTCAACAATTGGACATCAGTGCAAGATATCGTTGATCAGAACGGCCAAGATGATGCTATCTGGGATTTAGAGCATAACATTGTGAGTCCGGGTGGTCTCAATTTGATTAAGAGTATCGAGATTTGGGACGATATTGGAGACGATTTGGATGATAAGAAAGATGCTGGTTACGACATCTCGTTGACTGATCCTTGGGGTCGTGCCTTGTCACATCAGTTCTTCCCTACTTTATCAGATTACGGTGCTTCTATGACTTTCACTTCTCTCAGAGACTTTCCTGCTTTCTCAAATCATGAAATGCCATTCCCTATCATCGTTGCTCAAGGTAGGGCTCCTGGTACCGTTGTTCTAAACTTGAACTCTACACTTTTTGAAATCAATGCTTATGAGTTGGGTTCTTGGGACCCTTCATTGTATGCCTTCACTGATTTAAAATATATTGGTACCAATGTCACCAACGGTTATCCTAACGAGGATGGTAAGTGTATTGCTGGTTTTGATAACACTGGTTACATCTTTGGTACATCTTCCACTTTGTTCAATCAAGGTTTACTTCAATTGAACACCACCAGTTTGCCTAGTGTCGTTCAGGATTTGATCTCCCATTTCTTAGAGAATGTCAGTGAGGATGATAACGATATTGCTGAATATTATCCAAACCCATTTTATAAGACTGAGTGGGCAGAAGTTGATAGTATAGTTGAAGATACCTCTTTGTATTTGGTGGATGGTGGTGAAGATTTAGAGAATATTCCATTGGTCCCATTGATTCAACCTGAGCGTGAGATTGACTTCATAATGGCTTATGATAACTCCATGGATACCTTGCAAGGTTGGCCTGACGCTGTCTCTATTATTAAAACCTATGAACGTCAATTCACAAACCAGTCCAACCATACCGCTTTCCCATACGTTCCTGATTCTCAAACTTTCTTGAATTTGAATTTGACGGCCAAGCCAACTTTCTTCGGTTGTTACTCTAACAATTTAACTGATTTGATGGAGGAAGTTGGAGCCGATAATGTTCCACCATTGGTTGTCTATGTCGCCAACAGACCATTCACTTTCAATTCTAACACTTCAACTTATAAAATGAGTTATGAAAATGAAGAGAAAATAGGTATGATTGAAAATGGTTTCGCAGTGACAACTAGAAAGAATCTAACTCTAGATGACGAGTATAGAGCTTGTATTGGTTGTGCCATTTTACAAAGATCAAGAGAAAGATTAGGTATGCCATTGGGTCCTCAATGTCAAAAATGTTTCGACGAATATTGTTGGGATGGTTCTTTGGATAGCAGTGATTCATATAACATCAATTTTACTGCTGATGGTATGACTAATGATTCTGATACCACCAATGCTTCTTCTGGCGCTTCCAGTTTGTTGTTTGGTAAGAATAGTTTTATGAATACTTGGGGTGTCATTGCTGCTGTCCTTGTTGTTTGTATGATTAGTTTCTAGACTAGTATGATGGCTCTATAAGGTTGTTGATCGAATTCCCATATATATGTTCTTATTTTCAGTCGTAAAACACTTTACTTGTACCATTTATATTCATTTTACTTCTTTTGATTGCATTAACTTACTAAATAACATACCTTTGAAATCACTATGGTATCTACATACAGGGTAAGTATTGAAGATCTCGATATGCAGTCTGAAATTCTAGGAAGTTTCTCATTTGGCATAACGAATTTTCCAAATTTGGCTTTCGCTCACCTAACACCTCACCCACCTTCACCAAAAGCTCACCGCACCCAGCGCGCCCAACTTGGAAAATTCGTTCTGCCAAATGAGAACCTTTTGAAATTCTGAATATTTCTGGGCGAACGAGGAACTTAATTCGACATCTGTCATCATGGTATAAGCTTGACGTCGACCAATCCCCTACTTATATCGAAAAGGTACATACACATTCCTGTAACACATCTCCAACACATATATCACATTGAGAAGAGACAATATCCTGAAATTTCATCAACTTCAAACACTCCTCAAATGGCTAGTTACCACTCAAATCCTTTCAGTTTGTTGCCTTCATAAGAGGTCCAAACCATTCATAACTCTACAATTCAGAATCAACAATTTCTTTTCTCCCGCTCTTTGAATCTCTGATGTTTTCTTGTTTTCCAGAGCTTATTGTTAATTGGGCCTACATTGCATATATTGATACCTTGCTTATAACCGCAATGAAAGATGTTATGAAAATCCATTTCAATCACAAAATCAAAAAATGATCAAGGGTAAGACATGATCAAAACGAGCTATAAATACTACAATTTCCCCAGCTTTTATTTTTATACCTATGTCAAATTTTGGTGTCCATTGAATTGATGGGAACTCATATACGCCTATTATTGATCTATCAAACATCACAGCATTTTCACGATATCAAAACAAAATAATCTCTATATCACTCGGACAATTAAGCTCATTAACTGCATGGTTACACAAAACGAACTTTTCATTGGCTCTGCAAATGATAATCTGTTTAAGGTCTCTCTCAAACAGTCAAAATAATACTTTGATACGACAATGATCACACAGCCAAGAATGCCAAGTCCATATGTTCGAGAAATTCATGAACATTTGCTCCGCTAATTAAAACCAGATCTTGAAAAATTTTAGTTAGTCCTTATTAATTGGACCGAGGTACAGAATCGATTGAAACAATTGCTAGAGACACTATAACAAGATATTCCAGTGTGCTGATGATGATGTTATCTTGCGATCTTAAAATAGAGTTCTCATTCAAAATTTGTTATATAGCCACCCTGTGAAGCACATGGATTGGGATATTGGTGACCCCAGATCCATAGCAGTTTCAAGACAACTTCTCTCCTTGAAAATCCTTAATTATTACATGCATGCTCAGTATAGTGAATTCTGATGATCAAGGTGGAAGGCCAAATTTCACCGAACCTACCGACAAATTTTCAATTGATGTTAGACGCGGTTGCCAGTTTCTCGAGTATTGACATGCCTCTTGATTCTTGGAGACAAAGTTTTACCGAAGTCTATGTTACGGACAAATCTTTTTCTAAGGATAGGGGCATAAGGAAAGGGACATCTATCTGAAGACCATGGATCAACGACAATAACGAGAAAGTTATTTAATTTAAGCCATGAGGCAGTTGGATAAAACCTTTTTTTATGATGAATGGATTCCCACATATATAAGCATGCTTTGTCCTCCATGTTTTTCAACTAGGAAATCAAGGTAGTATATGAACATAGTTCGGTCTATCAAATTAATTAAAACATACATCATCACATCAACATCACACAATGTTCATTAAAGTTCATCAACGCTTAAGTATCTTTCTCTCGATACTTCAAGTTGGTTTGGCTTGGTCACCAACTGACTCCTATGCTCCTGGAGAAATTGATTGTCCAGCTTACTTAGACGACAAGGAATATGATTCAGATGACCACAAAGGTTTCACAAGAGCAGCCAATGCTATCTCTGAGGCCGAAAAAAATTGGATGGCATCAAGAGATGAAATCACCCTTGAAAATTTGAAATGGTATTTACAGGTTTCGAACATGACAGATTTTAACACCGAGGATTATTTGAAAAATATCACAGATAACAACGCAACACATATTCCTAGAATTGGTTTGGCCTTTAGTGGTGGTGGATATAGAGCCATGTTGAACGCAGCTGGTCAAATTTCGGGTCTGGATAACAGAACTAGAGGTTGTGCCGAACACGGTTTGCCCATCTTGCAAGCTGCATCTTATATCAGTGGTCTTTCAGGTGGTTCTTGGTTTTTGTCTACTTTGCTATTCAACAATTGGACATCAGTGCAAGATATCGTTGATCAGAACGGCCAAGATGATGCTATCTGGGATTTAGAGCATAACATTGTGAGTCCGGGTGGTCTCAATTTGATTAAGAGTATCGAGATTTGGGACGATATTGGAGACGATTTGGATGATAAGAAAGATGCTGGTTACGACATCTCGTTGACTGATCCTTGGGGTCGTGCCTTGTCACATCAATTCTTTCCTACATTATCTGACTATGGTGCTTCTATGACGTTTACTTCCCTTAGAGATTTTTCAGTTTTTACAAACCACGAGATTCCATTCCCTATCATTGTTGCTCAAGGTAGAGCTCCTGGTACAGTTATTCTCAACTTGAATTCTACCCTGTTCGAAATCAATGCTTATGAGCTAGGTTCTTGGGATCCTTCATTGTATGCCTTTACGGACTTGAAATATATTGGTACAAACGTCACCAATGGGTTCCCTGATGAAAATGATAAGTGTATTGCAGGTTTAGATAATACCGGTTACATCTTTGGTACATCTTCCACTTTGTTCAATCAAGGTTTACTTCAACTGAACACCACTGGTTTGCCAAGTGTCATTCAAGATTTAGTTGCTGATTTCCTTGAAGGTGTCAGCGAAGACAAGAACGATATTGCTGAATATTACCCTAACCCATTTTATAAGACCGAATGGGCTGGTGTTGATAGTATAGTTGAAGATACCTCTTTGTATTTGGTGGATGGTGGTGAAGATAAAGAAAATATTCCATTGGTTCCATTGATTCAACCTGAACGTGAAGTTGATTTCATCATGGCTTACGATAATTCTATGGATACTCTACAAGGTTGGCCCAACGGTCTATCAATGGTGAAGACATACGAACGTCAATTCACAAGCCAGTCTAACCATACTGCATTCCCATATGTCCCAGATTCCGAAACTTTCTTGAACTTGAATCTAACTGCAAAGCCAACTTTCTTCGGTTGTTATTCTTTCAACTTGACTGGCTTAATGGAGGAAGTCGGAACCGATTATGTTCCGCCAGTGATTGTCTACGTCGCCAACAGACCATTCACTTTCGAATCCAACACTTCAACTTACCAAATGAGTTACGAAAATGAAGAGAAATTGGCTATGATTGAGAATGGGTTTGCTGTGTCAACGAGAAAGAACCTTACTTTGGATGCTGAATACAGAGCTTGCATTGGTTGTGCCATTTTACAAAGATCGAGAGAAAGATTAGGTATGCCATTGGGTCCCCAATGCCAGAAATGTTTCGACAAGTATTGTTGGGATGGTTCTTTGGATAGCAGTGATTCACATAACATTAATTTCACTGCCGATGGTATGACTAATGGTTCTGATACAACCAATGCATCTTCTGGAAGTTGCAGATTGCTGTTCGGTAAGAATAGCTTTGTGAGTACTTGGGGTATCATCATTGGTATTTTTGTTGTTTGTATGACTGGTTTCTAAATTAGATTATGGTGCGTACCGGTATTGAAATTCAAAGGTAGAATCAGTTGAATATGAATTGGTATGCTTTTTTATTTCCTCACGAAACAGTATCTTTATATCTTTAATAGTTGTTGAGCTGGAGCCTAAGGCGATCAATTTGTAATTTTTAGAAGAGAGACAATATTTAACATATTATGCGTGATGTTTAACTGGTCTTATTTTGAACGTTCATATAGATAAATGATTCAGATAGATTGTACGTTGAGATATATCGTACGTCGGATGAATTTTGAATTTTTCACATGAAACTGGAATAGCTTACCCCACAAAGTTTGGTTTCACATGCGACCAAAATGGGTTTGGAAAGCATCGTGGCTGTGGTGGCTGTGCGAAATTGCTGTGCAAACCCTGGGGCAGGTAAAAAAAAGAGGGGCATGCCAAAGTGGAACATGTGATGATCGATGAGGCCCCATATAGAAGCGCCTGAGAATGTGAATGACACAAACAGTATCAAACATGCATATACAGCAAAAGTAAGCATGTGAATTTGTGTACATGCACCACATTTAAAACAGCAGAAACCCACAAGAGTTGCATATATAAAACCCATTGCATCCCCCACTTTTTACAAATCATTGAAAATGGAGTCAATTGAAAGTCTTCTGGTAGACAAAACCAGTCATTTTGACAGTATTCCTAAACAATACAGCTTTGAACAATTACAAGAGATGACATCCACTGTGATTTTACCTTATGAAGAACCAGCTCCATCGGATTTGATCTGGTATGAAAGATTACAAACCAAATTTGATATCAACAAGATGCACCAGTTCTTGGAAGGTGGTTCGTTACATGATTCATTGGAGACTTTGAAATTGATGCAACAGATCGAAAGAGACCCATTGTTGACCACCAACTCATCCTATTATGAATACGGGGTTGAATCCCATCGTGAAATCACTGCTGCTAAGATTGCCCGTCTAGCCCAGTATATTGAACAAGACGCCCCTGATTTCCAAACATTCCAAAACAGACTCAATTTGATCGCCATTGTTGATCCTCAGTTGGGTACCAGAATCGGTGTTCATCTCGGCTTATTCCTTTCTGCAATCAAGGGAAATGGGACCAAAGAACAATTCAACTATTGGGCCGTTGAAAGAGGTGCTTTTAAAATCAAAGATATCTATGGTTGTTTTGCAATGACTGAATTAGCTCATGGTTCAAATGTTGCCAGATTGGAAACTACCGCCACTTATAACATTGAAAAGAAAACATTCACCATAACCACTCCTCATATTGGTGCCACTAAATGGTGGATTGGTGGAGCTGCACATTCTGCTAACCATACTGTTTGTTTTGCTCGTTTGATTTCCAAAGGGCATGATTATGGTGTCAAGACATTTGTTGTGCCATTACGTGATGCCAACCATGATTTGTTGCCAGGTATTGCTATTGGTGACATTGGTGCTAAGATGGGTCGTGATGGTATTGATAATGGTTGGATTCAGTTTTCCAATGTTGAAATTCCAAGAGAATATATGTTGAGTAAGTTCACTTCAATTGATGATGATGGTGAAGTTGTTGACCCACCTTTGGCTCAGTTGGCTTATGGTGCTTTGCTTGGTGGCCGTGTCACTATGGTTACTGATTCATGGAGAACAAGTGAACGTTTCATCACCATTGCTTTGAGATATGCTGTTGGTAGAAGACAATTTCAGAAGAAGAAGGGTGATGGCGCTGAGAACCAATTGATCAATTACAATTTGCATCAACGTCGTTTGATTCCTTATTTGGCTTGGACTTATGGTATGTCTGTTGCTTCTCATGAAATCCAGAGAGTGTATAAGGAAACTTTGGCTAACTTGGATGAAGGCGTTGAGACTCAAGATTTTGAGAAGTTGAAATCAGGTATTGATCAATTGAAGAGTTTGTTTGGTGACTCTGCCTCATTGAAGTCCACCTGCACATGGACCTGTCTCAGCCTGATTGAAGAATGTAGACAGTCATGTGGAGGCCATGGTTATTCTGCATATGCCGGTTTTGCCAAAGGTTTTGAAGACCATGCTGTCCAATGTACATGGGAAGGTGATAACAATGTGTTGGCTCAAAATTCAGGCCGTATCACCATTCAAAAGATCAAGGCTGGTCCTAAGTCATTCAAAGGCAGTTATGGTTTCCTTGCAGGAGCTTTCCAAGACGGTGAAGTTTTGCAAAATGAACAAAGTTTGAATGATTTGCAACAATTGTTGACTTCTTTCAATTCTGTTATCTTGAGAATTGGTTCTGATTCACTTTCTAAATTGGCCAGATTGGGAAATGACTGGGATGCAATTGCTGCTGAAAAGTTGGTTCTTTCTAAGTTGTACGCCATTAGATATATGCTTGATCATTGGATTGCCAGAATTGAGGCCTTAGGTTCTGATTGTGGTGGTGTTGATGAGTATTTGGTTAAATTGGCTAATGTTTTCGCATTGAGCAACATTGAAACATTTGCAAGCTGGTTCTTGACAACTGGTGTGTTGAGCAATACCACTTGTAAGAAAACATCTGAAGTTTTGGATTCATTGTTGTTAGAGGTGAGACCACACGTCATTGGATTGACTGATTCCTTCAAGTTCTCAGACTATTTCATCAACTCGGTTTTGGGTGCTCATAATGGTGATGTTTATAACAATTATTTGAAGACTGTCAAGTTGCATAACGATCCAACTTCCACTAAAGCTCCTTATGATGGTGCATTGCAAAACTTGTTGAATAGAGACGATGTTGATGCTAGAGAGAAGTTTGAACGTAGTGAAGCAGTGTTGAAGAAATTGTCAAATTAAGTTGTGTCTATTACCCAAATTGTCATCACCAATTGACTCAAAATTTACTACATTTCCAATTTTGTTCTTTCGCTTACTAGGCTTATGAAATCTGACTAGGTGACTCCAGCTTGTCCAACATGTTACCTAAATATCAGGATCTCCGTATTCCAAGGTATTTTTTGTTTCTTTTTCCCTCAAAAATTACCACTAATTCAGCTTCTTTATCGAAAATTACTTTTTTGCATATGTGTCGAATTACTTATGAGATTCTCTTTCTTTTTCTTTATTTCTATGACTTATAGTATACCTTGTGTTTCTAATGTGTTTATGAATTTACTTTACGTTACGAATTATCGCTCTATTTGGACCAGTCAAACGTCCCGCCAACATCTCATAATGTCAAGCTTGCTATATCCCTCTTCTAAAGTTACAGGGAACGTACTGTTAACCCTAGAACCCTGTCTTGAACAGGGCTAATGTGTTTTTTCATGAAAATGGAGTAACAGTTAAAACTCAAAATAGACTTTGCTGACAAACGACAGGTAACTAACTAGATCAATGTACCTGACCCGATTAGGCAATTCTAGTTAGGCAATTCTAGTATACCAGCTCTGTGATTTCGCCTTCTTCAACTTCATCTACATGCAAGGCCTATAAGCCATGGTAGCTAATTAATTGTCAAATTCCATCTATATTAAGATCAAATGAAAGCATGCGGTGCGGCCTATATGGAGCTCACTTATATACATAAATGATCGATCTGAAGAATCGGTGCGGCCATACAAAAATCTTGCTGATCCTAGCTAGCTATACCATTGAAACTTATTGGACCAGCCATTTAACCTGTATGTACACATGTCTATTTTTAATCAGTAGTAAGACCAAAGATATGGTTGATGGTTTAAGACAAATTAAGTGAACTTTTGATCAAAGGTTTAGCTTGCTTAATATTGTGATCTTCAGCTTATATCGAACAAAATTTCTATGTCATTTTTAACTTTCGTTAGCGTTAGTCTACGTACTGAATTTTTTGTGATATTGGCATGGATATTGCAATGAAAACCCTAGAGTTCTGATTCCAGGTGACTCGTGTGTCTTTGATAACTGTGTGTGCATGAGTAAGATGATCTTAGATGGCCATGTCTACCTGGATCCTAGAAATGGCTGGTTGGAATATCTCGAAATTTTCAAAATTGTGATTTGTTGAAGTTGGCGCGTGACTTGTGGCTCAGTGGTGGCATCAACAAATACTATAGAGCTATAGACTGCGAGTGCTAATTTTAGCTTATTAAAGATGATTAGCGATTAGCAGAGCTGAGAAGAGAAGAATTAGTTAGTTAGAACGCAGGTTCAAAGCGCTAAAAGACGAAAAGATGAACCTAATCATTTGAATCATCGCAATAGATATGGGCGTGGTGTGGTGATATAGTCAGGGGTATTGGAAAACGTAAGGGGAAGGCCAAACAGGTTGAAGTCCTGAGCTGAGATCGACCGAGGACCATGTGTAAGTTGTAACTCGATCGTGCGTCACACAGCTCAGAGCTCACAGTTTGACTGCGCACCAGCCATTCTTCCTTCCCATGACTGCTGAGAGGATGTGAACCTGGTGATGGTTCATCCATGGAGCAGTCACAGGTTCAATAGAGAACTGCCCATGCGTTTCTCTTTGTCAAAACCGTTCATTTCATTTACTTCACTTCAATTTCGATGCAACAATTCAACAACCATATGCGTGAGGTACCGCCAATGATTCACAGCTATCTCTTCTCTAAAACAATACTGGTTCACACTTGACTCGTCATTTTTTCACACTCCATTCGATATAAATATCAACTTATCCCCCATCATTTCAATCTTATTTCCAAAACCTATCAACTTGTTTTTTTTAATATCATCATCAACAAGAACAACAACTACTTCTTTCGTTACTGATAATACCTTTGAATATCTTTGATTTCAATCCACAAATTACAACTCACAAACACAACTCCCACATATATATAACTAATACAATGCAATACAGATACTCTACTGTTTTAGGTGCTTTAGGTTTGGCCTCTCAAGCTTACGCTGCTTACATTCCATCTGAACCATGGTCCACTTTGACTCCAGATGCCACTATCTCTGGTGCCGCTACTGATTACAGTGCTACTTTCGGTATTCAAATCAACCCAATTGCTACATCTTCATCTGCTTCTTCCAAGGCTAAGAGAGATGTCGTCACTCAAATCGGTGACGGTCAAATTCAAGCTACTACTGAAACCAAGTCTACTGCTCCAGTTGTCACTCAAATCGGTGACGGTCAAATTCAAGCTACTACCGAAACCAAGTCTACTCCACCAAAGTCTACTGCTCCAGTTGTCACTCAAATCGGTGATGGTCAAATCCAAGCTACCACAGAAACCAAGTCTACTGCTCCAGTTGTTACACAAATTGGTGACGGTCAAATCCAAGCTACTACTGAAACTAAATCCACTGCTCCAGTTGTCACACAAATCGGTGATGGTCAAATTCAAGCCACTACCGCTACACACTCCTCTGCTCCAGTTGTCACTCAAATCGGTGATGGTCAAATCCAAGCTACTACCACCACATCCAAGGCCTCCACTTCCACAAACACCGTCTCTGGTGCCACTCAAATCAACGATGGTCAAGTTCAACAAGGTACCTCCGCTGCATCTTCAGCTGCTGCAACTTCCACTGACTCCCTATCCAAATCCGTTTCTTGTAAATCCGACAATGCTTTGTCCATGGAATTGAAGGGTGGTATTTTGACTGATGGTAATGGTAGAATTGGTTCAATCGTCGCTAACAGACAGTTCCAATTCGATGGTCCACCACCACAAGCCGGTGCCATTTACGCTGCTGGTTGGTCCATCACTGAAGATGGTTTGTTGGCTATTGGTAACACCACCACTTTCTACCAGTGTTTGTCCGGTAACTTCTACAACTTATACGATGAAACCTTGGGTGAACACTGTCAAGCTGTTCACTTGGATATTGTCGATTTGGTGTCTTGTTAATTGCATTCAACTTTTTTCATGATTTCTGATTACTTTTCTGCATTTTTTCCATCCATGTCTTGTCTTCATTTGTTAACTTTTTTCATTCGGTCGTTCTATTCATGTTATGTTTCCCAGTGGTTTCACTCGTGCAAAAATACATGTTTCTTTTAATATATTCTCTTCGGGTTTTTTCTTTTCTCTGTTTTTTCTGTTTTTCATTTGTACATTACTAGCATTTTCTCTCTCTCATTTTTTGATATTCTTGGACGTTAATAAGTCAAGATATATGTTTTACCTTACTTATACATTAAAATTTAATTGATTTAATATATTATACATTGCGTTATTACTTTATCCGACTTTCGTAATTAGATGGTTAACAGCATTAATCAAGTAGTTGTCATGAATCATGATGGCAGCTGGTTCTCTTAGAGTCATATTTCCAATTGGGGAAACCTCAACCGAAAGCCGGAAGATGATCGTATAGTGTTCGCGCACGTTAATAAATAAATTTGACCATTCTACAACCCTTGCAAGTTGCAAGTCAAGTATATCACAACTCCAACCTCACTAGAATGTTCATTGTCACCAAACACTACAGAGTCATCAATGCTCCCCAGATGGCTTGACATACATGTGAAGGTCATGTCCAAATATCTGAAACGAAACAGCATCAAATATATGAGATCGAGCGAGCTGGCTGGCTGGCTGGAGATGCCAAAAAAACCAGCCATTTCTCCTCACGAGCAATTCTTACATCCCTTTAACACACCTACAGCTACACATATGCCAATTGAACGTATAGACAGATAACGTCAAATCAAAATTGAATAATTGATCAATGCACCCTTTTCGGTGATTTTGATATTCCAGCACTGTTGTGGACAGCAAACGATAGAACAGATCAATGGTTTTATTGTTAGTTTTGCGGGTAGTTTTGATTAAAGGTTATGTCTGAACGTTTCGTGCCATTTAATTTTAGGTTTCTTTTGATGTTTAGATGATAGTATGGCTCCTTGATATTGGTGTTGCCTGTCTGTAAACGTTACTGTTTTCGGTTTGGTGTTGTCTAGTTTCATTGGATGTATGGTATTGCCATAATTTAGTCTTTGATTTATTCGCTGGGCTTGCTCTATGATCTGGATTTGGCCTTGTTTAGGTTAGCCATCATTATGTTCTTATCGATGGTTTATTGATCTCTTTGGATCAATTAGTCTGACACTGTATGCCGATAGGGGTAAAACTGGTTCATTGCTTAATGTTCGGTGTTCATTCCTTCCATCTATTTTCGAACTAGTTGAGATTGCAGTAGTTGATGAAGTTTTTAATTTTTGGTGTGATTTTTATTGCTGGCTGGTTGTTCATGATATACTAGATTAGAACGTTTGGTTGATATTATACCTTCTTGGCTATCAGCACTGGATGATCTTCAACAATTATAAATACTATTGATAGTCTTGACATTTCAAAATTGGATCTACAACAGTAATAATTATATTTTTCTTCAATCTTCACACGCATTCACACTACTTCAACACACAACATAAATACATTATGAAATCAAGATTTTCTAGTGCTTATCTAATCAGCGCTCTTGGCCTGATATCACATCTTGCTCAAGCTGCTTATATCCCATCTGAACCATGGTCCACATTAACTCCAGATGCTGATCCAATTGGAACGACTGATCATACTGCCACTTTTGGTATTCAAATTATTCCTGCAACTTCTGGCTCTGGCTCATCTACTTATGCCAGTATCACTTCCTCTGCTTCTATTTCCGCTGTCTCTGTCACTCTAGAAACAACATCCATTGCCACTGGTGGTGCGAAGAGAACATCAACTGCTACAGTCACCGCTTCTATTTCTGACATTAACTCTGATTCTGGTTCCGGTGATGATTCTGAATTGCATTATGTGTCTTCCTCTTCTTCTGAAGATCCAAATGCTTTCCGTGTCAAGAGAGCTGTGGTTACACAAATTGATGATGGACAAATCCAAGCTACTACTGAAACCGCTGCTGTTGTTACACAAATCGATGATGGACAAATCCAAGCTACTACAAAGACTGCTGCTGTTGTTACTCAAATTGGTGATGGTCAAGTGCAAGCTACTACAAAGACCGCCGTCGTTACCCAAATTGCTGATGGTCAGGTTCAAGCCCAAACTTCCACAGTTACCGCTACTGCTGATGGTGCAGTGACTCAAATCGATGATGGTCAAGTTCAAGCTGTTACATCAACTGCCAGTGCTGCTTCACAAGTCGACGATGGACAAGTTCAACAAGCCACTGCTACTTCTTCTGCCTCTACTTCTGATGATTCGTTTGGTGCTAAAGAAGCTACAGTTGCATGTGCTTCATCTGATGCTCTTTCAATGACTCTATCGGGTGGTATCTTAAAAGATAACAGAGGAAGAATTGGTTCCATTGTCGCCAACAGACAATTCCAATTTGATGGTCCACCACCTCAAGCTGGTGCTATCTATGCTGCTGGATGGTCTATTTCCAGCGACGGTTATTTGGCCGTTGGTGATAACACTCTCTTCTATCAATGTTTATCTGGTACTTTCTACAACTTGTATGACCAAACATTAGGTCCACATTGTGCTCCAGTTTATTTGAGTGTTGTTGATCTGGTCACTTGTTGATCTTTCAAACTCATCTCTTCCAAACTTCGAATGTTCGGTTGATGCTTAACTACGTTTCATCATCTAAGATTTACAAGCTCTGATTTTCTCATCTAGAATTGGTTGTGGTATCCTATTACTTGCTGCTTAAGTTGAGATTTTGCTTAGCTCCTCACTTATTGACTTGACTTGATGCTTATTATCCACAATATGGTTGGAATTCATAAACCTACATGCAACAGTCTACTACTATTTTCCCAAGTCTGGTACTCCTCTTACTAGCTAAGATGACGTCTATCATTATCTTGTTTTCTTGGATGTGTTCAAGAAGTCAATTGGTTCTTTCACAAACACAAAAAAACCAAAAAAAAAGAAATCTTTGTACATTATTACTTCAGCTTCGTTACGTTTTTTTCTTTCTTTAATATTTTCATCTTTAATCCTTTGCATGCATATACCTAATTTAAGTTTATTCATTATAGTTTTCCGAAAAGTTAAAAGACCAGTTTGATGGATTTTTCTAGATATATAGTATTCCTTATATTCAGGAACATATATTTCAACCAAAGAAACACCTAGAACCTGGACCGTACGTACATTCTACCCCTGTCCACATGCAAGCTCGCATAAGAAAATTCCATCCATTTTTAAAAATAGCTCAAACTCGAATTTCGTTAATGGGCGGCGGCCGGTCCGCATCTCGCAGCTCTCAGCATGCTGCACACCCATTTCTTATTTCATTGTCACTCCCTATATGAATTGGCCAACGAGAGAGAGCTGTGGGCTTACAAATCTTTGCCCGGAACGAGGATTTTACGGTCGTTCCCATCGATATGCTACGTATTTTTAGTAGTTTTTGAAGCATATATAGGCGATACATATGGAGGCCTCCTTTGGATAGTTAAATGACTGGAAGAGGTGGAAGTTTTCCGTGTGACCCTCGAAGGTGGCTGTGAAATTTAACTCTGTAGTGCGTAAAATGGCCGTCTTTCTGTTCCACTTTCGACACCAACTCAAATTTGACACTTTGAGGATCTTTATCGGTGATTGTCCTTTGCTTCGAATAAACGGGTAAAAAGTAACTAATTCACTGAAGGTATCTAACTAGATCGAGGTTCATAACTTATAAGCTTTCGGTCGACTTATTTGCAATTTGCCATCTCAAAAACGCCGAAAGTGTAGCCAGTGCGCCGCAGACTAAGTGATGGTGCGTCCCAAAGAGGAAGTTTCCTAATTGGGACTAATTGGCAGATCGCTGAAATTCGTTCAGAATTGCAATTTGCAGCCCATCCACGTTTCTGTTTCTCAGATTACATATGTCATGGTTATTGTCAGTGGTCAAGCCTGTGTGATTTCAATTGTATTCCATGTGCATATGGTCACTTCAGAAATGATTCCTTTTGTTCCTGTGTTATCTCCATAACACTGATTGCAGATTTCTCAAATACAGATTTTAACGCACAGACAGGCTGGAGGAACCAGCCATCTCCCACAATATTGAGAGCAGTACTCTCTAAGACACTCAATACCCACTCTGCAGATATTTTGATTATGGTTATCGTTATGCATGCAAGATTTCTTATTCCTGTTGTTTGAACGTATTATCTGCCGGTTCTTACGGGCATGTGTGTGTTATACATCATATTATTGAAGGTTGCTGACTGGTCAATTTGAAAGATTGAAGGATTATAAATACCTGTTGAATTCCTCTGTTCTTACTCCTTTCCAACTCCCAACTACTTTTCTAACTTATCATCAAACAAAACACTTTCTTGTTTAAAATCCTCTCACAAAACAACAAAAACCACACACACAATCTTCACAATGCAATACAAATACTCTGTTTTAGGTGCTCTAGGTTTGGCCTCTCAAGCTTGTGCTGCTTACATTCCGTCTGAGCCATGGTCCACTTTGACTCCAGATGCCACTATTGCTGGTGCCTACACTGATTACACCTCTACTTTCGGTATTCAAATCAACCCAATTGCTACATCTTCTTCTTCTTCTGCTAAGGCTAAGAGAGATGTCGTTACTCAAATTGGTGATGGCCAAATCCAAGCTACTACTGAAACCAAGTCTTCTACCAAGGCTACTAGCACTGCTGCTGCTGTCGTCACTCAAATCGGTGATGGTCAAATCCAAGCTACTACCGAAACTACCAGCTCCAAGGCTACTAGTACTGCTGCTGCTGTTGTCACCCAAATTGGTGATGGCCAAATCCAAGCTACTACTGAAACCAAGTCTTCTACCAAGGCTACTAGCACTGCTGCTGCTGTTGTGACTCAAATCGGTGATGGTCAAATTCAAGCTACTACCGAAACTTCCAGCTCTAAGGCTACTAGTACTGCTGCTGCTGTTGTCACCCAAATTGGTGATGGTCAAATCCAAGCTACTACCGAAACTTCTTCCACTGCCGATGCCGTTGTCACTCAAATCGGTGATGGTCAAATTCAAGCTTCTACCTCCACTTCCAAGGGTGCTTCTAAGACTGCTTCAGCCACTGCTTCCGCTGCTAAATCCTCGTCTTCCTCTAGCTCCTCCTCTTCTCCAGATATTGACTCTGTTGCTTGTTACTCCGAAGATGCTTTGTCTATGCAATTGAATGGTGGTATCTTGACTGATGGTAAGGGTAGAATCGGTTCCATTGTTGCGAACAGACAATTCCAATTCGATGGTCCACCACCACAAGCCGGTGCCATTTACGCTGCTGGTTGGTCCATCACTGAAGATGGTTTGTTGGCTATTGGTAACACCACCACTTTCTACCAGTGTTTGTCCGGTAACTTCTACAACTTGTACGATGAAACCTTGGGTGAACACTGTCAACCTGTTCACTTGGATGTTGTCGATTTGGTTTCTTGTTAAGCATTCCAGTCATTCAACAATGAAGCCTGCAGTTCAAACAGGCTCATTCTTCTTTAAAATTCATTTGGTTCTTCAATTTTAATGTATATTAGCTCTTTTCTTTCAGCAATTCTTTTAATTTTTCACACGTTCTTCATTTTCTTCTCTTTCGTTTTATTTTGACATATACCTCACTATACCTCACTTGCTTTTTCTTCTTAGCCTGGCATATTTTATATTGATTCTTTATGAATGAAAATTCTTTTTGATTTGTCTATACCAATTTTGTTGTATTCGAATTCCAGAAGCACTTAGTACAGTCGTCCCCAAATATGGTTAAAAGCTGTATTATCGATAAAGCAATTCCAGATGTGTAGGAATTCAAAATGTCACTGAATCACTGATTGCAGGGCTGCGTAACCATTGATTCTCGCGCGCACACGACCAAAATTTTTCAATACCAAAAGATGGAGAGAATCAGGAGAACTGAGCACAATCGGAAGAAGATTCGAAAACGAGAAGCCATTCCAAAATCAAAAAATATCAAGACATATCTAACTTTAACTGCCCTCATTTGAAGTTTGACCATTGCAAAGGTATCATCCTGATTTTGATATACAACAAGAACACAACATGCTTTCTTCCAGACAGATACCAGGCTTGGTCACTGAAGCCAGAGCCAACACAGTGAAATTCATTGCAAACACACAAGTTCAACAAGTGCGTTACAGAAGAGTGTTAGCTTACCCACCATATTCCAAGCCAGGTAACATCCCACCTACAAGAAAAGGCAAGAAACAAACTGTTTTCAAGCGTCTAATGGACCAATTTTTGGGTCCTAAGAACTACAAAGGTGAATATTATTTGAATAAATACGCTTATCCTTTCCAAAACCATACCACAAATTATATCCAACCTAGACAAGAGCAAGGAAATGTTTTATTGGCCTCTGCAAGTGAGGATAGTTTAGATAGCACTGGTGATGTCGGTGCTGGTGCCGATGACGAACAATCAAGAATGAGATCACAACTTATGCCTTTCCCTATGAACAGAAACCTGTTTACCAATAGACACGTCTCAGAAGAGATGAAACAACGTATTGTCAATGATGTGTTAGTGAAAGAACAACCTTCTCAAGTCGTTGCAATGAAATATGGTCTAAAAATTCAAAGAATCGAAGCTATTGTGAAATTGGCTGAAGTGGAACAACGTTGGGAAGAAGAAAACAAGATCACCAAAGATTTACGTAAGATGAGCGATGTCATCTACAAGATGTTCCCAGTGTATGAGAACTCTGGACTCCAAGCTGAAAACTTGACAGAAATTCCAATTCCTGAAAAGACACAACAATCACGTTTCTTAACAATTGCTGAATCACAACCTTTCGGTCCAGTTGATGCTGCCAAGGAATTCGGATTAGAACCTGCTGCTGTCACTTTACAGAAATTGTCTGAGACAGGCGCCCATTCAGCTCATACTGCTGGAGGTTCTGCTACTAAAAGTGGTTCCAAGAAGACTTTCATCTCCCCAATGAAGGAAGGTGATAGACATGCTTTCAGATTTACTGATGCCAAGGTTGGTCAAGTTGGTTACAGATACGGTAAAGTGTTCAGAGATAACAGAAAAGATAGAAAGATTGGTTTCGATGCTGCTGGTAACATGATTTACTTGTTGGAGTAGTTTAAGTACTATAATTTTCCAACGCTTTCAATTTATCATGAATTAACTCAGTTCATTTTAATTTACTCTTGCATTCTACATTTCATGTTTTGTCTTGGTTTGTTTCGTTACTGTATATAGTTCCAGTATTTCATAATATTATCACAGCTGTACATTTTGGCAACGTATTTACTGATGTGGTCTCTTGCATGTATGTTGTAAAGTATGAACGGAAGGACTCAATCCTTCTATGTAATTGTAATGTATATAAAAGGTAATTCAAATTGTGTATACGATGCACATTAAGTTTGATCGATGAGAGCTAGTGTATAAATAAGGTCAATTTCTAATTTGAAATTAATTAATGATATTTCATCGAATTTAAATTTGAATTTGAATTTAAGAATTTGTAGAAAATTAAAATGTTGAAAAAATTCAATTTTTTTTTTTTTTATTTTATTTTTTTTAAATTTTTTCCTCTTTTAACTTCTCCCCATGTGAGCCCACCCAGTTTTGTTTGACGTTCACTCTCCTCTCATACCTACATGGTTTCCTTTAACTTCGCCCTCCCATTTTTTATCTCTTTATTCTTCTTTTAAACCCAACTTTATACCCTTCCATGCATCCTCGTTCTTTCCTCCCATTCCAAATTTTACACGTTCAACTTTATGGTTGACTGCTTAACTTGATTTTTTTCTTCTCTTTCGTTTTTAACCAATCTTATTAAATTTGTCCTCCCACTTACCCTCCCCAAACTCCTTTTTCTTATTTTTGCAAGCATTCCTTTCCCCCTTTTTCACTACACAAACTTATAGTTTTTTCAACTGTGTATAACCATATATAGATAGCTGATTTTTCCTTTTTTTACTGCATTTTTAATTTCTATGTGCTGTTGAAGGTTAGGCGAAACCTCAAGTACCTTTTTTCTTTCGAAATATATAGTTTAATTCAGGATTGTTACGTCTAAAAAAAAAAAAAAAATCAAATTTACTAAAATATACACATGAGTATATATATATATATAAGTTCAAACACTATTTATCTAAATGGTCAGTAAACTCATCATTCCCGACGAAGAAAAAGAATAAAAAGAACAAAAAGCCGGAAAATACATGGATTACTCACTTGATTAAACTAGATTTCCCTTTCAACAACTCAGATTCTTAGAGAAAGCTGGTACCGATGGATTATCTTCTTCACCAACTTTTCCACCTTTTCAAGTGTAGGGCATTCTGGAATATCAACTTTCAATATCTTTTTTGCTTGTTCACTGTGGATGTGAGTGGAGAATTTAATCAGAACGTGGATATATAAATCCATTTTCACCATATGGTGAGGAGGCATTATTCTTCTGGTCAAGAACTTTTCTTGAACCTGGATTGGCGGGTTCTTGGAGTCCAGTCTGGTGGCAGTTTCTCCTCTGACTACATCCCAAATCAAATCAGTGATCACGCACTCATCTAATAGATGGTTAGAAGTCTCCATGTAGTCGGAATGGCAGAATTGACAGTTGGAAGTAGAGTATTATAATCTGTAATTATATTAAAGATACATGGATAAAATGCATTAACAGATCCAAAAAACCAAAATTTGCAAGATAAACATAATTAGAATGCATACATTATATAATATTGAAATTTGAAAAAAGGTAAAAATGTGAAGCTGCATGAATACGTAAAAAAAAAATTATGTGAAAAATAAAAATTATGTAAAAATTGTAAAATTGCAAAAATGTAAAAATTGAAATGTAAAAAATATGTAAAAATGATGTAAAAATTAAAGTGTAAATTTTAACTGTAAAAGTTTCAAAATAAATTAATATAGAGTAGACTGTAGCTGGAACTACTATAAATTTATAGCTTGAGGTTGAAGATCAACAATTTGAAACTTTAATGATCAATTACACGTATATTTAAGATTTCCATCCACATATTGTACATATAATTTGCAAATTTTTACATTTAACTTTTACATCTAATTATACTATTTTGTTTTTCTCAATAATTGCCAATCAATTACAATAAATTTATAATTTTACTTTTTTGTAAAACTAATCATTTTTTCATTTTTCAATTTTTTATCAAGTTAGATCTTCATAGTGTTTAAATTGCTATTTTTTTTCTTATTGCCAATAATAACAATGTACATGTTTCTTTCTTTTTGTAAGTTTTTACATTGTTTTTTTCAGTGTTTCATTTTTACAAAATTTACTTTTTTAAACCTTATTTGTTTTTTTTTATTATACCTTTATAAGTTTTTATACAGTTTTTACAAAAGTGTACATAATTAATTATTTAAACATTTTTACATTTAATTTACATATTATATATATATTTTTTTCACATATATTTAGTAATCAATTAACTATGGTAAAAAACAACTATACAAAGAACAAATCAAGAATTAAAGAAAAATAGAAGAAAGTAGATATTAAAACATTAAAGAAGTTCTTCAGGCATCAATAATAGCCATTAAATAAAAAGGGAAAAATAGAGCTATAAAAACACAGTTAAAAACCATATCTTCTGTTTTTTTGTTAAGTTAAAAATTTGAAAAAGATGTTATAAAAAGCTAATTGGTTAAAAGGAATTAAAAACCAGATTTTTATTTTCATTTATTTAATATTTCAAATTCGCTAAATTATCGGTACGTTGCTAAAGAACTTCTAATTTATATATGAAATTTCTATAAATTTTTCCATTTTTACTATAATTTAATTTTTAAATTCTTAATTAAATTAAATTTGTACTTTGAATAGTTTTTTTTGTACAAAAAGGAGAATGGGAGTTTATATATATTATATTTAGAAAACTAAAATTGAAAATTGAAAAATGAAAAAGAATAGATTATATATAAATAAAGGTATAATAATTAGGTAAAAAAAAGAGCTGCATATTATAAAGTTATATAATAAAGTGATGGACATGGCCTAGAGGGTTAAAATATAATGGTAAAGTAATAGAAAGATATACAAAGGATAAAATAAAATTTAAATTTAGTAGCTCCTATATGCACATTGATAAGGGGTTAAAATGAATTAATGGTAAATTTTTAATTGATATATATAATGATAAATTATTGAATATTGAAGATGAGAGATCGATAACATGAAATGGTAAGTTATATAATATAGTTTATAAGCTAATAGGTTAAAAAAATAGTTGTATTGATTATATACCAACCGCTCATGCTGTGAAGCAAAAAAAATAAATGAACGCGACCTCATTAGCTGAGTGGTTAACAGCATCGACATTTAGAGGCGATCATCACTGACATGGCGTTCACCCACAAGAAAAACTGCATGAACATGCAAGTGCTTCCCTTGGCACTATTGACACTCCCCGGGTGATGTTTTCAAAGGGATAAATCGATAAAATATATTGTAAAAAATTGTTTAAACAAATTTCTTAAGATATATATTAATAATTCACTATATATTTTCAGGTTCAACTACGCATATATGTGGATTCATGGATGTAATTACCAAATCCAGGATTAAATAGCAAAAATATATTTTAAAAATGGCAATATAAACAACTCTGACTGTATATATACAATAAGTTATAACCATATGAATAGGCAAATCATCCAAAGTGCTGTGAACCAAGATTTTGATGGTTTTACCTGGTTCTTCTTCCTTTTCCATAATGACTTTGGAACCTGGATCTCATCACAAATCAAAGATTATAAAGTTGTGATGACTTTTTATTTACATCATCACCTCAGACTGCTTCCCTGGTTGAAAGTTGGTTTGGCTTAACAACCAGAAGTGATTTCCACCCAAATACACCAGCTCCAATTACAACATTTCCCATAACATCTCTGCCTCCAGACGTTGAATTGATTTCTCATGTCCAACAAAAACATACTGGCTCGCCAATCCAACCAACATCATTCAACAGTACATCCAAAACTTTTTATGAATGTAACTGGAAAAATTACATCATTATCCCATCTATAGCAAGAGACAACAACATCACCAACTGGGAACAGTTTTGGTCCAAGGTCAGCAACTTCGTGAACAAAAACCCAGGCTCTTACTCAACCTTTCACCGCTTCCAAACTGGACATCTCTACCATCAACTTAATATGAATCAGAAAGAAACTTGCTGCTTCTGTAACCAATCAGACTTCATGAACTCGAATGACCACATACTGATGAATGCATCATTACTGAAAGGATTTGGAGATTGGTTCAAAAAGGCACAACCCACAAAATGAATTCCAAACATGCTCCATTACACATTACACAACACGAACTCATGGGAAAGATAATGCCACCACAACATTATATTAAAATCAACATTTACTTGGAGATATCAATAAAAATAAGTACACATCATTTTTTCCCATCGCCAAACATTCCAATTAATGTGACAGAGAAGCAATTGAAGAAAATGGTAAAAACAGTGGTTCAATACTACCAATACCCTATAACAATTAACTAATTGCTGTTAAAGGGATCATTGACTTCGATGATCCCCCTACTTTTTTTATATACAACATATATTTATATACCTGAAAGTCTAATCGAATTCGAATAGACTCTCCTGTTTTATAACTTATTAATATAATCTTGAACTTTATTAGGTTAAATGCAAAAAAAAGATCGATCTCGTCCTATATAGAGAGTTTTGAAATATATATCGAAACAATTAATTCTGTTATAAAGAAATTTTAAAGTTGAATCTAAGAAAACTTATAAGAACGAGTGACGTATAGATATATATCGAAGAAAAAAAAAAGACAGAATTCCAATTATAGACTATAGTGATTGAAAATTTTAGGAGAAAGTTTAGTAAAAAAGAGAGCCCATATAAACAAGACATACAAGCTGGTTGCTGTAACGGAAAGAAAATCGAGAGCTAAAAAAATTATTATTCATTTTAAAAGACCGAAAAATGGCGAGGATAAAAGTACAACAACGAAAATAAGGAGGTGGGATTTAAATCAAATATTCGAAAAAGGTAGATTCGTAGTAAACAAACAATTGGCAAGCAAACAGGTAGATAAAAAAAAAATGAAATAATCCGAAAAGAAATTAGTAAAAAAAAAGAAAGAAAAAAATTAAAAGAAAAGTAGAGAAGGGAATTTGAAATTTTTTTGAGATGACAAGAAAACAGAAAAAAAGATGCAGAGACACTCTATCACATGGAATGTGATATGCGATAGGGGGAAATGCTGAACAAGTGAAAAAATAATAGAGAAAAACGGACATGAAGACATCACTTGGATGGTTGTGAAGAAGGCAACAGTGGTAAAGCAAAAAATGAAAATCAAACAAACAAAGAAGAACACCTATCTATCATACCAGATGATGGATCATAATATGTAACAACCATGGAATACAAAAGCAGTTTTGGAACCATTGGAAAACGTAAGTTGGAAATTGAAGGTTGAGGATCGAAAAACCATTTGGATCAAAAATAAAAATAAAAGCAGTAAGTAACACTGAGAAGTGAGTTAACAATAAACATCTCCGAACGAATAGATTAACAATTAATTCTCAACAACCTTAACACTCTTATCTTGTTCACCAACGACTAAACAACGGCTTCTTCTTTTTGAGACACTATGACGTGTATTTTTTGTACCATCACTAGCACCAGAAATTGAAACACCACCTGTTTCCGAGACAGACAATGACATGAACTCAGACATCGAGGCTGATGAATCTGTGATTGATAATGCACGTAGTTCAGGAACAAGTTTTTCTTCATTGTAGTTACCATAGTTTCTGTTGTTGTTACTGTGGGCAGTGGAACTGTTGTTATTTGTGTTGGAGACATTGATGTTGCTATTGTTATTGGAAAATTGAGCTATCTGGCCATCAGAAGAAGCAATCATTTCTTGTCCACTATCTGGATTGTGGGTAGGAACTAAATCCAAAGGAACATCCAGAATCTCACCATTATTGCTGTTTGAATCATTATCAGCAGGAGTCATAGGAACACTACCGTCATTAGCAACTCTTGAATTCTTGTTGTTGAGATTGGCTGCGCTACGGTTTAAAGCAGGAACAGAAAAACTGATGGGTTGACCGCCATCTTCGTCATCTTCATCATAACCTGAACTATTGATGGATGAAACATCGGAATCATCACCATCATCATCCGAACCAAAGGCAAAACAAGGATGAGATGCCGAAAAAGTAGAAGAGGCTTGATGTATCACTGATGATCCAGGTTGATTGGAAAGACCATACCTGGAATTGGAATTGGATGATTTAGAAACAGGCAACGAAATAGTACCATCACCAGTAGAACTACTATCAACAACAATCGATGAAGCAGGTTTAATCACATCAGCATTACTTCCAACACCAGACCCACCAAATCTATTCAGAGAAGCAGAACTAACCCCAGAGGAACTGATATCAACACCAACAAAATGAGAGGATAGAGGTCTTGCGGCACCAACACCAGAATCTTGACGACGATGGAAGTTAGGCTGTAAACCAGGTGATAAACGACGAGGTGAAACACCACCTCGAACAGGCGACAATGAACGGCCACTACTTGAACCAGTACCATTTGATGCATTTGGAGCATTGCTAATTGGAGCCGAAGGTGGAGCTAACAATGGAATCGAAGATGAACCAGCTGATATAGTTACAGAAGATGCGGATGGGTTAGGTGGAACGTGTCTAGGAGATCTAACTGGTGACCGAGTTGGAGAGCCTCTTGATCTACCTGGAGATGCTGCATCTGAACCAGCACGATGTGGTGAAGAGTGAGGACGAGGGTGATCTGAAGATGGAGAAACGTTACGAATTGGGGTAGACAAATGAGATTGAGGTGACAAGTAAACATCCAGTGAAGTAGATGATGAATTCGATTGTTGCGGCAATGGAGAAGATGGGGTTTTTGGAGTTGGCGTTGTGGTTGTAGTTGCTGTAGTTGACGGAACAGTTGTTGGAGGACCACTTGTTGTTAATCTCAATGTTGGGTTGATCACTGTTGTAGTAGAGCGTCTGGACCCAGACACTGGAACAGACCGAGGTTGAGAATTCAGGAATGAGGTAGATGATGAAGATGAAACGAGACCTCTATTGGAACCTGGAGCAGAAGCATCATTGTCATTGACTGAAACATCTCTTTCACCACTAGCATCAAGATTATTACTATTAGAAGCAACACTGCTCTTACTTGGGTTAATAATCAAAGTAGTACTTTTCTTCTTACCCATAAGTGAAAATCCAGAACCACGACTACGACCACCACTGATACCAGAACCGGAACCAGAGGAAGTAAAAGATCCAAGAGCCTGTGAAAAACCAGCAGAACCTGATCCAAAAGCAGCAGCAGAAGATGAACTAAAACGGATTGCACCAAAGTCACCACTTCTTCTGTTACCACCACGAACACCACCATCTGCATTACCAGCAATAACAGAACCAGAACCTGTGTTTCCACCAACAACAGATGAACCACGAGCAGCTCTAGAACCAATACTTGCACCAGAACGACGAGAGCCAGCACCAAAAGACATTAGCATACCACCTCTACCATCATCAGACTCAGAACCGGATTCAGAAGAATCAATTGAACTCAAATCATCAAAATCACCATCTTCATCAATGACTCCAGTTAAACTATATCCCGACGAATGACGAGCATGAGCATTGCCTCCACCACCACTTTCACGACCCCTACCATGACCTCTTCCATGTCCACGACCACGACCTCCAACAACCACACCAGATCCAGAACTGGAACCAGTTCCTAATGTACGTTTACCGACATCGAAGGCACCGTTACGCACAGCACCAACCAAACTTCCACCACCACTACCGCCAGGACCACGAATAATGTTACTTCTGACAGCACCAAAACCGAAACCTGCCTCTGAATCAGACTCGGATTCTGTATCAGATTCAGAACCAGAAGAGGAGAAAAAAGAAGTATTCTTCAAGGAAATACGACGACCATAAATGGCTTGTCTTGCATCGTTGAGTTGTGATGAGTTGGAACTTTCTCTGGTTGGTGATTTTATAGGAGGGAAAGATGATGTTGGGTTTGGATTTGAGAAAATAGATGATGATTTAGGACGTGCTGTAGGGATGGATGTTGATGATGATTGATTTGATGTCTTTGGATCAGTGGATGTTGTTGTCTGAGATTGAGACTCAGTGGGCGATACAGCTGAAACGGCACTGGTTGGTGTAGCTGAAGGTAAACCAGAAGACTGTTGACGGGCTTGATTTCTATGAATGGAACCCGAAATACCAGCTAATCTATTACCACCATTATTGTTTGCAGCACTGAAGATAGAGACGGCATTAGGGGAAACAGGAGACACAACTCTAGAATTAGCAGCTGAATTAGAATTCGTAGGCAGCCGTCTACTAGCAGCTTGATTACCGATATTGGTTATGGTGTTGCTAACGTTGTTGTTATTGAGTGTTGCAGCTGAGTTTATTCTGGTGTTAGAAAAAGTGCTTGTAACGTCAGTGGCGTTGGACAACGTTGAAGCTGTAGACGCAGCTGATGTCATTCTCTTGTTGAATGTAACTGGATCTTCAAGTTGAGCGGAATCTCTGTTACCAAAATCCTCTTCATCTGAGCTCGACTCCTCTGAATCATTTGAAAATCTGGCTCTTCTAGACACTTGCTGTTGCTGTTTTTGTGGTTGCGATTGTTGCTTCAATTGAGGTTGTCTAGTCTTTGGCTGTTGCAACTTCGGAGTAGCATTGGAATTATCGAAAGGCGAAGGAGAAGGCTCTCTCTGTTGGGTATTCAACTTGTTCAAAACAGGAGGACGATTCTGCATCGTATTCTTCAGCTGTTGACTCAAAGCCACCGAAATCAATCCATTATCAGGCTGCAAAGGAGGTGAAGACAAAGGAGAACAAGTTCTTGATTTACCACCAGAACCACGACTACCACTAACTTTCATTGGTGTCATTCTCAGTCTTCCTGAATTTGAACCAGATGCCGAACCATTTGAATTCTGTCTTTGCTCATAACCACTTCCAGCACTATTGCTATTGCCAACGACATTGACACCACCATTGGCATCACCGACAACAATGGCACGACCACCAATTTGGACAATACCAGAGTACTGGCCACTAGCACCGTATCCATAACTAGCAGTAGGGGTCAACGGATCACCAAACTCAGTCAAACCTCCGCTTAAACCACCCGCACCACCAACAGACCCATTGAAAGATCCACCACGTAAGAAGTCAGGGATGGAGACAGCAGATTGCAAACTGGTATTAATTGGCACACCAGGACTAGTACTTCCATGGAACGCAGTCAATGGTTGTAACAAATTACCTCTCTTGAGCTTCATAGCGTTGCTTAATGCTGAACCTGAGCCAGAATGAGTTGATTCAATGGATGATGAAAGTGATAAAGATGGGTATCTGTCAACAGCAGGCTGGATAATTGGAGACTTCAATGAATTAGGACGGCTTCCAGATCTAGAATTAGCATATGGGAAATGAGGTTGACCATGTGGCGCCACTGAAAATGAGATACCTCCAGTTGAACCTTGTCTTGATGAATAACCTCCTGCACCACCAGCTGTTCCATTTCCGGCACCATGACCTGATCCACCAGAACCAGCTCTACCAGTACTCGTACCTGGGCCAGTACCACCTGAAGAAATTGAAGCGGTTCTGCCCATTTGAGAGTGATTGTATGAATTGACCGAAGGCTGACCTGAAAACCCAGTGAATGGAACAGTAGCATAAGCAGAGGAACCACCATAGGCATAACTATCATCATAGAACGAATCCAACGATGCAAAACTAGGAATAACACGCATGTTACCAGCACCAGCAATATCATTACCACCTGATCCAGTGGTACCGTAATAACTGTTCAGCCCAGCAGAAGAATGTGATTTCTGTTTCATCAAGCGACTTCCAACTTGTTGTTCACGAGCACCAATATACTCATTGAGTTCTGATCTATAATCATATCCATCATCATCAAGGACACCACCTTGGACATTAGCAGCATTATCGGCATCAAATGGAACAACACCATTACCGTTATCGACATCAATGACATCAACTGAGTCTGAAACAGGCGACATTGGAGATAAAGGCAAACCATCATCATCACAAGGAATGCCACCAGTAGGCGAACCAGGTACAGGTGAGTCAGCAACCAATCCAGCACCAAACAGAGTAGTATGCATGCTCTCTTCTGGTCCAGAAGCCACAGATGCAGAGTTGTAACCTGATCCAGAACCAAAACCATTATGGGACTTAGTCATACCACTGACAATTGTAGATGAACCATTTTCGTTGTTTCCATGTTCAAAATGAGACCCCAGCAGAGCTTGGAAACCTGATACCACTGGTGTAGCACAAATTTCGGATGAAGACATCATGACATGATCACTGAAGTTGTTTAAAGTTGCGTTTGACTCATTGTTTCTTCTGAAATTACCTTCTTTGGAGACACACGCTAATGGGGAAGAGATGTTTGGAGCAAAACCAGAACCGGCACCGGCGCCTGAAATAGAACCAGAACCAGCTGGCAGAGAGGATATACTGTCTTTAGTTAATAACAGGTTTAATTGCTGTTGAGCTGATCCACGACGTGTGCAAGATGAAGGCACAGGAACACATTCGATTGATTCCTCTTTGATTGATGCTGTTGTAGATGATGTTGAAGGGGTCACTGTCGTAACAGTGAATCTAGATGAATTGTTAGCTGAAATTGAACCAGCATTGATATTAAGTGGGTCAATCATATTATTGAAATTCGAACTTGATCCATTCTTATTGCTCACATTATAGTTGCTTCCAAAAGCAGATCCAGAATTTGAAGCATATACAGAAGGAGAAGAGCCTGAACCTGAACCGGTACCATTAGACTCAGACAAGATGAAAGAGACATTGGATCCATCCGCTCCACCAGTGGCGGAGGCAATAACGGATTTCAATTGACTTGCATGGCTAGGAATCTCCAAAGTTGTTGACGTAGGCGTACATTCCGGAGAAGAAGAAGCAGATGATGTAGACCGTGACTGTGTTTGTGTTGGAAACTGGGTTTGACTCGTGAATCCTGGACGAGAAGCATGGAAATGATTGTTCACCGTTGGAATCACCATGTTTTGATCTGGACAACTTGAGACAGTTGGAGAATTAGAATTAGATGAAGATGCTGTTGGTAATGTATGCTGATCGAGCATACGCGATCCACGACGGGATCTGAGACCGTTGTTGGTGTTGTTTAGTGAATGTCTCTTGTATGATGCGTGTCTTGATAATGAACCGGGTAGACCACTATCACCTGTAGAGATAGGGTTAATTGAATTAGAAGGAGGAGGAACGACACTAGAATTAGAATTATATTTAGTCGTGCTTGAAGAGCCAGAACCAAATCTAAACACATCAGACAACTTCTTCTTGATTCTGTTTCCAATACCTAACACGGCTTCATCGACATCCTTAGCGCTAACGTCAATTTTCATACCTGAATCCCAATTAGCAATATACTTTCTAGATTCAGTTCTAGACAAACCTTCATTGAAGAAATCATAAGTTTTAATATCTGGAATATCTATTCTCTTAACAGGGTCTTTCTGTAACAAACCTTCTAACAAATCAACGGCCATATTCAACTGGAACTTAGGAATCGAAGCAGCAATTTTCCACTTTGTTGTATCAGGGATGAAGAAATCGTTATGATTGATGGCGTCAAACAAAGCGAATTCAGACTCTGCATAAAATGGCAAATCTCCAAACAACAAACAGTATAGAGTGACACCCAAAGCCCAAATATCAATCTTATGAGTAACTTTCACTTCAGGACCAACACTTTCAGTACGACACAACTCAGGTGCCAGAAAAGCAGGTGTTCCCGCTGTCTTAGCCAACTCGATACCGTTAGCAGCTATCACATCGGCATCTTCTGAATCCAGCAAATTTGCAGCAAATGAAATACCAAAATCTGAAATCTTAACCACGTTATCTTTGGAAACCAACAAGTTGGAAGGCTTGATGTCTCTATGAATGATGCCTTGTTTGTGTAAGTACTCTAGACCAACGACAACTTCACGGAAAACATGTCTTGCCACATCCCAACTCAGCATTGGTTCAGGTAGGTTGTTAGTGGAATCGTCTTTACGTTGCCATTCGATTTCACCACGTTCGCAGAATTCCAAAACCAGGTAGATCTTACGTGATGTTTCAGCATCCAACACTTCGATCAATTTGACCACATTGACATGGTCACATTTTTTCATGATGGCTATTTCTCTTCTGATTTTGTCCTCTTGTGAATTTCCTGGTCTTGTTAAACGGCCCAACTTGGGTTTTGATTTTCTGTCAACGATCTTGATGGCGACAAGCTGGCGTGTTGCTGTATCCATTGCCAACTTCACCTTACCGTGTTGGCCTGAACCTAAGTCTCGTAGAATCTCATAGCTGTTCAACACTCTCTTTCTTGTAACTGGATCGTATTCAACATGAACGTGATGGGTTTCCTTCACTGTAGAGGTTGACGCATTGGATGCGGATTTAGTCATTGAGACAGAACGAGGGTGTGCTGTTGGATGATGTTGTCTTGAGTTCTGTTGATGGGGATGTGAGTATTGTGACTGTGCTTGAGATAACTGTTGTTGTTGTTGGAGGGCGATTTTTGATCTTCTATTAGATAACTGTTGTTGAGGCTGTTGTGATTGACCTTGTGCTTGTAATGTGGCACTCGAAGACCCACTTATTGTGGTGAGACTTGTAAGATTCGTTATAGAAGAAGGTTTCGGCAGGGGTACCTGTGGTTGTTGGTATTGTTTTTGAGACAGGGAAAAAGAAGATGATTGTCGACTGAGCGATCTTTTTGCAAAAGATTCAACCATGCGGTTCAAAGAAATGGCAGATGCATTTCTTGACACTGCTGGAGATCCATATGAGGAAGGAAGGGAGTTTGGGTTTGATGCAGTTGCAGATGCAGATGAGGAAGTCGTTATCGTGGATTGTCTATTGATTATGCTGTTGTTGTTATTGGAGTTATTTGAAGTTGAATTTGAAATGAAATCAGTCACTTTGTCAGACACTTTATTCAACAAGTCAGGTAAAGCATGTTGAGATGCAGAAACCGATACAGAAACAGAGGAGATCTGGGTGTTTGGCTTCGGTTTCATAGAAAGAGAACTGAGTTCCAAAGAAGAAGACTTCTTACCATTCTTGATGTTGACATTGTTGTTTATGGACATTTCTGTGATTGGGGATATATGGATAGTAGATGAAGGGACAGATAGTATGCTATAGAGAGAGACAAGAAGATGAGAAAATGAGAGGAGTATCTGTATTCATGGACTTTGATGAATGGGGGGTGTTATGATGAGAAATGTTTGATGTTTCAAATGTTTTGTAACTGTGACTTATCTGCTGTGAAAATATGAGTGGGAAATAGGAATAGGATGAACAGAACAGAACAGAACAGAAAGTCGTATACCCTTGGCCTGAACATTTGAAGTGCCTGTTCAATCTTTTGGTCAGTTTCTCTTTGGCGTAATTTGGTGTGATTGAATTAGTTCCAACTTCGCAGTGTTCGCACTTGTTAGCTCCAAAAATCAAATCTGCGTGCGTCGATCGGCCTTTTCTGCTAGTTTCTGCAGCAGTGGGCACTAAATTTTGCGTCGGTGTCAGGTGATCCCTCTCTCTATCAGAGCTGCGTTAAACAAGTTCCGCCTAGAGATATCTATCTACAGCTCTTCAGAGTGTCCAACAACTTAACCAACTTTTACTTCACTTTGATGATAACATTTATTCATCCAAATTACATCTACATACCAACTCACAGGTACATTGCAGATTCAAACAGCACAACAGAACAGCATGGAGCAACAACCACCAACAGCTGATTCCTTGCATGTGGTCAATCCCACACACAACATTCCCACACTTCAAGATAACCATAATCACAAGCATGAAAATTTTTAGGCATTTCAACTTAACAATTTGTCTAGACTTTTCAACTGTTCCCCAACAACACCACACAACAACTTAACAACTATTCAGAAACTATGATCTTACCACTTTAATTAAAGAATCTTTAGAAAATTTAATTCCAAAACTCAAAATTCTTAGTAACTATTCTATGGTCACTGGTGTACGGATGGTTGCCTGGTGCCCACCCAAGTTTCATAATTTCTCCACCGGAATTTACTAGCCACGATAATTACACAGCCTCTTATTACATAGCCACAACAGTGACACCGCCTTCAAAATTACACTGCAACCTACTTTTTCACCGCCACATACAGCCTACTGCCAGCCAGCGGTGATATAGTTCCGCTAGCCGTACACCCATCGATCCGATTCATCGATTTCCGCACTTAACCGTTTTCAAAATTGCCTCCAATTTCCAAAATTTTCATCTTTATACAGCTTAAATATACCATCGGTGATACACCTCCGGCCATTGAACATGTCTCTGTTTACAATATGGGGTATAGATAATAACAGCATAGACTACATGGCGCTCCATTTTTATCTGCATTACTGCAAATTTTGCACATTGATTCAGTTCGGTGGTATATGCCCGTTTGGCCTCTTGTCACTTGACTTGACTTGACTCTGGAAGGAGGCATAGGGGGTTTTATCTGGCTTTTTATCGTGGAAATTGGGAACTCGATAGGCTTTATGATGCATGTTTCGTACATGTGTGGTCCATGCTGTTGGAACAATTGGCAGTTGTTGGTTAGAGAGTATAAATACGCCTTTGTTCTTCTCTTTTCTGGTGATTACTATTTTGAACAAGAGTGATATTTATCGCCATTCTTTGAATCAGCGTCAGGTATATAAACATTTCAAATTTCACATTAGTTACCTGGTTTTGTCTTAATCGAATCAACGTCTATATCAATCAATCGAAAATGTCACTTGAACAAATCCCATCAACAACCCCTACCACACAATCAAACACAAACACAAACACAACAAATGATTACACACCATCAAGAACAAAACTATACAAAAACACAGACTCGATAAACTGGAACTATACCACAGAATTCACAAATGATAATTACAACCAAATGAAAGATGCCAGCTTCAGATTCCATAAATCTTTGCCTGACTATCTTCCAACACCATTGGTTCGTATTCCTTTTAACATTAATTCAGATAACACTTCAACTACCACCACTTCCACTTCTCCTTATTCTGACAAAGACATTGAAGTGTACGTCAAGATGGAAACTTCCAGATTCAACTTGCCATCATTCAAGATGTTAGGAACAGGCTGGGGGATATTCAAGATCCTCTGTTTGAAATTCGGTTTAGACTATACTGTTGCATCATTCACCGACTTGAAAACCAAGATTTCAAACACTACCGCTACTGCACAATCACCATTGACATTGTTGGCATGTACAGATGGAAACCACGGAAGAGCAGTGGCTAGAATGGCTGCAATGTTGGGCTTGCCTTCGTTGATCATTGTTCCAAGAAACGTGCTAGATACAGAAGTCGCCAAGATTGAGTCTGAACCAGGATGCACTGTGCAGAGAGTCCAGGGAAACTATGATTTTGCTGTTGAATACTGTGACTTGTTGTGTGGATACAGTGAATCATTATCCAATGCTGCTGAAACTGGGAATGGTGAAATGAATTTTGGAGGCAATGGATACGTTTGGGTTCAAGATTTCGGTACTGAGAATTACACCGAAGTGCCTGTCTGGATAGCTGAAGGATATTCTACCATCTGCAGAGAATTGCCGTCTGATCCAGACTTGATTGTTGTTCCTTGTGGCTCGGGTTGTTTGCCTCATGGAATCACAGCTTATTTCCGTGACTCCAATTCCAAGACTCATGTCATGTTGGCTGAACCATTCACTGCTCATTGTGTCAACAAATCATTAAGTTTAGCTTCAGCATCATCTGATTCAGGAACTTCAATGACTATAATGGACGGTTTGAACTGTCCTACTGTCTCTTTTGTTGCCTGGCCTGTGTTGCGTGATGGTGTTAGTTTTTCTGGGTTGGTTGGTGAACTGGATGTCGTTGAGGCTGTTTTGAAGTTGAAAGAAGAGGCTGGGTTGGATGTTGGACCATGTGGTGGGGTTTCATTTGCTGCTTTGATGAACTTTGTCAGTGGTAAAGATGATGGCCAAGGTGGATTGTTGAAAGAGTTGAAGGATTTGAAGATGAGAAATGGTGATGATGGACCAGTTAGAGTTGTTTTGTTGGCCACTGAGGCCGGAAGAGAGTTTAGTTTAAGAGAAGAAGGAGAGTTGTTAAAGAGTCGTTTGTAGTTTGATTTTTTTTTCTGAATATTTGAAAAATTTTTCTCTATTTATATTGTTTTGAAATTCGAAATTTCTGATTTGTTTAGCATTGAATTTCATTAGATTTCAATATTTCGTTGCAACACACACGTTTAAATGGCACAGTCACTAAGCCACATCAAGGCGCAGTAAATTTTCTGAAAATTCGTGCGCAGTTATACAACCGCCTTCGATATTTGGATCAACCTTGCACGTAGATATATGGTGCTTTCTTTCAAAGTAAAGTACGATCTTCTATTCAATCTAAATACTACTCAGCCATTCAGATGCCAAAATCAACAAATCAGAAAAAGAGAAAGATAGCATGTTTGAACTGCAGACGGAAAAAGGTATGTCAACTTTCAGCTCTTCCAGTGTCCAACTCCACACAACCTGGTGATCACTCAAATTCTCACGTACTAGAAACAAGATATATACTAACAGTACAAAACCTCAAGCTGTTGATATTTTACCATACGGCGTTTTCAATATGAATTTAGAAAAAATGTGATTTACAAACACCATGCAAACAATGCCAAAAATCACAATCTGATTGCTTATACCCTGAACAAGATGGTAGAAGTCAAAGACTCGCGGCATCAAAGTCGGTTCAGTTAGAGAGAAAGATAAAAGTTTTGGAGAAGTTCGTTAAGGAATTAAGTGATGTGAGGTCGAAGTTTGGTGATGATGGTAATCCCAAGTTGGTGTTTGGGTTGATTGATGAGTTCGTTAAGCGTGGGATGAGTGAGGGTGCTGAAGACGATAAGATTGAGGAAGACGGAAAAACTCATGTTAAGGTGGAAGCTAATGACAATGATGTTTCTGGAATTGGCAGCTCATCCTCATCATCATTAGCCACAGGATATACAAAGAAGAAGGCTGATGGTGGTAAAGTGATACCTGAAGACACAGACAAAACAGAAGAGGAAACAGAAGACACAGAAAGCAATGAGGAACTAGCACAGAATCAATTCAACTCAGTGATGATCAAATCTACAGGACAGAAATCAGTGCTTGTTTTGGGTCCAAGCAGTGTTTATAAACAAGTTGGGCCACCTTCTGTTGGATTTAGTAATCGGTTCCCTATCACTGCATCTTCTTCGGCAAGTGATGGCGGCAGTAGTGGTGTTTATTACGAGCCGATGATGCAAAGACAGGGTAATGACAGTGAAGTTAACAATAAAGCTAGTGACGTGAGAAGTGATGTATCTGAATTACGCTCAAGAGTTAAAGCTCTTCCTCATACTCAATGGAGATCAAATCGTGTTAATGATAGAACCAATGGCGGAATACCCAAAAAGAACAATACCAGAAACTCAACCATCAACACTGCTAGCACATCAACGAGCTCAAATGAAAAGACATCCCAGCCATCATCATCATCCGAAACAACATCGAAAATGTTCATAAAATTCAACCGATTGCCACCTTCGAACTTTGACAAGAATCTATACACTGCAATATCCATTTTTTTCAAATGGCAATATCCTTCAGTTCACTCATTCATCCATCGAGAATCTTTTTTGTTTTACTACTTACAAAACAAACATGAGTCAACATTTGTCTCACCATGTCTCATCCACGCCATGGCCACACTTGGAGCATGCCAATCACACGATCCTGAGTTGAAACGCAAAACAGATGAATACTACAGAATTTCCAAAAGTTACTTGTTCAACAACACAGGCACCGGTGTTCCGGTTCCTGCAACGCCAGGCATGAGCACAAATACTGCAACGAAGAGTGATGATATTGATGGGTTGAGTTATTCAAGTATCACCAAGATCCAAACTTTATTATGTCTTTCTTTTTACGATATGATGAGGGGTCAGTTGACTTCATGCTGGTTGCTTTCTGGATTAGCTTGGAGAATGATTTTTGATCTAGGGTTTGAGTCCGATCCTTCTTCTTGGCCTTTGGATAACTATAACTCTGAATATATTGATGATGAAGATGATAATGATTCCCACGATGGCAGTGATAATGAAAATGGCGAAGACCTCAAACACGTGAACTATCCGTTTGAACTAAGTGAAGTGAAAAGAAGGATTTATTGGGGTTGTTTTATAGCTGACCATTTTATCAGCTTGGTTCTAGGAAGAAAACCTACGTTAAGACACAGTGAAACCAACGTCCAATTGTCAGTCGACATGTATGAGTTATTCGACATTCGTGAATTTCGTTACCCTGACCCATTATTCTCAGAGAAAACACACGGTATATCCGCAGCATCAATCACAGTTGTATTAGTGGAACTCTCAGAATTGGCCGAGTCAATGTTATCCGATGTGTTTGGCCCAATTATTAAAAAATCCTCAACCTTAACTTCAGAGAACGACAACTCCAACTCCAACCCCACACAAAAATCACTAAATTTCTCCAAGAACGATATCGTGACAAGACTCAAATACCTTAACGCATACAACAACAAACTCAGTGACCTAAACTCCAAACTGCCTTCGGATTTCAAATGCAGTCTTCAAGACATCAACGAAACTGGCCACAACTACGTGACATTAGGTGTGAGATCATACTACATCCTCCTACGACTTTCATTGAACCGTCCTTTCATCCAACTCACCACGGGTTCGGGAAACGGATCAATGACATCGGCTCAGATTTGTGATGAGGCAATTCAGGAAATCTTGGGTGTTGTTGATGCAGTGGAAAAAGTTTATGGTGATAAGTTCACGCCGATGGCACCGTTGGTGTTTTGTCTTGTTCTAGGGACGAGTATTTTGATTTGGAAGTATGCTAAGACTTACAATACTGATCGGACAAGTGGTGGTTTGCGAAATGATGATGAAGCGATGTTGTTGGAACGGTGCAAGTTGAAGAGTATGCTGGATCGTATTGTCCCGATTTTGAAGAGAACTGCTGGAACTTGGAAGATTTCAAGTGAAGTTGTTGAGATGTATAAAAATGCTGTTGAATTAGTCTGGAATAGCAGTGGTGATGTTGCTAATGTTGCCAATGGAAGTTCAAGACCTGTTACTCCTTCTTCATCTGCTCATCTATTTGGTCTAAACTCAACAGCTTTTTCTTCTGGTGGTACTTTAAGAACAGGACCGTCAAGCGCTTCACTGGCCTCACTATCTGAAACCAGAAGAGGATCAGTGTTGCCTGAGTCTCCGGCTGTGGGGTTACTGAACGACCATACTGCTCAACTTCCAGCTGGTGATAACAATGGAAATAATGCACATGATTCATCGTTTGCCCCTTCCAAAAATCCAGCCAATTCAAACCTCATTCCACAAAATCTAAACACATACCCTGTCTTCCAACAACAACAGTCATACCCTCAACCTCACCCACATCAACTGCCACAACTGAACTACTCAGGTCAAACGCAACCACAACCACAATTACAACAACAATTGGCAACTGGAACCGGAATCAACGTTGGGAACTCCTTAGAGTTTTCAAACATGGATTCCATATTCTTTGCATTCAATCCATTGATGAATGGTGATGTTCATGATTCTGTCTTTTCACCTAATTTGGCTGTCATGGATTGGGCTTTCCCTGTTGATGGGAATTTACTTTTAGATAGAGATTCGGAACGTAACTGATGACTCTTGAAACATGATCGACTGATATATGCACATTCGTGGTTAGACTTTTTTTTTGGTGTTTACATGCTTTTTTGCATATTCTGGTTACTAATTTGAAAATGTTTACTATTTTTTTGGATATTTCTCTATCAAGTTGGTGTAGTTTTTTGTATATATGCTTTAGATAAAAAAGTAGGAACAGAAAAAAAGATAGAAAAACCCATGCATGGAAGATATAATAATAGAAATGAAACAACGTATCCGAAAGACCAGCTGTTTTCAGACGTGTGAAGTGAAAGTAAAATGCAGAAATGAAAAAGGGTAAACAGAACCGGCTGTAATCAAAAAAGTAAATCATATATATATGATGGCATGCATGCATGTAAAATATCACCACATAGAAAAGAGAAATAAAAAACAGTTAATTCAAAGTTTATATAATGTCTTTTTCTGACAAAATCAAGCTGCAACAAAATTCCAAAGTCTCATAAAATCATAAATCATCACAATCAATTAGCAAAAAGAACATCAAGCATGCATCGTCACATCCGTCTTGGTAAGCTCCAATTTAACCAGTTAAACTCTAAACCGAACCAACCGTCCATTACGATCAACAGCAACACCATTCATCCGATCTTCATCCCCACCTATATCCGCCATCTCTCTTCTTCCTAAACAACATTTCTTCTCAGCACAGATAGCAGAATCATCATCCAAAGTAATCATAAACCTCTTTGTGATTTCCTTAATACCACGAATTAATTTTCCTTTGTCTGTTAATTTCTCATCAACTTTCTCCTGACCTTCATCTTCTTTCGTGTCCGTTCTGGATGACTGGGATTCGATATATTCTGCTAATAATGGCTCTTCTGTTGAATACGGATGGTCTGATGTTGGTGATTGGTTGTTTAGTTTTATCACGTATCTTGTTTGTATCAACTGGTGTGAAGTTATCAATGGTTGTCTCTCTAAATCCGGTTCGGGGTCTTCCAATTGGTTTTGGGCTAAGGCCGGAGAAGTGGCCATTTCAAAGTATCGAAGAACCGTGAGCCCGGTGTTCTCATTCTGATCCATTATCTTGGTCAAATGTAACTTTCCATCATCGCCATTCTCTTCAGCATCCTCATCATCAGCGGAATCGTAGAAAAACGTACGAACTGTTCCATCATCCAATATCTTTTCCATGAGTTGTGAAGCATTTCTTGAGCTTGGTCCGAAGATTCTTTCCCTTCCTCTTTCTCTAGCACCATATGACCCGGGAACAGTATGTTCAGGAATAGAGACACCTTCATCAAAAGTAGACCCATAAGTTTGATAATCATTAAACAACTCCGAATTCAGCTGGTCTTCATCAATACCCAGCTCTTCAAAGATCGAAGAACGTGAGCTTACAGGAGTGGTTGTGGTGTAGAGCATGTTGAAAATAGTTTTGCCTATGATGCAGCCCAGTATCAGGCCAGTGAGTAATCCAGCTAGTAGTTCTAACATTTGATCTAGAATCTGAGATCCTGTTCCGAAGGATGGTGGTGGTTGAGACGGAAGATATTCCGTGTCTGCTTGTGCCATTGTAGTTTGTTGTTTGTCACTTCAAGTTTGTGGTAAATAGGTGTTTTGTGTCTTGTGAGTGGATATAGACGTGATTGATCTGATGAGATCAAATCAATGTGGATAATCGACAGGGGCATTTTTGATTGTATTTGTAGGGTAGAGAAATTATCTAGCACCAGACCAGACAATGCTCGTTTAACCAACACTCGTATCTATCATAATTTATTACAATGGTAACACCGGTAATGATAAAAAAAATTATGGTGGGGTAGAAACAAAATAATCGAAAATAGACAAAATGGAAAATGGCTGGAATGAATTGGGTGGGCTGGTGGATTCTGGAACACTGGTCACGAGTCCAGACTGGCGGTGTACGTTTGTTTTGTGATTCATAGCATAGTACTGTGAATTTATTTGGATGCTCCGGGTTTCAGTGGTTGTTACTTGTAGTGATGGCCCTAAATCCTGCCCGATGTATGTGTGTTGAAGAACTTCCAGTATTGTAGTTTGAAGGTGGTTACACCGAACACTTTATTCAGACAGTAACATGAACGAACAGTATATCCAGTTGCAAACAAGATCGATCGGCTGTTGAATTCGATTTTGTTCCGCTTTGAGCCGAGAAGAAGGATTACGTAAATGATTGTGTCTGTGTCTTAAGGTCGATCGACGTAAGTCGACGTATCTTAATTATACGTAATGACTCTCGTAATACCATCTCAATCTCACTCTCAGTCTCAATCTTTCCAAATAACCGTTTCACTTTAACACCATGCTGCTTTAAGGTACTAATTGCAATGGGTTTCAAAAACAACTATTTACTGGTATTCTAACGTAGCTTTTATTGTTAATATTGTTCGAAATTTGCCTGAAGAACGCGTCAATACATGGCCATTAGCGAGTGAGTCCGTCCGTGCATGTGCCTGCCCGAGCCCAGGCTTGTCTCGAAGATGAATTGACCACTGGATTTTGGATAGTTACTCTCATGTTTTTGTAAAATGTGAATACGATAGATAAATAGATGCTAGATGGAATGATATACATGTATTTATCGATGTGGATTCTGGGACTTGGAAGACATTAGCATTTTTGTCAAAGCCTGGATTAAAATTCAATCGTGATTCGTGAATCGTGGTAAGGCTTGCCGCTTAAGGCTTAAGCTCGCATTGTCACCGTCTGAATCTTTCACTCTTCAAACAGAAGACTATCGAGTTTATCTAAGAGACGTATCGTGTACGTACAACGTGAGAAGACTTTGGTCTGGGGATGGCCTTACATTTAACTACTGTTCATACTGACAAATTAACACACATATACACATTTTTCATAGTCGAAACCACACAGATAGACGACAACAACAGACAAACAAGATGTTCAAACTCCAGGACTTGAACCCAGCGTTCAAACAACCTGCCTCTTTACTCAACAACAACAGCTTGAACAATAACAACACCACAAACACAATCAATGGTGTTCCAATAGGTCTTGCCAACATACCCATTCCAACACCTGGACCCATGTCGACTGGTCCATCATCGGCCCTGACTCAACCTCAGAGACTACAATCAATTGGATCATTACCAATACCACCACCAACATCTTCAGGAACCCATTATGGCCCATCTGATGCAAATCCTTTATCTTCATTGGATCCACAGCCCACTTTGACCAACTATTATAAGTTCACTAGTGTTTATAAGATCAACTATTATTTCTATCAGATTCAAGATATCCCACCAGCTGATCAACAATCGAGTTCAAACAATCATGGGAAAGACGAAAGAGACCGGTCCTCGCCTCAACAACAGATCCATGCCTATGATATTTTGATCAAGGAAAAATTACAAAAAGATTATAATATCAAGGATGTTATTTCATTTGTCGCCAAGAAAGAAATCTGTGTTTTCCAAATTGAAGGAAGAGAAGTGGCAATTGCTGAACAACAATCCAACCCACATTCTTCAACTGGTGCCAATGGCCAACCGCAATCACAGCAACATCAACCACGACATCCTCAACAGCAATCTCAACAACAATCACAACAACAAACGAACACTGCATCTCAATCAAGCGTAGGTTTCAACAGACTGAAAGACGCCATTGACAACATCATCCTTGAAAACAAACTCCATTTGAAACTAATCTCGGCGTCAAGATACGATGCGGAAACGGTATTTAGACCAAATTTGCAAAACCAACAGGAACAGCAACAGCATATGCCTCCAGGTATGGTCAAGAGACCTATCAACATCACTTATTTGAGTTTTTTAAGAGCAGTGAAAAGATACGTTTCGCTGCATTTGACCGGCGTTCATGAATTAGATCAGTTTACATTTGTTGAGATTTTGCCTTTTGGCGCTCAATTGTTGCATTCTGGAGTTGTTAACTTGGGTCATGGCACTGGAAATGGGAACAGTACCGGTACAACAAGTGGACCAGGCAATGGAAACAGTAGTGGATCAGGAAAGAAGCAACAGGGGAAGTTGACATCATACACAGTACTCAAGATCTCACCATCCTTGAACCTTCGAAACGATTTGATGATCAACATGACAACTTCTCAAAACCCATGTTTTTACAAACTCTCCCAGGTTGTAACCCATCTTCAAAACCGGAAGGACTATGCGCTATACTTGGTCCCATCTGGAGTTCGTTGCACATCGTTGAAGAGCTCAATCATCGATTCAATCATACCTGATGGCCCACCACATAACCACGAGAGTTTAATCGCTTTACTGCAAGAACACTTGAATTTGAAGTTGTCCAGTAATACAAAGTGGGTTAAGGTGATCCCGAATTTGAACCATATGAATGGTGTCACTCCTGTCATTGCTAAGTATTTGGATGCGTTTGGTGGTAATAATTCAAAGTATATCGTTTGGCCCGTGGATTTATGTTTTGTTCAGTTTGCTTTGGACTCAGAGTTGTTGGGTCAACCGAAACAGTCACAGAATTCATTACACCCGACGGGCCAGACTCATCAGGATACTGTTCCGACACAACAGGAGAAAACATCATCTACAACAACGACAGCAGGTGTTACAGATAAGGAGTCAAACACACCATCTACAACAGCATCTTCATCACCGGACCAACTACAACCCAAGAAGAAATTTGAAATGCTGGATCCACTTGATCTAGTCTCCGAATTCATTGAAGCTAACGAAATCCACCTGAAAGAGGAAGAAGAACTAAAATCTAAGATCAAACAAGAACGAGAAGAGTTAGCAGCATCTCTCAAAAAAGAACGCGAACAACAACTACAACAACATCAGATATCACAACAAACAATAACACCAGGAACGACGACAACATCGAATTTGGGTGCTGGAACATTATTGAAAGAGTGGGATACGGGAGATATTGGGATGTTGCAGCATGATCAACACGGATTTGGTATCACTGGTGAATCTGTGTCATCGGGGATTAAAGAAGAACCAGTTGTTGATTTGCATGATACTGGGCTGGGTGATGATAACGAGAGTGATCATGATGACGTCCCACTTCCGAGTGTTAAGCTAGAGGCTGCTGGTGCTCCTGTTTGTTCAGGTGTTGGTGCTATCTCTACAGCTGGTGCTGACACTAATGTTGGAGCTGCTACTGCTACTGGTTTGGTCGGTGAAGACCATGATGTGGTTATGGGCTCAGGTAGCGATTCTGCTGGTATTGGTTCCGCCGAATCCAGTGAGCCTGTTGGTGATGGTGATTGGGATGAACTTTTTGGTGATGACGATGACGATGACGATGACGACGAAGATGAAATTGCTGTTGGTGATTCAGATAAGCCTATGGCTGATGCCGATGAATCCAAATCACAGCCACAGGATCAACAGAGCTCGGTTCCAACTACTTCTACTGCTGAACAAACTGGTGTTCCGAAGTTAGAAGTGAAAGATAACGAAACCCAGTCCTCGCAACAGCAACCGAAAGACTCAACTGAAGCAGCAAATCCAGCCACTGGAACTTCACCTTCAGTCCAGAAAAACCCACAACTTTCTTCTACAACAACAGCAWCCGACGTACCACAAAGTGCACCATCACAAACAACTAACGCAACAACAACATTACTCCCTCCACCCTCATCTACAGCAGGGCCCCCAACGACAAACCCACTATACTCAGACCCTGGTGCTCCATCACCAGGGACGTTCCAAATCTTTGCTCCTTCACCTACCCCGACCCCATCTCCAGTATACGACCAACCTGACCAAGCATTGGGTGACATGAGACTAGCCAAGATTGGCAGCCGAAGTGGCAGTGGATATAACTCACCTGCAGTGAGTACTACATCTGGCTATGGTTACGGCTCTAGTGCGTCTGGTACTGGATTTGGAACGAGGCATGATAGTAGTTCTTCAGGCACACCTAAGGACAGAAGAAACTTTTCAGGTGGATCAAATTCTGGTTCAGGCACAGGTGTTGCTGGTGCCGGAGGACCAGGAACTGGAAGTGGTCCAGGTGCTACCCCTAAAGATAGAAGAAAGTCAATTTTTGCTCCTTTGAATTTCAATCCTTTGATCGAAAAGGATATCGACAGTAAGTATTCTACAGGTGGTAAGTTTTTCGTTAAGGGTAGTAACACGGGTTCTGGTGCTCCTGGTGCTGGACCTGGACCTGGTTGTCCCGGTAGTGTTCCTGGTGTTTCTGCCGTTGGTGTTGCGTCTGGTATTCCAAATAGTTCTGGGTCTACTGGAAGTTCGGGTAAGTTGGCTACCGGCAAGCTTGGGTTTAGTGCGTTGCCTCCTAACAGTGCTACTTCAGTTAGATCCACGTATATGGAGTCATTGATGGATGGACCCGGCGGAGTAACTGGTGCAGCTGGCGTTGTTCGGACCACTCCTACGTTCTTGAGAAAGAGACGGTTTGAAGATGTTATTGCTGAGGATGACGACGATGATTTGATATCAGATAGTGATGAGGATCAAGCTACCAAGAATGGTGATGGTGGTGATGAGGAAGATGATGACGAAGACGATGAAGATGACGAAGAAGGTGAAGAAGACGAAGACGATGATGAGGATGAGGAGATGGAAGATGATGAGATGGAAAATGATGAGAATGAAAATGCTAACAACAATCAAATGGATATCGATACTCATGAAGAGAATGATAAGTTGGGACTCACCACCAAACCTGCTCCAACTGGTCTTGGAATTAGTGGAACCGCTGCATTGTTGAAGACAAACACAGACATCTTTGGGACCCCAACAACTGCAATTTCGTCGAATAATAACACACCGAATTTGGGTCCTGGGTCGCCTACGCCGACATCCAATTTACCAGTGACAAGTTTGAACTCAAATGAGATCCAAAATTGGTTATACTGGATTCTTCGTGGTCCTTCAGTGAGTAGTATCCCACCCAAGTTCTTAAGTGATTCAACGCCGTCCATTACACCAAAGCTCTCCAAGAAAACGATAACTGCCGTGCTTCCCGTGTTACAGGAGTTTATTCTTTATTCAAGGTTCCAAGATTCACCTATTTTTGTTCATGAGAATGATTTGACTTTATTGAATTCAGATAGAGAGTCACCTAGTATGTTGGGTAACGATTTAGAATGTGTTCTGAACAAGGTTTTCCCTGGTGTTCATCGACTCGAGTTGACTTCTCTATTGGAACCCGTTAGAGATCCTGAACCACCTAAGCCTTTTGATTGTTTATTTGCAGCTAACAGCATGTCTTCATCTAACATTCTCAACCCTGCTATGGGAAACAGCAACAATAACAACATCGGTGGTGGTAATGGTGGAAGATTAGGTAGACCTGAGTTAGGTTCTAAACCAAGAACATACAGTTCGAATGTGCTGAAGTTTGAATATGATGATCCTAGTTTTGCTACGACTTCACCTTTGATGAATATCAATTCCGTTCCTCCTGAAAATGACTATGGATCAGGTAGACGTGGACCTGGTTGTTCAAGTTTGCATACTTCACCAAATAAAGAGAAGAATTTGAGTAGAGAATTGTTGAATGATATCTCTCCAAATGCATTGTTTAGAATTCCTACTACGATCGTGAATACTAAGAGATTAAATGAAAATATGAAGATCTCGCAGACAAGTTTGCCATTTTGGAAGTATTTGAATTTGGAACCTTTGACTGAAGAAAAACATTTCAGACTGTTGTTTATTGTTCCGAAGTTCAACTCTACATTTTTGAAGCTGAAAGCCATTGCGTTCTTAAGAAGATTGATGGAAAGTTATAACAGTTGTAAGTTGGGTTCAATCAAATTCTTGAATACTGATGGTTTGTTGGAAGTCGATATTTCAAACGTTGAAAAGTATTGCGATAAGATTAAGAGTGCCTTGAGTAGATTGGCCACTAAAGTTCAAGACCAGCAACCTGAAACTCCAATCTTGTTGTTATTTGGTTCTCCATTTGATGACTTGAATACTATTTTGGATATCGCTTCTGTTGGAGAGGCATTCAATGCTAAAGTCAACGTGAGAATTGTACAGGAGACAACTGTTGTTGAAGATGATAAGAAGAAGTTGAAGAGAAAGAAAAGTGTTACACAGAGTAAACAACAACTTAATATCTCTGTTTTCTACAAGTGTATCCTTATTAATAAGCTCTTTCCTCAGAATGGTGATGTCTGCATATTGACAAATGAACAAATTACAAAGATATCTCTTTCATTATACAACCTTTGTCCTTCCAATAATAGCAGTTCAATTTCTTTGGCTTTGAAAGATAGAGCTCCAATTGTTACAGTTTCCAAAGACTTGCCAAAGAAGATATTTTTCCTGTTGACCAAACAACCAATAGCAAAGAACCTAGTCAATGACGAGCTGTTTTTGCATCTTTGTTATGAAAGATCCATTGATAAAAGATGGTGTGTTGCAAGTTGGACTGATCAGTACGGTTCAATCAATTTCACAAAGTCTTGGTATATCAATGAAAGTAACAAGGCCTCTAAGAACTTTGAGGAGGTGTCGAACCAAATGATGGAGATCACTTCAAATTATTTGAGCAATCACAACGGTAAGTCATATGTGATCTTGACTAGATCGACTAACGTCATTCCAGATGATGAGTTGACTGAATGGAAAAGACTCTCGATGAAAAACAACAAGCTGACATTGATTGTTCTGACTGTGGAGTTGGAATCCTCGACATTGCTGTTATCCAATAAGGTTAGAAAGATCATGAAGAAGAAAGAAGATGAACTAAGAGATTTCTATTCCGTTAAATATACAGTTGGCTCAACTAATTCACAAGTTGTCAATACACCAACTGTGGCCAATCATGGTTCTGTCAACATGACCCAACAACATCGTTTCGACGGAAGTCCTGAACTTAACATGCAAACTCCATCATACGACGTTATCACATCACCACTTGATCCATCTTCAACCAATGTCGGTACACCAGGTGGAAGTGGTAACGCTAGTGGATCAGTAGGCTTGTCATCGTTCAGTGAATCACAATTTGCAATGAATAATTTCTTGACTCCTAGTATAATTGACATTTCAAAAGAATGCTACGGGTTGATCTTCCAAGTTGCTCAACCATTATCTAACCAGCCCATTAGAATCCCATTACGTACTGGTTTCCTAGTGAATTCATTGAACAAGTCCAACATTCTAGAAGTCAACTTGTTGAGTTGTCAATCCGGTATTAATTCTACTGACTTACTGAAGAAGATACTACATCAGTTCAAGAACTTAAGTGTTATGAGTGAGTTCTATCACGACTGTCATAAACTTGGAGGAAGTGGTCTTGATCAGACTGATATTGAGTTGAATGTCGGTGGGTCTGCTGATGAAGATGATGAGGATGATGCTGTGGCTGCTGATTCTGGAAGTGGTGGCGAAAGACGTGAAAGACATTTACAGTATGGGTATTTCAATGAGTTTGGTGATGAAGTTGCTAATGTTGAAGACGGTAGTTTTGGAAATGTTATTCCCATGCATATCCTGGCTGTTAGAAAAATGTTGGATACTTTGATTCATATTCGGGTTGAATGATATAGTTTTGGTTTTGGTTTTTGGTTTTTTGTTTGCTTGCAACTTATAATTGCTTTGTTTCATTCGTTTTTAGTTCAAGCCACTTATGGCCGCACGTTGATGTTTTTTTAATTTAATTTATGTTTTATTTAGGTTATTAATTGATATAATCATTGTTTACAAGCTTTGCCACATTATAATTTATATATGGCACTCAAAATCAGGATATATATTAAGGTTATAAGTGGGTCAGCTATATAAGCATAAGTTTCATTTCGTAAATTTTGTACAAGTTCAAAGAAGTTGGATGCTTTCTCTCAATACTTTTCAAAGCTTTCAACAGGTTAGTCTTGTTCATTCTCTTATGTGTATCGTCGATTTCATCCCAGTTGAAATCCATCCATGTGGCAATTTGGAAATTGATCAAAAACTTAAATTTATCAACAACAACTTTATCTAGCTTTTTCATCCCAGAAATAATTTTCAAATATGTGGTACTGATAAGATCACTGTTTGCGATTTCCCATTCGTTGTTGTAAAAGAAATCATCTTCGTTGGTGATAATTGACAGTATTTTCATCGACACTGGTAGAAGCATACCGATTTGTTTTTCATACACCGAGTCATCAATGGAACAATGGAATAGTTCAATTAAATCCTCATACTTCAAAAGTAACATCTTGTTAGTTATTTCATCAATATATGTCTCGATATTATCAGAAAACCCACCCAGCTTCAACATCACATAGTAGAGGTACAGTAATTTCTTTCTGGCGAACATCGTGCCACTGCCTAATGTTGATTTCCCATCTTCATCGTCGGGATCACTCAATGTTCTATTTCTAGAGACATAACCACTGACCAATCTCTCATCGTTGGCAAAGTTGGAACGGGCTTCCATTGAGTGTGCAATATTTCCCAACACGATCTTCACAAATTCAGTGATCGCATTCTTTGGTGAGTATTTAGATAAGTTTTTGACATTTTGATATAGCATTGTAGATTCAACAATTTCTTTTCTCAGTGATGGATCAATTTGCTTGCCATTTTTATTCTTATTCTTCCCAAATTCGACCCCGACCAACGATAACTCCCACTCGTAGAACCTTAGGATCAAGTGGACAAATTTGTTGTATAGATCAAAATTTAACTTAAACAAGGGCTTGCTTTTAGCTAGAGAGCATCTGAAATACCAGTTGAAGATGTTCCAGACATCAACCTGCCCACTCGTCAAGGGCTTGTTTCCAAAAAAATCTTTGCCATTGAAGAGCTTGGTGGGACCAGATTGACCTAGCATACCCAAGTCAAGATGAGCAATAGTGGTTTCTGACTCTGAATCCGAGTCTTCCTCTTCATTGTCTTCATCATCTGATGTATCATCATTCTTGTTGTTTCTCTTTCTTCTTTTTGTAGGGTACTCATCATCGTCCTCATGATAATTGACTCTGGATCTTAACCTTTTTCTAGGTATAGATTCATTTGCCATAAACTGGAAAACAGATTCTAAAACATCCTTTAACTTCTTCGCATCTTCCTTACCTAGCTTCTTTCCATTGAGTTGCTTCTTTGTAACTGCATCAAATAAATCACACATGTAAGTGAAGGATTGCATGTTGATTGGAATGATGGAGTACTCTCCACTATCGTTCAACTCTTTTTGTAACCCAGCGCAGTTGTAATCGGCAAGAAGGATAACGTTCATCACGAGACCAATGAGGTCCTTCTCAGGAAAATTGATATAGTCAGAGTTTCCTTTCAAAGAGAGCTGAAGATGATGGAGGAGTTTGTTGTATGAAGAGAATGTGATCAAGTTATGCTGGTGGTTTTGTTCATTTTTGTGGAATTTGGATATTTTTGCCTCTCTTCTCTCTGAGGCATAATGATTGGTCTTCTTTGTCTTTGACTTCGACTTTAGGTGTTTCTTTACCGTCTTTTCTATGTTAGACATTTTTGTTTGTTGGGGTGTTGGCGGCGTGTTGTTTCTGTAAGACTGGTGAAAGGAGAAAATTGAAACACGAAAATGAAGTCGAACGACGAAAACACGACACGAACTTTTTTTACCTTTTTTCGCCTCTGCCTGTCTGACTTCTGTGATTGCCAAAAACTATTCTTCAAACTGGTGAATACCAAATGCCCCAAAACACAGAAAGAAGACAATGCTTAACACAAGATTGTACTCGTCTTTGAAAAATGACTTGAAGAAAGCAAACACAAAAAGTTTAAAGTTTCACATACACTACACCCCTCAACAGAAAGATCAACCCGAACCAACATCAGACGATTCATCCACAGTACCAGCTCTTGACTCTGAAACACAGGATTCCCCAAAACAACAAAATGAGACAAGAAGTTACAGTGATGAGGAAGTGAAGAAAGCCATTGGCTTATTTATGGGCGTTGATGAATCAAGTGATCCGAGCGAGTTGATTGTGGCGAAATCACATAAATTTGACACACTAGCACAAACACTAACAGGAAAGGCCAATGCAACACTCTTACCATTCAAAGACATCAAACTTAAATCACCTACCCCATATCACATGAAATGTATTGATGAAAACAACTCGGACTCCAGACTATCCGTTACGAAAATGATACCTAGCATTTGGTGTGAGTTGAAGACTATTTATAGGTTATATCAGGGACAAGTGGAAGAACCTAACAATGAAAGTATGACTAGAGGCAAAGCAGAGCATTTGAATTTTGAATTGGAAACACACCCCGTTGATCAATTAGCAGTTCAGGATACTGCTGGTGAGTCTGTGGTTTTTGAACTTGACCATCTTCGAACACTTGAACCCGAAGCTTCAGCTCATGAAACACAGAGTGTTTCTTCTCCTATGATATCATTGACTGAGTCGATACAATCATCTGGTCCATTACAATATACACAGTCAACCAGTCCTAATTTGATCTCTAATGCTATTGATCAATCACCATTTGGAATTGGTCTTCCTACTAATCCAGGTCAAACATCTCAACAATTTGAATCCAACGCACAAACTGTCACAGAAGGTCAAATCACATCACCACCTATTACCACATCACCTTCTAGTGAAGGCCAATTCATAGTGCCTCCGATCACTACACCACCTTCTAGTCAACATACAGCCTTCAGTGACAGAGAAACATCTCTCAGACTAATTCTTCTGTTGCAAGCAATTACCACCGGCCCAACATGGAACGAACATCATATTTCATTAATCAAATCATGGACGAGGAATTTACTTCGACTCACAGATCTTTTAAAATTTGGAGAATGCCGTGAAATTTTGGTTTTTGGAATCTTAGATAAGGAGACAAAACAACTCATAACTAAACCATTGGACAACGAGACCATTGAGCCTGACAGTAGCAACTTGGACAAATCTCGATACATAATTATGAGTGGTATCATTGATCATTTAGTTTTAGAAAATCGAGTTGAAGCATCAGATATTTTTGAAGAGTACCAGAATGAACTAACAGAAAAACTAAATGATGAAACAGATCATAATGAGTTGATCCAGGTATCACGAGAACTGGCTCAAACTTGGAACGATCTGCTTCAAGTTACGCTAAAGGATTTGAAAACTAGACCGTATCGCTCTGTGCCTGATGCAAAAACACAAAAAGTTCATGAATATCAAGTTGGATTATATCTCAAGATGCTCCATAGTTTAGCTGTTGATCCCGAATCTTCTTATCAATTATTGAAACTGAATTTCATTAAGAGGGATTTCAACTTAAATGATGAATTACCAGCTCATATGGTGCTAGAACTAATGTTACGAAACAAATTTCTTGTGAATGATTTCAAAAATTTACAAACAGGCTCAGTTGATTCATCAGGTTTTCCATCAGGCTACATAACAGACCTATGGGAACATGACCGTTGTTCACCACACCTACAAGATAGAATCAACACTAACCCCGATGACACATATGACCTCTCCAATATTCTCCCCAACGATACCAAACGTGAAGTTCCAGAACAATACAGGTTCATGTTCAACAACTGGAAATACAAACCCACCTTCAAACTGATTCTAGCAAGAGAAGCACAACTCTACCATACACTGTTACAATTCATCAACATGGAATACACAACAATCGAATACTCCACTAAATCATTGGGTGTCTTTGCTGAGATTTCACATGCCTACAACGAAAAACAAACTAGTTGGTGTATCGATAATGGTGTCAAGCTTTGGTTTGGAGATAGAGATCCTGCTGCTCCCCAGTTTACGTCCTCTTGTACAAAATGTGAGTTTAAGAAACAGTGTCGGTGGTATTTGATGTATGGTAAAAGGTGAGGTTCATGCAGCTAGCTATATATTTATTGGGGATCTTTACTGGAGGAATTTAACAAAAATGAAAGCAAGTTTCTACAAAAATATACATGTATTCAATCAAAACGTTAATAATACTAACTTTGTACGTATACGATATAGGGTCCGTTATTGGTCACAAACTCATATAAAAAGAAAATTGGCATATTCCCACGTGAGCATGAAAATCGAAATTTTGTATACAAAGTATATAATGAAAATAAAAAAACACAAATTTGAAGATGAAACCGAAACGTAATACAGAAACCAAATTGACTTGAAACTAGAATAAAAAGCGCAGCGCAGAAAAACAAATTTAAACCCAAATGCGAAAGAAAAGCAGAAATAATAATGAAAGTAAAAAGAAAAAAAAATAAATAAGAAAGAAAGGATAAAACAAAGCATTATGTGACTCATTTATCCTTTTTATTCTCGGCATCTGCATCTGCAGCAGAAACAGAGGCAGACGCTGAAGAAGCGGAAGCGGATGTGGTTTGCGTAGAAGCAACAGAAGGAGACTCAGCAGGCGTAGAAGTAGAAGTAGAAGTCGAAACAGTTGAAGAACCGAACCCAACAGCATGCGAAATATCTAACTCACCAGTCTTGAACAACCGACTAACGACACCATCATTATTCGGATACACGACACCACTAGGCAACGATCTACCAAAGATACCCTTGGAAGTTTCATTCAACATGTTGATCAACTCAGGTGTGAATCGTTGAGCATCATCTTTGATAAGCAAACAGCCACGTCTTCTATGCCGTCTGTTGTATCCCAATGAACCAACAGCAACACGACGAGGGCGCTCAAGCAACGACTGATGGCCTCTTCTCAACCATCTTGATCTTGGGATTGCAAATCCAGTTTCAGTGGTCAGGTCATTAATCAGTGAGTTTGTTGCGTCTGTTGTCGTTTCGTTTGATTGATCATATAGCACGGTTGCGAGTAATCTCAATGATGATGAACTCGTTGTTGTATCAGGTGGGTTTTGCGGTGGTGGCGATGACGAAGGATCTTCAGCAGCTGGTCTTGGTTGCGGTAAAGGCACCATCGGGAACGGGTAAGTAGGTATTCTTTCTCTTGTTTCACTGAGCAAAGAACTGATGTGTGGTCCAAGACTAGATGTCGTATCGAATGAAAAATCAGAATCTAAGTGGAAGAATCTATCATTTAGTATTCTTGAATGGTTGGATCTTTGTCTTGCTAGTAACTCCCTTAAACTCTCTGTGTTTGCTGAACTTTGTGGTTGTGGTTGGATTCCCAGACCGGTTGTTGGAAGATTGGTAGTGGAGTCAATTTGATCATCTCTTCTGATACTGCTTAAAATTCTAGCAGCGTTGGGAGTAAGACGAAGGGGTAAGAGGGTACCTGGAGGCGGAGTTGGTGGAGAAGGAGGTATTGTTAATGATATACCACTAGTTGCAAGTGTATTGAGGGCTGTATCATTTATTGAGGTATCAGAATTTTCGGTATTGTTCTGTTCTTCATTTTGATCTGTCGAACCGGTGGTAGTATGAGCTCGACTGCCATCGGCTAACCCAGTATCAGTAAAAGCTGGAGTTTCAGAAACATCACGAGAAGAATTGTTATTATCACTAGAACCAACAACAAATTGAGGATTTCGGTTTCTAATGTATGGACTATTCAACCTTCTTCTTCTTCTATTACGAACCAAACGAGTATAATGCGAAATATCACCAATTTCTGGATCGTGACCTTCATGATGATCATCATCTTGACCGTTGTTCTCAGGGTTGTTTCTTTGATGAAGACGACCAACATTAGGCATCGGTCTGGCGTTCATAAATGCTCGATAGTCCTCATAGTAGTCATGAAATCCAGTTTCTTCTTCTTCATCTGAATACTCGATCCCACGTCTTCTTCTGTTTCTTCTAAATGCAGTTGGCGTGTCTGGTGGGTTTGGCCCCGATGTAGGGTCATTGTCACCAGCTTCATTGGTGCTGGTTGTTCTGCTGTCATCATTTGGATCTGGATCAGTCACTGTTCTAATTGAACGAACGCTAGGCAATCTAATCAATTCACCACGTCCTCTAGATTCTCTTGTTTCCTGGTCTCTTTCAGCCCTGGCTAGTGCAACATCGATTGAAGGCAAACTAATACCATCAGCAACATCTCCATCATTGTTGTCATCATTATTCACGATGTTATCGAAAATGTTAACATGTCTGGTATCTTCACCATCATCAATCATTTCAACAGGAGTAGTAGCAATACTACCATTACCATTGTCATTATCTTCTTCATTTGCCGTATTCGTATTCGTAGTATTTGTGGAAGTCATAGGAACATCATCACTCTCCGAGATAACACCATCATTCCCATTTCCCTCTGTATCTGCATCTCCACTTCTATTCTGATTCTCTGAATTTCTCAAACCAAGTAAACTTGAATTGAATCTTCCAAACAAAGGTGGTCTTCTAGGCAACCCATCACCGGTGTCAATGGGTGGTCTCACATCATCTGTGTCTCTAGGTGTAAACCCATCTCTAATTGGAGGTGGACGAAGTCCAGGCATCAATAATTGCTCAAAGATTCTCCGATTCTGTGCATATGCTTCTTCTCTAGATAGTCCTGGTACTGAAATACTTGATGACTGTCTGGTTGATTCTGATGATTGTTCCGGTCCTGGAGCTGGTGGCAGTGGAACTCGAAAATGGTCTGATATTGACAAAGAGCCAAGCATCGGTCTGACTCTTTCTCTTCTTGTTGATCTTGATCGAGTCAATTGTCTTGCTCTACCAACGCCATCTTCACTTTCACCGTCAGTACCACTACCACCTCTTCTTCTTCTAACCATTCTAGCCAATATGTTTTCTCTAGAGAACCGTTCACTAGCCACTTCATCGTCATCACGATCCAATCTTGAATTTCCATTCAACAATATACCATGATGAGGACGACGAGGCAACGCTGTCGTCGTCGTCGTCGGTCCACTTCCACTTTGTGTATTGTTCGGCGTGGTACCACCACCAGTAAGACGAGTCTCATTGAGCAAAGGTGGGAAAGATCTATTTCTAACACGTTCCAATCTCATTCTAAAATCCCTGAGTCGTTCCGCTGTACTACCTGGAGCACCAGTACTATAAATTGTACCATTGATACTTTCTGTATTTGTGTTTGTAGTTGTGGTTGTACTCGTGGCGGCATCTTGACCAGGTGTTGGAGTTGGTGTTTGTGTCCCTGATAGAGGTTGGGTTTGAGTATGTGGAGGAGGAGCCAGATCATTAGCAGGTTCAACTTCATCTGGGAAAGTCACTGATAATCTAGTTGGTGGAACAGCAGGAGGAACTCTCATATACTGTTCGAAAAATGGGGCCTGTAATCGGCGGCTGAGTCTCGGACGAATAGCACTCCTGGTTGTGTTTGTATTCGTGGTTCTATCGTTGTTCGTATCAGTGTCAGTGACATGTCTGAGACTGTGACCATCGTTGCTGTTGTTGTTGGAACCTCTTGTTGGAGTATAGTCGTTATTAAAACCAAGTCTTCTTCTTTTTGGTCTTTGATTTAGCTGGTTGTTGTGTCTTTGGCGTGAGTCTTTCTCGACAAGGTTCAATGATAAACCCATGGTGAATTGTAAGATGTGTTGTGTTGCGTGTGTGTTTAGCTAACAATGTAGTTTGAATAAAATGTGAATGTTTTGAATAGTTGTTTTAGGAAGAAAAGGAACCCTAGGGTGGCCAAGCTGTTAAAAGTATGGAAATGGCCCATGGGTAATTAAAATGTTGTGAATCTTCTGATAATTTGTCTGTTGAATTTGGCGGCAGTGCACTGTGCCTGCGGAATCAAATTTTGGTGACTGGTCACGTGCGCTTAGCAGGTAATACGTTACATTCTTCACATTGAAATTTGAGACCTGATCAGTCATAAAAGTACTAAACTTCTATTCCCAATTAGCAGGAGGATTGGTAGTTCCAAAATGTATTGATTTAAACGGAATGTACCGTGTCACCCTAATATATATGATTAGTAAGTGACTGTACGTACGTCGTAAACGTACAACTAGACTTCCAATTGATCACGTGAGGATAGTGGGCACGTTAGATTAACGTATTTCTTGACATTGGAATTTGAAATCCGTATCGACCGTAATCAGTCATCTTGATTTCAAGTCACCGATAACAGGTTAAAGCTTACAAACTTTACCTACTACTTCGTCCACAAAATTGCAAGATGCAATTTTAACAAAAAACAAGTATCAAAAACTAATGATTAATGAGAGAAAACTCAATTTACAAACTATAGCCAGCTAGCTTTAGTTCAAATTCTCTTAACACGAAACACTATCTCAAATCACAATCTCAAGAGCTCTGATCATTTTCCTTTTCATTGAAAACAACATCAATAGTCATAGGAACAGCATCTTGTTTCTCCAACAAATCCTCGGGCTCAATATTTGACTTTGGTGATAATACTTGTACTTGTAAACAAAAAAAAACACCACAGACAAAAGCCAACACCCACCAGTGATGGCCACAGTATAGTTCATTGCTTCTTTCGTAACGTATCTACCACTAGGAATCATAGTCAACACAATAATGAACAACACCCAAGCACAAGCAATCCAGCCAATCACTTTAGACCACAAATCGCCCAAATAAAAACGACCAGGAACAAATCTATCTTTACCTGATGTCAATCTGAAGAAAATCGGAGCACACCAAGCCAAATAGTTCCCACAGACACCCAAACTAAACAAAGCACTAGCAGCAACGGTACCAGCCAAACAAAGACAACCAAGCATTAACCCAATAAAAGTGGCAAACCACACGGCTCTGATAGGAACTTTCAAGTTCTTATTAACGACTTTGACAATTGATGAAAATGGCAGGCCGTCATCTCTGGCAAAAGCCCAATTCTTACCTAATGAATCAAAAATGATTTGTGCCATGGGAAACCCAGTCCCTGTAGCCAGCACCGAGGAAACATCTGAGTTCATACATGTTGTGGTACAGATAATGATGAAGAATCCTAAGATACCACAGAACATGATTGATCCACAGACACCGATAGGAACACCATAGCTTGAATTTTTAGCTTCTTCGGACATATGAACACATGAATCAAATGCACCGATGGTCCACACTGCTGTCATCATCGATAAACAAAATTGAAATCCTGTGGGCCAGCCCTGTGAATGATTTTCCACAGTACCGAAAATAAATTTCCCATCATTGAAGCCATCAACTTTGTTCAACTTGGTCCCAACTGGTAACGCAATCAAATACAACACAATCAATCCAGTACTACAAACGGAAGACACTGTCTGCATGAAAGCAACATTTCGAGATGACATACAAGTACACAAAGCCTGAGTTAAAAGACTCACCCGACAAAAACAGCATAAGTTTTCCTCTGAGTGATATCAAAACTGCCGTCTTTGGAAAGATACTCAGCAGCCAAGATCTCCTGAGCATTACCGTATCCAACAGAGACCAACCCAGCACAAAGAGCCAATGAATTAGACAACCCGATAACAAACGAGATCACAATCCGATATTCAGCAGGAGCATAATGGAAAGTCAATAATAGAGTCCACCAGAAGTAGCTATAGCAAAACCTAACACAGACATTGCTGAACCGACAGTCAAGATGAAAACAGCTGCAACGAGCCAAGACCAGAGAAACCCAGAAGGACCAGAACTTAGACCTATGTAAGTCACCGATGAGATTGCTAAGATGGATCTAGTTTTCGAATTGACAGGAACAGATATCTCTTTTTGGGTAAGAAATTAAAATGTATCTCTGATATGACATCTCCAGTTAGAGGTATATATGGTGATGGATTTGATTAATCTTGATGACTATCAACTTATGTATGTCTTGTTAATAATTGATAGTCTCATTATTATAGCTGCACTGAAAAAGTTGTCGCCTCGTAATTCCTGTTTGGGCCACATGCATGTGATCGATCAAAGTTTTAGTGCTTAGAGACTATCGACCCGGATCGACCTGAACCTCTCACTATTATAATTACATGCATGGTCACGTGAGAATAGTGAGAATAGTGGGCACGTTACATTCTTATTTCTTGACATTGAAATTTGAAATCCGTGGGCCGTTACCACTGATTAGTCATCTTGACTCCAAATCACCGATAACAAGTTACAGTTTCCAAACTACAAGTACCTACTACTTCCTCTACAAGATTGCAAGATGCAATTTTAACAAAAAACAAGTATCAAAAACTAATGATTAATCAAAGAACACTTAATACAAATTATAGCCAGCTAGCTTTAGTTCAAATTCTCTTAACACAAAACACTATCTCAGATCACACTCTCAAGAACTCTGGTCATTTTCCTTTTCATTAACAACAGCATCAATAGTCATAGGAACAGCATCTTGTCTCTCTAACAAATCCTCGGGCTCAATATTCGACTTTGGACCATGATAATACTTGTATTTATAAACAAAGAAAAACACCACAGACAAAACCCAACAACCACCAGTGATAGCAACAGTATAATTCATAGTCTCTTTAGTGACATATCTACCACTAGGAATCATAGTCAACACAATAATGAACAACCCCCAAGCACAAGCAATCCAGCCAATCACTTTAGACCACAAATCGCCCAAATAAAAACGACCAGGAACAAATCTATCTTTACCTGATGTCAATCTGAAGAAAATCGGAGCACACCAAGCCAAATAGTTCCCACAGACACCTAAACTGAACAAAGCACTAGCTGCAACGGTACCAGCCAAACAAAGACAACCTAGCATCAACCCAATACAAGAAGCAAACAACACTGCTCTAATAGGAACTTTCAATTTCTTATTCACCACTTTAACAACTGATGAGAAAGGCAACCCATCATCTCTAGCAAAAGCCCACACTTGTCTACTCAATGCAGTCAAGATACTTGAACCCATCAACCACTGACACACCGCCATAAGGGACATCATAGCAATAGCCCAGTTTCTACCTAACGAATCATAGATGATTTGAGCCATAGGGAACCCAGTATCAGTCTCCAACACCGCACTCACATCTGAGTCCATACATGCCGTGGTACAGATGATAATGAAGAACCCCAATGCACCACAGAACGAAATTGATCCACAGACACCAATAGGAACACCATAACTTGCATTTTTGGCTTCTTCGGACATGTGAACGCATGAATCAAATGCACCGATTGTCCAAACAGCAGTCATCATCGATAAACAAAATTGGAAACCTTTAGGCCATCCATCAGAGTAATTTTCCACAGTACCGAAAATAAATTTGCCATCATTGAATCCACCTTTATTTAATTTGGTACCTACAGGCAACGCAATCAAATACAGCACGATCAACCCAGTATTACAAACCGAAGACAAAGTCTGCAACAAAGCCACATTCTTGGAAGACATACAAGTAACCAAAGCCTGACTCAAAACACACCCGACAAACACACCGTAAGTTTTCCCCTGGGTGATTTCAAAACTCCCGTCTTTGGAAAGATACACAGCAGCCAAGATCTCCTGTGCGTTACCGTACCCAATTGAAACCAACCCAGCACAGAGTGCCAATGAATTAGACAACCCGATAACAAACGAGATCAAGATCCTATACTGTGCCGGAGCATAGTGAAATGTCCAATAATACAATCCACCAGAAGTAGGTATGGCACTACCGAGCTCAGACATGCCTACACCAACCGTGAGGATGAACACCGACGCAACGAGCCAGGACCAAAGAAACCCGGAGGGACCAGACGATAGGCCTGTACCCGTGACTGAAGAGATGGAAGGTAAGAGACCCATGATACTGTAAGCGATACCAAAGATTTGAATTGTGGAAAACCGACGTTTGAGTTCTTGCTTGTACCCGATTTCAGCTAATAGGTTTTCGTCACCTTGTGCTGTTCTTGCGTTGATTTCACGGATTGTGGATGTCACTGTTTGGATTCCTGTTATTCGTGATCGGATTGGAGATGCTGTTGTTAATAGTTCGTGGGACATTGTTTGAGTTTTTTGAGTTGTGTTGAAATTTGATTAAACGTAATTATAAGCAGTTAACCAGTTGATTTGGTAAATTGTTGTTGTTGTTGTTGTTGTTGTTGTTGTTTATTTGTTGGAATATATATATATCTGACGCAAAATTCACAATTAAAACACACAGATGACCACCATCACCAAAAATATTTCAAAGGTTTCAAATAAATCGACCAAAACACAAGTTTAAATACTCGATCCGTCTCCTCAAAACCACCTCACATCACATCTCGATAATGAAGTAATCGTTAAAACCCAAACAATGGCCGAATTGTTATCTATGATGGCAGATGCAGATATGAGGATGGATCTCACTTGGCATTATGAATATGGGCGGCCGCCAACAGTCAACTGATGAGATATATTTAAGCATATTTTTTGTATGACATCTGGCCTATATATAGTGTAGCTAGAATTGTATATTGGAATGCATGGAGTGATGACCTAGCAGCTGCCTATATATAAGGGGGATTTTAAAATGGAAGGTGTGCATCTTATCGTTCACTTAAAACAGCTGGAACTTGGAATGATAAGAAATTTGATTGACATGCAGTTGACGTATAGAAGAAGAAAATTCGCGCTAGCTATCGATATCGAGACGATCGAGTGTTTCCATCGGCTAAATTTACACCTGGATATTCCATGGCATATCTACCTTTTGTTCATGATCTTATTATTCATAAGCTATAGCTTATCCTGTTTATGCATGCATGGTGTTCAGAATAGTAATTGCAAGCGTTAAAGTCTTGACTAACCAATCGTATAAACGACTGGAGTACCATACGTACAATTCGATATGTTGAAACGGTTAACAATTAGCCGATGGTATACCACTAAGCTGACTGCAATATCACATCACCACCAATATCTGTATATGGCCCAATGAACCGTATCAAAGTTTATAGAGTGCATCGAGAATCTAATTACCCATGGCTAAGCTGTCTATATAGATTAATGTTCAACTCTCCCTATCAATATCGATCGATACACCAATTGAAGTTGGACACGATATACATAAACCTTACGTAATAACTCACATAAGCCTAGCCACAATCAAAAATGACCGATCTTTACGTGTCAATAACCTTCAAACTTCAAACTCTCATTCTCATTGGTTGTTAAAAAATGAACCTCCCGCTACTGTTCCTTCAACACTGATTAATCGGAAATCGAAGACCGTTATCCCAACAATATTTGCCCATGTTGGAAGTTACTGGAACATGTGTTAAACTGTATAGCAACCGCTAAACGGTAAAACTGAGTAATAGTAGTACCAAGCTGTATAAATATTCTGACTTTTGGCTGCGTTTTTTGAACCACCGATACACTTTTCAGTTCTTTTCTTTTCATCTGACTCATACAACATCAACAAAGTCAACGATCAACGACATAGACCATCAGTTGACTCAGATCCATACTTTTCTCAATTAACAAAAAACAAAAAATGACATCAACAACAACAGAACAACCAAAACAATTAAGAGTAGAAACTCCAATCCATGACGTTCTCAAAGACGGCAAAACACAAATCACGATTTTCCCATTCAACAGCCTGCAAGAAACTCCAGAACCCCTAGTGTCCATAATCCACGATCTGTTGAACTACGAAATCAGAGAGGGTAAAACCTACCCCCAAGAACACGAACTCACACGCCAAGAATTCATCAACTACTATTTCCCTAAATTCGTGGCTATTGGATTCAAGGGCAACTTCACCACATTCACCGCTGTCCCAGACACCCAATACAAAGAGTTGTTTTTAGGTTGTTACTACATCAAACCAAACTACGTTGGCCGTTGTTCACATATCTGTAACGGTGGGTTTTTGGTCAATCACAAAGGTTGTCGTGGGTTAGGTGTTGGAAAAGCCCTAGGGAAAAGTTACTTGATAAATGCTCCGAAATTGGGGTACGTTTACTCTGTTTTCAATTTAGTGTTTGATTCGAATGTTGGAAGTGGGAAGATTTGGGATGGGTTGGGGTTTGAGAAGATTGGTCATGTTCCTGATGCTGGACGGTTGAAAGTTGGGGAGGAGGGGCAAGAGGTGTTTGTTGGTGCTACTGTTTATGGTAAGAAGTTGGTTTGATGTTGGTGAGTTGTAGGTGGTAGGATGGGTAGGATGTCTTTTGGATAGAAAGGAATTAGAATTGGAATTTGTATGTTCATTGGTTTTTCGTATAGTTGTTTTTTGAGATAAACAAAGATGATACTGGTGAAGTAAGATGAGATGATCAACGTAGTACAGGCCATGTCGGCTATATCCCACAGTAGTGCCACAGTGTAGACAAGCAGCAGTTGAAGCAAGGCCGAGCACGGATTACGTACGGATTCACGGATTCACTGATTGCCAATAAGGGGGAATGGGGATTACATATTACATAATGGATGCTCGATACTTACGTACGCAGCTAAGAGTCAGAGTGAGAGTCAGAGTGAGAAAAACATCGAGAATGAGTCACTGAGTTGTACACAACAATACGGCAACGGCAACACACGGACATACTCTTACGGACATACTCTTACGGACATACTCACTCAGATTCAGTCATCCATCTATATATCCTCACTTACTCATCCTCACTTACTCATCCTCACTCTTAGTCATCCCTACTACCCTATCTGCCCTATCACCCTATCTGCCCTATCACCCTTTACCCCCCTTACTCACCCTTTTTTATAAATACACTCTTCTTCCTTCTAACTACTTACTTTATCTACTTGACACTTGACTTCGTTTAAACTGGAAACATTGAAATTCCGTTGACGATTCTCTACTCACACTTTACACAACAATTTACACAACACACTACTTACTTACCACCACACACTACACTACACACAAACACACACGCAACAGAAAGATAATTACACAATGTACAATTTGGTTTCAGTTTATTAGATATTACGATTATTTTGTTTGACTTGAATAAACTTAAGGACTGAATTAAGAAAAAGATTTACTTACTATTACACGGTCTTTTTCATTTGTACAACCACACACCACACACTTACGGGGACACACGCTTTTTTTACTACATCATTTCATCACTGCTATATCATTAGTTTATTTTCAATAGGGTTCGTTTATAACTACTTCATACACATTTGGCTTTTCATCACTTTACAACTGGCTGGTTATTAATTTGCTTTAACAAACACACGTACATTTTCTCACTTATTTTTCACTTCTCCCTTTCTCATTCCACTTACTCACAAGGCTCTCTCTCAATTTCTCACACGGCCTTAACACACACACACTAAACACACACTAACTACAATCATGGCTACAACAACACCAGAATACCCTTACTATCATCCATCTCCATCATCATCTTCCATCCCATCCACTGCATCTCCATCTCCATCTTCATCCACCACCTCCTCCTCCTCCTCCACAAACGCGAATCCTCACTCTCACTCTCAATACTATGACGATGAATCACTACCTGAACTAACAGACGATGAGTCATCTGACTCTGACTCATCAGACGCCGAATCCGATTCCTCAGACTGCTCCTCCCTCGACAACATTAACTTAAGAGACACTATCCCTAACATTAAATTCGAATTCGAACAAGTTGCTACACTAACTTTAAAAATCATCTCTATCAAGATAATCTCTTTGCTCCACTCCCAACACCAACACCAGTCCCATCAATACAGCGATGCTCACAAGAACAGACACACTAAGCAACAAAAAGCAGCACAAAGACAACAAGCTCAAAAATTGTTGGAATTAAGACAAAAACAACAGGTTTTCCAAATGTTGAAACAATTGTTGATTAGATCTAGGTTATCCATGGATCAGCTTTTGAAAAACTTGTGCATTTTGCAAAAAATCGCCACTGCCTATACCACTTCCAGCACCACCGACGGTACCGCAAGTTGGCAGTTTGGCGACTTACAGAAACAAATAGTGAATGCATTTGTCTTGGGTTCTTCCTCATCTTCCTCATCAACTGGTGATTTTAAATTACAAAGTTGGTCCAAGATTACAGGTTGTCCAATGCATCAACTATCTCATAATTTGAACAAGGTAGTTCATCAATTCACCTCCACTTCCACTCCTGGTGCTGGTATGACAATAATTGATGAATTGTGTCATGTTTCAGATGATGAATTGTTGAGTTTGAAAAAAGAGTTGAAGTTGGAAGTTGTCAAGTTTGTTAAGTTTTGTTAGGCTATACTAAAGGCTGCACATTCACCCTTAGACCCCAGACTTTGCATTGGTGTTGGTGGTTGGCGGTTGGACTTAGTGATTGGATTGCTGTTTTCGGGATACAGGCGTTGGTCTTGGATGCAGGTTACAGGTTGCAGGTATGGTACGTTAATGGTTGAAAATTGGTGCTTTTTTTCTCTCTTCTTTGTTGGTTGGTTGTGATGTTGATTTTGAACTGGTGGATTGGATTGGACTAGACTAGCTATCAAAATTTTGAAAAACTTTTTGACTCTGAAGAGCCAAGTTTTGTTTAATTGTTAAAGTCTGTCTGGTTCCATTCATACAATACAATCACATGCTATATGCTATGCTACTTTCTTTATTCTTATTTTTGTTTGTTTTCTTTTTCTGTTGTTTCTCTTTTTTTTTATTTTTGTTACTTCTTCTATATCTGTCCGGCCCGGTTAATTATTTTTGCTGCTTCCAATACATACAAATTTTGGCGTTCGTTTTCAATTTATACTACTATACTATACTTTTTTGTGTTTGATTTCCAATTGTACCTTCTAACCTCTTTTATACACCTCTTTTCCCACGTTTTGCCTTTTGCCTTTTCCATTTGCCTTAAACCCCAGCTAATTTGTTCCCTGCTAGCTTGGCTTTTCAAATTGTTGATTTAACATTGACGGCCAATTTCATTTCTTTGTAAGCTTGTCTATAATATCTAAATTGTATACTTTCAATACACATGTGTATATATATATCAAATTAAGTTAACGAGTAGTACGTAGATCGATTGTCTGAATATGCGCAACAGTTAAAACATAATTAAAATTAAAAAAATTCAATATTTGTAAGTATAACAACAAAAATTTAATAAAATACAACCTATAATATAAAAGAAACATGATATAAAAAACCAGAAATAAAAATAAAAACAGAGCAAATTGAGCTAGATAATTAATAAAGCAGCACAAAGCTAAACACAAACTCAATAAAAGAAAACCAAAGAACACAGTTGTAATCAGGCCAAGAACACTGAACATCGAGGGTCTAATCAAAAAACAACCTTGTTCAAAATACTCAACCCAGAAACTCTATCCAACATCTCTTCAAAGACAACTCTAACTTTCTCTTGTTCTTGTTCTCCATCACTATTTCTGTTCTTACGGTTACCAACAAAATCAACAAATTTAAAGTGACTCACCTTAACATCAAGCCCCTTATTTCCACCATTGGCACAACTGTTACTGCTGCCGTTCTTGTTGTTGGCATTGTTGTTGTTCGCGTTGTTGTTGGCGGCATCATGACAACCACCAAAATTCTTCATCAAATTATCCACACCAACGACAAAGCTAAACTTAAATTCATGTCTCTTGTAATAAGTCCAACACAACAACATCTCCCTTTCACCTTTACCCTCACGCTCATATTTATCACCAGCACCACCGTTTCTGACTTCCACTCTTAAATGATAAAACAGCTTGAAAGTCAATATATCACGCAGTAAGTCCTGGAACCGTTGATATCTTAGACACAACTCACGAACATAAGCGTACAGGTTCCATGACTCTCCAGGTGAGTTTGAGTCAAGCTGGGTGGAGTTCAGAGACTGGATGAACTTCATATAGAGGAACTTCAACTCGGGATGTTTAGCTAGGGTCTTGTGTAACATGCTTGATGAATCATCGAAATTGAATTTCAGCGTAGGTAGGTTTGGTGTGTTGTTATGTGTGTGGGATTGTAGGTCGATTGTGATTTCAATTTCGTTGCAGATGACTAGTTTGAAGTATTTGCTATCGAGTTGGGTTATCTTCAGGTTTAATTGGGTTTCTAATTCCGAGAGTTTGTGGCGTAACTTCTTGATGTCTTCCAAACCAGGCAATTTCACATCTTCAATCTGCGTATCTAGTCGTTGAATCTCCTGAGTCAGCGTACCGACTTGTTGCGTCTTCGTGTCAATTGCCTCATGGATCTTATCCACCTCAGTTTGTTTCTCATTGATCTTGCACTTAAGTTCTTTGTTCTTCTCACTCAACTTCATCAACTGATCCTTCATAGCATCCAACTTCCCGACATCAACAGTATCAAAATCAGTCTTATGAACACTCAACTTACCCAGCTTCTGCTTAATCCAATCAATCTTAGCCAACGTCTCCTTATTATGCAACAAATGTTCTTTCCTATCCTTAGCGACTCTCTTGTACTCAGCATCAACTTCCAATTTTCGGGCCTGGTGAGTTTGAACTAATTGGCCTTTCAAATTACTCAAGAAATTCAAATTCTCATTCTCAGTTTGTCTCTTTGCGTACAATGCCAATGTTTGAAATTTTAAGTTCAAATCTTTTCGAATATCATCACTTTGTTGATAATACTCACGGATCCACTTTGGGTTGTTTTCTTCAACTTCGCTTTCGAAATTAGACACATCCGAACGGATCTCTGATATACTCGTCTTATACTGATTGATCAAATGAACCAAGTAGTTGTAATCCGGGATTGAGTTCGCAGCAGTGACGAAATCCAACATTGTCGGTTTGTTATCTGGGTGGTATTTGTCAACAATAAGTTGCGTCTCTGTGGCATCCAAAGAATAGAAAAATCCAGCACCGACGTTGCTCAAGAATGTAGGCAATGATACGTTAACGTAATCGTCATATTCATCATCATACTCATCCTCGTCATCTGCTTCATCGTCGTCATATTCATCACCTTCGGCACCATTGTTCGTCACTTCAGCTAATGGAATCATCTCTGTGGAAACATTCGATTCAACGATATAACTCGAGTTCAATGAAACATCAGCTGGATCAGAGTTCAGCACCATAATGGATTTTCTTCTGTCTGCACCCACAACAACGCCCTCATCATGAACAGTAGTGGTAGCAGTAGTCGTAGTGGAGGTATCAACAACTTGATTCTCTTTATTATCGTTAACAGAATGCTTTGGAGCAGGAGTGGAACCAGCATTATTATTGGCATGTTTTGGTGCAGGAGTGGAACCAGCATTACGTTGCAACATCTCAGCTATACTTCTACCCTTAACCGGCTCCAACTGCAGTTTCTTCTTAGCCTTAGTTGAATCAGGAGGAGAACCTTCAACTTCAGTTCTAATTCTCTTCAACGAAGGAGATGGTGTATTAGGCAGTTTATTCAGATTCTCGGTAGGCAATGGAGGTGGAGATAAGATGGTTCTTCTTCTTCCAGTTTGAGTTAAGTCCATAGGTTGTTCAGAGACTTCTTCTAATTGAATATCTTCTTCAGAGTTAAGTGGGATTTGTTGCTGCTCTTTGCCGATGATTGGACGGAACTGGGTGAAGTCCATGGTTTGCGTAGCTAATGATTCATCATCTTCGTTGATATCTGATAATGCAGAGGCTCTGAATCTTGTTGTGAAATCCATTGATTCACGACTATCGTTACCAACATCTTCTTCATCTTCTTGCTGAAGACGTGCAATTGACTGTGACACAACTGGAACTGTTTCTGTTTCTGTTGCTGGTACTGGAGCTGATTTCGTCACAGGTTGTGTGAAATCCATTTCAGCCGTGTCTTCTAAGCTAATTTGAATGTCTTCACTTGTGTTAATTGACGTATAATGAAAGATTTCAGTGAATTGCATGGTTTGCTCTTCAGTCACATCTTCATTAGCAGAATGAGAATTGTGTCTGACAGTGACAGGTTGGGTGAATTCCATAGGAGCGGTATTATCATTATCATTATCATTTTCGTCTCTATCAACAGAAAATTTACCTGCTCTGGTGGCTTGTACCGGTTGTGTAAATTCCATTGGAGCAGTTTGATCATCTTCATCCGTCTTGGACTGTAATGCTGTTTGTTTATTCTGAACAGGTTGAGTGAACTCCATAGGAGCATCTTCATACACATCATCCTCACTTTCATTGTTCTTTGATTGGGTATCTGTGACACCAGTGGGTTCAGGTTTCTTCCATTCAGTTAAATCCATTCCAGTAGTGGTGAAATTCTCAGTGACATTTTCTGTCTTCTCATTAATGGCAATACTTCCAAAAGGTTTAGTCAACTCCATCGAAACGTCACCTTCGGCATCAACGGCGGCTCTACTTTTTTCAACAGTCTTTTCTTGTGTATCATCATCCTCATCATCATCAAACCCAGCAAACATAGAAGCAATTCTAACACGCTCGGTATCATCATCCTGTTGACTTTCTTTCACTTGTTCAGATTCATCACCAGCAGCAGTGGAACCGGCTTGTTCATTCTGTTGATTAGAAATCTCAGCTTGTTGTCTATTAATCTGATCAGTCAACTCCATGGAAATAGTCTGTGTGGTATTATCATCAGCATCATACTCGGAACTCAACAAATGGGAAATAGGTTGAGAATGGTCTTTATCAGCCTCATCATCACTAGTAACATCACCTTCATCATCCTCAGCAACTCCATCCAAACTCGTAGTAGTGGTAACTACAGAACCACCTCTTCTTGGAGTCCCTGGTATCCTTTGGTTTCTCAAAACTGGGAAATCTTCATCTGAACTAGACTCCAAATCAGAATCAACGTGTCCAGAACCAGACCGAGAACGACGTCTTAACGAAGGTAATGACAACGAATCACGTCTTGTTCTTCTATCACCTGAACCTGAACTTGAACTTGCACTAACGGGAGGGGTCACGGACCGGGACAACTTGGCATGTTTCGGGGTATGATACAGACTAATCTTATGCAGAGTGACATCAGGAGCAAACGACACTCTTCTCTTCTCTCCTCCACCACCAGCACCTCCTGCAGTTGACTTACCACTCTTTGGCAGAAATGCAATTGTATGGTTGGTACGATCCCCTCCGATTCTCATTGTTGTTGTTGTATCGTCTCCATTAAATTCATTGGTATCGTTTTGTGTCGACAGAGGAACTTTCAAGATGGATCTGATAGGTAAGAGTGTGTGTCTTCTGTTTGGTTTGTGTGTTTTGAATTTGAATCCTGTGCTTGAGCCAGAACCTGGGACGGAACCAGACGATGGATTATTGTTCTCCTTGTTCGAAAACGATGGCAAAGAGTATCGTCTATTCGACATTGCAGTTGTCTGTGATTGTTGTATGTTATGTGTATGTTGGTTGGTGTGGGGGGAGAATAGCAAAAGGGATCACGATATAGGCTTGTTTTGGGTAGTTGTGTTGTTTTGGTTTCCAAATTCTGAAGCACGCGTCCAATTGTCCAATTCCCACACAGAAAATGTCTGACTGTTTCGATGTTTGAGTCGCGCACGACTTCTAGACCGTGTCTCAAAAGTACTCAAAAGTACTCTGGAGTCTGGAATCAGATACAGTATACTGCCCAGGCCCCAGTGCCACACAGTTACTGAACAAGGGATCAAATTATTAAAGAAAATGGAAAAAAGATATAATAAAACTAAATTAATTACACAAAACTATACAAATATAAAGAAACTATATAAGATATTGGTCCAAAAAGCAACATCAAGACCACGGCACAGAAACTGTAAACATCAACCAGCTAACCAACCAACGAAGCAGAGCAAAAGCAAACAGTTGGATGGATCAACGGTACTAATAATAATCAACAAAATGAAATTAATACAACTAATACAAACTCATAAAGCCAGAGCTAATGGAGACAAAACAACGGAATGACACAAAAAAAACGACGGTATCAATCAAATCAAGCATGCTCAGCAATGAAAGTCCAAGCACCATTAGAAGGATCATAACTCTTGAACGTAGTCTTTGGAATATGGTGCAACTTTCTAACGAATTTTCTAAACACCGGATGATGAGGATCAGTAATTGGTTGCTTTGTATCTTTGGAAACAGGGAATGTATTCTCAATGGTGATCTGGGAAGGAACGTTGAAACCATCACCCATCTTAGGCTTGCTTGAATCATCTGGGTAAACGATACATGATTGATTCGTGAAGACAATCAAGTCGGGAATTGATGCGATGGAGATGGATGTCAAGTCGATTGGTTTCAAGAATTCAATCTCACCAAAACCGGTTCTACCAACTTTGAAGTTCTTCACGTGGGTCAATTCAACTGGTGACATTTGATTTAGTTTTGCAATTGATGGAGAAGTGTAGTAGTCATTAGGTAAGCTGGTGATTGTCAATGGTTTTTCTTTAACAGGACCAGGGGAAACAGCTGCTGGTGCTGGAACTGGCTTTGCTGGAGAAACGGCAGGAGGTGGACTAGTGACAGGCGTAGAAGCAGTAACGATAGGATAGGTGTTGTTGACAAACTTCTTAGGAGATTCAACTGGAGTGTCAGGCTTCTCGACGAGGACAAAGTCATCATCTTCTTGTTTCTTTTCAGACTTTGGCAAATCAACCTTGAATGAAACTTGTTTCTGAGAATGCAAAATAGTTTCTGTCTTCAAACCTTCGAAGTTATTTCTTTGTTTGTTCTTATCTATAACCAGTTTAGTGACATTTCTAGAAGGAGCAAAGATATAGCTTGACAAAATAGCCTTATCAGTTTCACCACTCTTGGCAGCAGGACTAGCTGGTGTTGTTTCAGCGACAAGAGAGGTATTAGCAGAACCTGGAGAAGAAGCGCCTTTAACTACAATAGAACCAGACTTGGACAACAAAACTTCCTTAGGAGAAAACAAAGGTTTAGGAGACAATCTATAAGCAGCAGACAAATTTTGTTTCTTCTTTTCAATGTTACCCAAGGGCTTAGCGACAGGTTTAGGAGCAGTTTGAACGATTGGTTGAGCCAAAGCACTAGCATTGGCAAATAATGGGCCGGCACCGTATGGATTGGCACTTGCAATGGCTTGAGCTTGCTGTTGTTGTTGCTGCTGTTGCTGTTGTTGGTTAACCATTCCGAACAGACCACCTCCAGTTTGTGTTTGTTGTTGATTGTTACCAAATAGTCCACCAGTTGTGCCAGCAGGTTTGTTTCCAAACAATCCACCAGTTGTATTGCTGCTGATATTATTGTTTCCAAAGAGACCACCAGTAGTACCAGTAGCAGGCTTGTTACCAAATAATCCACCAGAAGTAGTGTTATTAGTGGTGGTACTGTTGTTACCAAAAAGACCTCCAGTAGTAGCAGGTTTATTACCTCCAAACAGTCCACTAGTGTTGTTTGTAGTACTGTTATTACCAAATAGTCCACCAGTGGTACCAGTTTTGTTAGCATTGTTTCCAAATAATCCACCACCAGTATTGTTGTTTTGGGTAGCTCCAAATCCAGTTGTGGCAGGCTTGTTGCCGAATAATCCACCTCCAGTAGAGGTATTGCTTCCAAAACCAGTAGAGGTGATATTGTTGTTATTATGATTGTTGTTATTATTACCAAATAATCCTCCACCAGCTGGCTTATTTCCAAACAAACCACCGCCAGTTGTGTTGTTGTTATTATTGTTGTTGTTACCAAATAATCCTCCTCCTGTGGTGTTGTTGTTAGTGTTGTTGTTACCAAATAGACCACCTGTAGAATTGTTGTTGTTTGTGTTATTGTTACCAAACAAACCACCACCACTGTTGTTATTATTATTATTGTTGTTGTTGCCAAATAAACCTCCTCCTGTGTTATTGTTGTTCGAGTTATTACCAAACAATCCACCAGAGGTATTACTACCGAAACCACTAGTGGTGTTATTGGTGTTGTTATTTCCGAAACCTCCAAATGTTGACTTATTATTGTTACTACCAAATAACCCACCTGATGTACTATTATTGTTGTTGTTGTTGTTGTTATTTCCGAATAGTCCTCCACCAGTATTAGAGTTGTTGTTACCGAAGGCATTTGTTGTGTTGTTATTTTGGCCAAATGGTGAAGATGTGTTACCTCCAAATAAGCTTCCTGTATTCTTTTGTCCAAAAGGAGAGCTGGTATTATTGGCACCAAATGCTGAACTGGTGTTGTTGTTTCCAAAGACAGAACCACTGCTTTGACCAAATCCACCGGTAGTGTTATTGTTGTTGTTATTACCAAAGCCAAACCCTCCACCAGTTGAATTGTTATTGTTGTTGTTACCAAATGTGCTGGAACCACCGAACAAACCACCTGAGTTATTATTGTTGGTATTATTATTACCAAACAAACCACCAGAATTGGTGTTGGTGTTGTTACTTCCAAAGAGACCACCAGTGGTATTATTGTTACCAAAACCAGTGCTAGTAGAACCAAAAGCTCCACCAGTAGCACCAGGATTACCATTGCCGAACTTTCTGTTGTCTATGTAATCTTGGACTCTCAATTCTTCAAATGAAAACTTGCTGTATTCAGGCATTGCAGAAATGGATTCATAGATGGAGTTACCATTGGTTGCATCTCTTTCAACGTGAGCCTTGAATGGGACCACTGAAGAACCTCTGTTTTGCTGGCTGTTATTTAAGCCAAAGCCACCAGCATTGGATTGACCGAATGGAGAAGAGGTGTTGTTAGAACCAAAAGCAGATCCTGTACTGGCACTACCAAACAATCCACCACCTGTGTTGGTATTAGTGTTACCAAATGATGAAGTAGTGTTGTTTCCAAAAGGAGAGGAATTGTTGGCAGTTGATCCAAAAGCGCCAGTTGTTGTAGAATTGTTATTACCACCGAATGAAAATCCACCAGTGTTGTTGTTTGTGGTCGTGGCACTACTACCAAAAAGACCAGTTCCACCATTGTTGTTGTTTGTTGCTGAACCAAATAATCCACCACCGGTGCTGGTTGAGTTGTTTCCAAATGGAGAACTGTTGTTGTTGGCACCACCGAAAGGTGAGTTGTTGGAGGTGTTGTTGTTGCCAAACCCGCCAAAACCTGAAGTGGTTGCGCTTGATCTGCCAAACATTGAGGTTTAATAACTAATTGTTGATAAGAGGGAGATTGATTGAAGGAGAAGGATGTGATGAGTCTAATGTGTTGAACGGAGAAGTGTGTTTTGCCACTGTCCACTATTGATGCATGTTGTGTCTCCTTTATAAGTAGGTGAGTTTTTGAATCTTCAACTGCTCGTCTGTTTTTTTTTTCTCTTCCAAGTTCCAACTTCCAACTTCCAACTTCAGTCTTCGTCCCAGTTTTTGTTTTCCTTCTGAAAAAAAAAAAAACTTGACGAATGAAGGTCAACTGCGCGCACATTTCATATGAAACCTGGACACTTGAAATACTGTCAATTCTTGTTTTCTATCTCTTTGGTCTTACAAGTTACACCAGTGAAGATGTTTTTAGTTTAGTAACAATTCTCAGTCAATTACCTTTTGAATGTATATAATCAAGGCTATGGTTTACTAACTGCAATAGAAAACCAGTCATTGGTAAAAGGCTAAAGCTCATAAAAATTTATAGTTCCTGGGACCAGCCAGTCCCAATTTTCAATTCGGTAGAGGAAGGCTCATGATTCATGAGTCATGCTACATTAGCTGCCCATAGACATTTATATATAACAACTGGGCACAATGATATATTAAACTTTACCAATATGATGGTACTCTTTTGATTGTTCTAACTTCTAACCTGAGGTTGGATGACAAGGAGTTCAAGCTCAAACTTTGAAGAATCTGTCTGTGTAAAACGGGTCGTGTCCCACCCAATAACCGACTGTGATAACGCGCAAACACGTCTCACTCTCTCACTCTCAACGATCTCAACGAACGATCTCAACAAGTGTACAGCTTGCAGGCTAAAGCTTTGCAAGACTATATTTAACACTTGGTCTCCTGGTCTTTTGCTATTCTATACTTCATCAATCTCTCATATCTTTGTTGAGTACCAATCTTCAAAACATCACACACCATGACGGACTCATCAAGTTTAGTACAGTCGATTTCTTCTTTCGAAAAGGCATTGAATTCATGGGCCATCATTGACTTGCCAACATTGCAGAAACAATTAGATTCAAATGGTTTAGAAATTCAAGCCAACCAAAAGCAATCCATCAGTTCAAGAAAAGAACTAGCATCAAACACCAAACTTTTCAAAAAACTAGATCAAGATGAAAAACTATCACAGATCAACAAACTATTAAAACAATATCAAAATGAAATTGATTCTCTAACTAAGAAAAATAAAATGATTGAAAATACTTTTTTCGCTGTTTATCGTGCCATTGCTGAAGCACCTGATCCAAAACCATTGTTAACGTTGTCTATTGATGCCTTGAGCTCTTTGAAAGAAATGGATCAATTAAAGAAACAAAATGATGCATTGGAGGAAAAATTGTTGCATTATGCAGATTACGACCAGTTGAAAGTGATGTTAGCTAAATCTGAAGTTGATGCTAAAAAAGTCGCTGATGCTAGAGTTAAGGCCAAAGAAGATGAGTTTAGTTCATTATTGGAAGAGAAAGAGTTGAACTGGAGTAAGAAAGAACATGATCTCAATAATACCATTAACAAGATGAAGAAACAAGTTGAAGATTTGAAAGTTAATGAAGAGATGATGAAATTACGTTTAAAGAAAAACAGAGCCTTTGGATCCGGTGATGATGATGACGCAGACACTCTAGCTGAAAGATCATCCAATGATGTCGCTGATGACGTTAAAGAGACCATCAAAGATGATGATGTCAAGGATAAAACCATAAGTTCCATGGAATTTGAGTTGTTAACAAGAGACTTGGACACTTATAAATTAAGAACCATGGACTTGGAAAAAAGAAACGAGGAGTTGCGTCGTGAGTTAAGTTTAACCAAATCTGAAGCTGCTATGGATAAGGCTAAAGAGACGAGCAACAATAGAATATTGGCTTTGGAGTCTGAAAATGCTTTGGTTGTCGCCAAGTTGGAACATGAACGTAAACAATTGGACAATTTGAAACTACAAGATAAAAAGAAGTTTGAATCCTTGGGTAGAGAAATCAACCAGTTGTCTTTGGAAGTTGATAATTTGAAAGAGATCAAGGCCAAGACACTAGACTACGATGACATCAAGAAAGAATTGGATATTTTGAAACAGGTTGAATTCGGTTTCGATATCAATTTGGATGAAGTTGCCGAAAAGGGTGAGACACAAGTTATTGATTCTGCCATTATACAAAGAAACAAAAAATTGAAGAATGAAGTCATTGAATTCAGAGCCAAGAATGAAGAATTAATGAAGCAAAATAAAGAATTGGAATTACAATTGAAAGATTCACATAAACAAAAAGAAATTTTACAAGACATGAACAACAAACTTGAGTCTGATTTATTGAACGTTGAAAACGGTGCCGTTCACGCAGATAAATGGGAGACCATGTCCATGATTTCATCCATTGCTCCAAGCACGATCGCCACTCATCAACAACCTCGTGGTTCTAGAGGGGGACCATCTCCAACATCATCTATTGTCGGTGGTAACGCTGGTTTGGTCATGGGTGCATCTAATGGTGCCATCGTTGATGCTGTTCAAGACTCATCGATCTTGCCTATCATCACACAACAACGTGATAGATTCAGAATAAAGAATAAAGAATTGGAAGAAGAGTCAAAGAAACAATTCAGCAAGATTGTTGAACTAAAGAGAGAAATCAACAATTTGAAATCTGACAACAGAGAACTTTATGAAAGAATCAGATTCTTACAATATCACAAAGATAATGCTGCCAAGTCAGCCCCAGCGGCATCTAGTTCCACAAATAATGGATTCAACACAGATATAGAGAAGAAATACAACGAGTCATATGAGAATGAACTGCATCCAATTGAAAAGTTCAGATTAATGGAAACAAAGAGAATCAATTCGAAGATATCTCCATTTGAAAGAATATTTATTCAAATAGTGAATGTTGTTCTTTCTACTAAGTTAACTAGACTGTTGTTTGTCGGATACTGTCTCTTGCTTCATCTTCTTGTCATGATTATGACTATTACTATGGTTGGTGGTGATTCAACTACCACTACCGCTTCTACTTCGGCCGTTGCTGCTGCTTCCAATAAGATGTCTGGTACCACTGGTGGAATCGCTAATGGAATTGGAAATGGTGGTAAGAATATTTAAATTTTCACGTATTCAAGTGTCTGTTTGCTTGTTTCTTGTTTTGGTTTTTTTTTTCTTTTTTGTGTATTTTATTTTGAGATTTTCCTGTTTACATCATATGGTATATATATAGTTAAGGATAGACTGGAACAGTGATGTATTTAACCCATTTCATATATTTAACCAAGTAAATATAATTATACCGCCGAAACAGGACTAAATCCAGGAAATTTGAAAAATGGAGAAGGCACAGTACGAAGCGGCTTTCTCAATAGCCCCTTGTGCGCACTGCCTCGAGCCCATACTAAGTAAAGGGCAAAGCGCAAAGAAGTCCAGACCGACTTTTTTGCAGCAAATCGTTTGAAATTTGAAATTTGAAATTATTTGAAATCAAAGTTGCGTTCGGCTGACTAAAACTTGTTGGTAATTAGCAGAAGCAGAAGCAGAAGCAGAGTTAAACTTTAATTGGGTTCATGTTGTCTAAGACAATACTCAACACTCAACACTCAACCTATGGACAATGGGTCTGGAGTCAACTACAACAGGTTGTTGGCTTGGTTGGAAAACACTGCTGCTAGGTCCAGTTCAAACTCACCATATATCCCCTGTTCCCTGTTCCCTGTTCCCTGTTCCCTGTTCCCCCCACTAGTTTTTTTTCAAGAGTGCAAAGAGAGGAGAGTGCTCTAGAGACTCGTGAACGAGAACGAGAACGAGAACGAGCCAAGGCCCGAGATAAGATCAAGATCAAGATCAAGCAAGAATGCACAACTTTCCGCCCATATCTGGTGATCAACAGCAACACAGGCAGTACCAACAACATCAACATGGGCGTAGTCATGAACATGGAGATGGTCAAATGCTAGATGAAAACAACACGGAAAACAACAACAGTGATAACATTCCCATGTCAAATGGCGGAGACCTGAGTTCACACTCAGGGTCTGGATCAAGCTCATTTTCAGGAACTCCATCAGCATCAACGAATATTCCTCATGAAAAATCCAAAAATGGACGAAACAAATCAGCAAAGACAAACAAAACCAAAAACAACACAAAGTCACAGGAGTCTGTTCCAGGAAATGATTCAGTGAAGTCAGGACCAACATCAGTAACAGGAACATCATCAAAATCCAACAAGACAGGACTGAAATTCCCCAAGATGAAAAAAGTCTGTTCGGCATGTCATCAAAGGAAAGTAAAATGTGATTTATTTGAGACTCCCAATACGAAAGATACATGTTCTGCATGTAAGCAACTTGGGTATGATTGTGTGATTTACATCAGAAAGAAGAGAGTCGTCAGTAAAGCAACCACCAACAACTCAACGATTTTAACTGGTGGTGTTGACCATACCAATGCCAAAAATGGTTCGAGTTCATCAGATGCTGGTAGAAATGGACAATCTGCAAATGGAAAGCTTACCACTGGTGGCAATATCCCTACAAGAATTCCAAGTTATATTGACACATTGAATGTCTCGGAATGTCAACTCGATGTTATACAATTGGACCCTGAGTTTATCATCAAGGAAGGACAAAAACAAGTGCTCAAGTTCAAGAGATTTTACGGACATTTGAATTCATCACCTTTGCGTACTGCGTTAATGAACAAGTTCCATTCTCAGATTTCCGGTCGACCATATTCAAGATTGGATGAATTGGATTATCAAACTTTGATGCTTGCCAATTGTTTCACGTTACCGTCTCAAGAAGTATGTTGGAAATTCATTAATTTGTTTTTCGAGTTCAATAACTGGAATCTGATCGTCAATAAGAAAAAGTTCATGCAAGACTACAGAGATCTAACTAAACCGCCATCCATTCTCTTGCTTCAAAGTGTCCTCCTGATGGGTTGTAAGCTGTATGGTAACAAGTTGACAGATAAGCAAGAAAGGAAAAAGAACGAAAACACAGCCAAGTTGTTGCACAAGAAAGCCACATTGTTGTATAACCTAGGATTTGACGATTTTGAACCAATTCCAATGGTTCAATCCCTCATCATCTTCTGTCTCGCAGGTGCCCAAATTGATCACAAAGGTCCCACATACTATTCCAACTTGGCTGTTTCCCGAGCATATGAATACGGTTTCCATAGAGATCAATCCAAGAATCCATTCCTAACGGTATATGAGAAGAAAATGTACAAGATTTTGTACTCTTTTTTGTGTGTTCGTGAATGTGCTTATTCGTTATGCTTTGGACGTCCAACCATGATCAAGAGTGAAGATGCTGATGTGATTCCTATCACGAGGGAAGATTTTATCTTTGATGGTGTCGATGAGGCTACTGATGAATATTTTGAGTTCACTGTGCAATGTATCAAGTTGGCTAATCTAATTAGAAAGATAGTGTCTAATCAAACTGAAATTAATGCTCTTTGTGCCGCTGAAAAAGCATATGAACATTTAGTCAAGCAGAATGATAAGATGATTAGTAGATGGTTTGAAGGGTTGCCTTCTTTTTTGAAATTTGATGCTCATGCTCTTTCCAAAAACAGTTTCTTCAGTGCTGCTATTTCAACATATCATTGTATTTTACTTATCAAAATTCATAAGGAAAACATCATGAGAAGAGTCAGAAGAAGCAATGAGCCAGCTCCATCATCAACTAAGTCTGAGTATTATCCATCTTGGTCAATTACTTTTCGTGCCTGCTGTTTACTTTACATCATTCAAACCACTACGACCAGATGGAGAAACATGAAGGTCTGGGGTACGTTTATCTTTAGTGAGTATGCGTTGTACACTGTTGCATCCTTGATGATTTATCATTTGTCCAACAAGGATAAGAAAGTTGCCAATTTTGCCAATCAATGTATTTTGGATGTGTTGAACTTGTTGAAATCCAATAGCCATGCATCGGTGTTAACAGATGGGTATATTTTTTTGATCAAAAACTTGTATGAAAACAAACTATATCAGAAGATCGTGACCAATTCATTGTTGGGTACCGGTGGAACTGACGCAGACAATATCTCTCAACCTCTAAAACGCACAGAATCATCAGACTATACGATTAACGATGACCCATACCACACACCTCTTCCTGATATGACACAACCTGATTCTTCCGAATTCGAACGTTTAGAAAGACAATTCACCATCTCGAAGTCAGAATTCCCTGATTATGCAGGAGGTTCAACAGATACACTTGAAGTTACACCACCGGAAGCAGAAGGTGTTTCAGGAGATGTTTTCGGTGATATGCTTGCTGACATAGATGCCAAAACTATAACAGCTACAAATGACATTGCGGCAGCTACTCAAAAACGTCAACCTGGTGATAGAACCTCCATTGATTATTTGGTTTTGGATGCTGAAAACAACTTACATGATCCAAGATTGTTGATTTCTGAGATAGGTGGTTTGGAACACAGTTGGAATCCGGCGTTTGATGTTCGTGGGCCAATGATAGCGCAAAATGGTGGGTTTCTGGAACATCCTCAACAAGGATCTTCTTCGGCTCATGTTGAACAGTCTCATTCTACTGGTGGCAGTACAAGAACTAACTCTTCACTTCACTCTTTGGTGCAACCTGGATTCAATCGATCATATAGTGAGGGTGGCCAAATGCCTTTTGATGAGTCATTTTCAAACAAAAGACAGAAATTAGGTGTTGCTGCGGTTCCTGAAAATAGAGCGTCTTCGGTTGGTAGCTCGACATCGCAACAGCAGCAACCAAACACACCAAGTATACCTCGTCCCGATTCGAATGTTGTCCCATCTATCCAACAACAACCTCAGTTTGTGTCTTCAAATGATAGCACACAACCTCAACTTCAGCAGCAATACTATCCGCATCAGCATCATCAGCCTCAACAAAATCCTGAGCAGCAATGGCAGCAAACATCTACTATTCCACAGCAACCTCAGTCGCAACCTCAACTTCATCTTCAACAGGCTCAACCAGTAACACACCCATCTCCACTAGCTCAAGTACACTCCCAACAACCACCAATAATGCAACAACCATCACCGCATAGTGGCTATGGAATTTCTCCAACGCCACCTACATCAAATGATGTAGCTGATGTTCATCAGCAGAATATTCAACATCCACAGTCATCAATCGGTATCATGCCTGGAGGTCCACAACAGGATATACAGCCTCCTCAGCCCGTCATGCGTATGGGTTCTAATTATGGTCAGATGCCAATGGGTACACCAAGTGGTAATCCTGGATATAACTTTCCTCCCCAACAGCATCAACAACAACAGCAGTATGGCCGTCAGTATCAACAGCCTCAGATGGTCCCGCAACAACCGCAATTACAAGTTCAACAGCAATCTATGGTTTATAATAACCCTCAACAACAATCTGGGATGAATACTTTTCCTGTACAACCTCCTCAAGCACAACCCCATGCGCTACCACAAATATCACAACCGCAGCAACAGCATTTTCAACTGCCGCCCCCACAACAACAACAACAAAATCATCAGCAACAGGTTCAGCAACAACAACAACAGTTTCAGTCACAACAACCATACCAACCACAATAAGAGTGACGTTAGTCCTAGCTCAAGAGTTTTTGTTTTTCCGTATACAGTAGATGACGACATCTATTCTTTGCATTGTTTTCCGCATTTTTTCTTTTTGTTCTTTTATACATATATTGATTTGTTTTTCTTTGTTTTTAATCGTTCTGGTTTCTTTAATACTAAAAATTATTTCAGTTCTTCTACCAGCTAGTCTCAAATAATGATTCTCTTTTTTTTCTAGAAGTCAGATACAGAGTAGCTGTGATCTGTGTTCTTTACAAAAGAAGTGAGTTAGTTATTTTGATAAATTTTATATATCAATTAATTGTTTTTAACAGCTAGTGGGTCATGTTATACTCAATTGTCATTATGGCTTATATTTGTAAAACAAACTGAATGATGATCGTTCTCTGAAAAAATAGATTTCAAAATTGATGTGTCGTGCGCCAACCGGTGATCAATTCCTGAGTCTCAAAACCTGATTCGATATGGCTGTTCAAGGTATACCTGTTTGTAATAGTACCTACCAATCTCTGATTTCGTCATTCAAACGTCCAACAATCTCCCATCATAAAGCACACAACAACCACATCGTCATCAAACGAGAAGCTGTTGGCCCTCAATAAAGATTCAGTCTTTTATTGAATGAAAGCACACACGTGGAAACGAATCATGTCCTTCCACATAAGTTTTCAAGGCAACAAAGGGCCAATCCCAAATTCGCATGACTATCCCAACTAGAGATCAAACAAACCCATAACCTATACTCTTCCTTTTGAGAAGTGTCAGCTTGAACATTTTCTATATCCATATATAAGATAGCTTGATGCAGGAGAGTTGATCATCTTTAGAAGATTTAAACACATCATAGTACTCAACACATGCCGGGCCTGAGACTTCATGTGATCCATTGTTAATATTGGGTCCCAATACAAGACATTTGCACATTGCACGGTACATTATGAAAGGCGTCTTTAAAGTTCATGTGATTTCATGATCAGTGTGGTTTAATTTTGGCGTACCATCAATCAAGTTGACCGGTGTGCGTCTCATCAATGTGTATTTTCGTGATCGAATTGGTGCTTTTGGTTTGGATCAAGAATGATACTAGGTAAAGAAAGAAGAATGAAGTGGTTTGGCTTGTGATAGAGACACCATAATTGATTTTGCCCAAACTTGGAAATCATACAGCAAATTGGCTGGTTAGCCTTGAGTGGCAATGAGCATGTTCAAGCTTGACGATGTTGATGTTCTATTCCACAAGTGGTTCTAACTTTCAAGACTATTCACAGATGCAAATGATTAATATTTAGAGGTTCTAGATGGTTTATTCAGTGATGGTTTAGCTTGTTTTTGATTTTTCGGAGTTCATTCAGTGTTAAAACGTACGCATGCGACTCCCATGTGACAGAATATGTTAATATTGACACCAAACTTTACTTTTGTTCCCAGTGCTTTACATCTAGATATCAGGTTTTCATATGCCCAGAAACCGAAACCAACCCACGGTAGGATGAACATGGACTAAAGTAAGGAAATCCTTCTCTAAATAGACTGCATGCTTTTTGTTTGACCTGTTTGGGAGTTTTGCCATCACTCTCCAACTACTCTAAGCATGTACAGATGATTTGGTCATTATATTATATGCCGTTATCACAATGATATGATAAGTTTGGGACTTGCTGGTCCTTACGTAAGGAAAAGAAATTCAATGTTTCGGATTCCACTAGATTCATATTTGAAGATACTACCGAGGACAACATCTATTAAATATAATTTCGGCATGTCATGTGATATGTCACATGTGTGATCAGCTATGAGTGAGCCATCAGAATGTATATATATTGTGTGTTCTCGGTATTTCATATACCAAATTGGCATGCTCAGTCTTAATAATTGTTTAATCATGCTTTCCAAGCTCTTACGCATATCAAACAATTTGTACTCCTATGCATCTCATCATGAAATTGTTCTGATCTTAACCAACTAGTAAGATATGAAAAGCTTACCCCATAATTGGATTTTGTGTTTGCCGGTTCAACATCTCAATTAATTACAAATGACTCCGTTGAGGGTCCCAGCTATACCCCCCCCCCCCGCTTCCCAATCTGTGTGAACTATATCTCGGTGTCTTGATGGGAAACTCATACTATATATACCAACTTAGGCTAGCTGATTATAAATGGGAAGTACGCTAGCTGAATTTTACATTAGTTGAAGATGCAAGAAAATAAGTCAGTGCAATTTTGAGACATCATGCCAAATACGATACATGTCAATGATCACGCCAGGGGTACTTAATATACACATGACTAGCGTGTATACAAGCTACTATAACGCTCTATAACAATCGGGTTAAAACAAAGGATTGATTACCAACTTTAACTTCACAAAATAATGACAGGTTTCAACGATATATACCCGATCATAACTATGATTCGACTTACCATTAGCCAATGATAATGCTCATAAATGCACTCATATTAATGAATCCTGATTCCAAGTGTATGTAACAGTACGTTGATGCAGATAATCTGATGCTGAACTGTTGAACTCCATGCCCATGGGAAAGGTTGTTTGTTTTCAAGGGGTTGATACTAAATTCTGTATTGATTGCACTCATGATATGGACATTTGAAGAGTTTAGACTTTAGTATACCCTTTAGTACAGGCACATGAGATCGACAATTAATTTTAAATGCATGCACATGATTAGAATTTCGAACAATATTTCAAGGTCCCCTTTTGGGTTGCGGCTAAGTTCTAACACATCGAATTAAAATTCATGAGTTAAATTGGCATGTGCAAGTTACAGCAAATTAACAATTCGGAAATCTTATATCTCCATTGTCATGAACGTGATGGTATATTGTGTATATACACATGTGTGCGGTTATATATATTTACTGAATAAGCTATTTAGTAACAGAATATGTGTCATATTTCATTAACGGTTCTAAATCTTTTGATACATTAATTATCACATATACTTTATGGCCAGACAATTGGAAATTGAATTTGTTTGATTAAATTCAGCTTTTAAGTTTTCTGAAAATTATTAACTATTCAAATTTTTTGTTATAATTTTTGCTGAAAATGGCTAGAATTGCTATCTTGTTTCGCGGGATATATAATAATTTCAATATATCGATATATAGCTTTACTGATAATTTATAATTCTAGCTATCTCTCTCTTAATTTTGGAGCTAGATCTAGAGACTATATTGTTATTTTGATTTAAATATATTACTGACTCCCATGAGAAAGTGGAATTGTACGCATACATACAAAGTGTATAGTAGATCGGCCGTATGTCATGCAATGTATCTCATTTCCAAAATTCAAATATTAATTGCTGCAGTGCATGTGATCCGGCAGTTGAAAGTTCAACAAACCATATTCAAGTAAAATGTAATTCATGCATGAACAGAAATAAAAATACTAAAAATTTAGTCTGACACTGTATATAAACTTCAAAAATTTATAGTTTCTTTGTCATTTGCACCGGCAAGTGCCTGTGCAGGAGTTGTCGACAAGATTTTCAGAAGGTTACACTAGGCCTATAGCTAGCTCTACTACTTAGCAATTCGCACATGTGTATGTGAAAACTAATTGTACAAGATCAAATAATATCATGTCAAATTTGAATTTGGTGCGTTGTTGTTATGTGAATGTGTTCATGTTTTCTCGATGCGTAGTGATCCTTTACCTTTAATTGCAATTATAAGCAAATGCCTCTTTAAATTTTGCCGGACCGTATCAGGTATATATGTGGAAATGCGGCTCACGAGAACTGGGTTGACTCCTGTAAATTGACTCCCATGTCTTAGTGCAAAAATCCAATATCGGCCTGTCCATTCTTTTTTACAAAAAATCAACTTGATATCAGTTTCAAAACCAATACCAATTAAATCTTTTTAATCTCGAATATCAAGTTTCAAGAACCAACGTAGGCCGTCAAAACTGACCATGACTCTCATCATGTCGTGAAAGTTTTAACACCAACAACAAACGAGATCTGGGCAATGCACAGCAGCGAATAATAGGGTAGCCGCTAGAAAATGTCGTCATTTGAATGATTTTCAGCTTTTATAGCTAGCTGCTTTTCAGATAACTTTTCATCTCTTGAATTTACAATTACATTTATATGGTTCCAGTATATATATTTCAATGATCTAGATTTATCGTTGCAAGAGAACATAATTTTATCATATACATGGTACACTTGATCTACTAAATTGTTCATGGGAATCGTATGATCCAGTGCGAAGTAACGATAAATCGTTGAGATGTAGACGAAGAATTCTATTTATTCATATAACCGTTACAAGCTGGATTGTTTAACCTAATAACAAACAATTAAATTGAAAAATAGCCTTGATCCTCAGTTACACCATTAAACTTTTATTCAACATATCATATCATAGAACCTATCAATGATGTGTATCGATTCACCCGAACAGTTGAAAATCAAATGCATAGCTTGGTTACCAAGTAAGTACGCATATAAATGCCGCACTGCTAAAGTTTAGAGCCCCAAAGACGTAGAACCACTTGGAGAGAGCTTGAGCCAAGTTAGTAGTTCTTTCAATTCAAAGAGTACAATTTTCATGATTCATATAATTCAATCGTAGCTATTTACAGCTTAATGTAACAGATTATACAGTACCGGTAAGTTTTAAACTCTGGGAGAATCTCGGATATCTCAGATATTCTCTCCGTATAGGAGTTGTTAAGCTTATACAAATGATATATCAATGCGTCGTCATGCATGGGATGAGATCATATATGGGAAATGGTATATGCTCTGAAAGCTGAACAACAAAATAATACCGAATGGCTAGTTTATGAATAACTATTCACATATATCATGTAACATACATCTTTATTATTATTATACCATTATCCATACAATTACGAGCTCGAAAAAAATAAGCTAGACTCTTCTCACGCAAATTCATACCGCGCCCATGTGTAAGAGAGTTTAAAAACTGCCGAGTTTCAGGCCACTTTTATTCCTCTTTTTGGTGGTGATGCATGACAACTTCCCAAAATCCCACTTTTTCAAGCTTGGATGGGTGGAAAATTTTCACTTTTTTGGTATACGATTACGTTCTCTGTTTACCTTTACCCCTGATCGATGTTTATGCATTCATGTTGTTCACTTGCACACTTGTGCGAGATTGCAATTAGATGTTTCGGTAGTCTAGAATTCATTCATATGTGCAAAATCGATAGATCGTATTTCTCTATAGTTTACTGGTGGTACGATATTTATATGATTCATGCACACAATATCCAAGGGTGAACCTCCGATTTCAAACTGCCGGTAGTCAAAGGACACCGATATTAAATTCTAAACTGTATTCAAGTTTGAATGAGTACAGCTATAGCTGGTTTTCAAATTTTCGACATTTTTCAATTGTGGGGTGATTCGACCGGCAAAATTTTTAAGGGATTGTGGGCCGCGAAGCCGTGCAGCCGCTCGGGGTTAAAGAGTGTTTTTACTCTGTCCGGCCCAACTGTCCAGGCCTATTTTGGAGAGACAGCTAATTTGCAAAAGATGAGCTTACCATATAGTCCGTGGTAGTGGGCATTCTAACATCTAGGCCAACAATGTCTGCCTGCACATATTTTATGAATTCTATATATTCACTATACCTTAAGATTTTCGTTTTAAATATTCTGTTTGATAAAAAGGACACTCTCTCAAGAGACAGACAAATACATTAATGGTGAGTACACTAATAGTAGTACAAAATTTAAGAATGTCAAGGACATGAAAGAACTATAACGGGCCATGAGCTATACATATAATTTGTAACACGATCAGAAGAAGTCTAATCTCTCGAAGGCAAGAGTATCGAAAAAATTAAAGAAACACAGATTATTTTCTTTTAATAAAACAGATGCAAAAAATCAAAATCAGAATTGAAAAAGAAAAATACAAGAAAGAATTGTACAAGAAAACCGAAACCAGTTAATCAATTAGGTTGGAGGAGAGTAGGCATATAGAGATGCATAGGACTGTGGGGTGGGGGAATTTGTGGGTTCATATTCAACACTGTAACAGTAGTTGTGAATCAAAATTAGTTGATTAAAGAGTGGTCAATGGCAAATGATAGCCAGACGAAAGCGAAAGAATGAGTCAGAACACTTGAAATCAAGTACCGACTTTAGCCAGTGAGTAAGAAGGGTAAGCACACATCACAGGGTATATTTTGAAGATCATTAAAAAGAGAAAAGCAATAGCAGCAGCAATTGTGAATCACTTACATGAAATCACGGAAGGATAAGTTGAATGTTAAAAGCTTAAGCAAACAAAAAGCAGGTAGGTATTAGGAAAAGGGAATAAGAAGTGAATTTTTTGGCAGTCAATGTCAGTTCAGATCATGCTTACAAGAACATAACCAAGAAACCGAAGAGACCAACACCGAAAGCTGTAGACAACTTGTTACCGGCACCTTCGAGGACAGAGACACTGTTGTGGCTGGTACCGTTGGAAGTACCGTTGTTGGCATGCAAAGTACCGTTAGAAGCAGAGCTGTACAAGACAGTGCTGAAAGTTTCAGCAGGACAGTTACCGACACCTGGAACACACTTAGCAGCAGTAGACTTGGCGGCAGCTGGAGCAGAGGTAGTACCAGTTGATGGACAGTTACCGCTACCTGGAACACACTTAGCGACAGCGGATGAAGCAGCTGGAGCTGGAGCAGAAGCTGATGGACAGCTACCGACACCTGGAACACACTTAGCTGGGGCAGATTGAGCTGGAGTAGAAGCCTTTGGAGCAACTGGAGCAGAAGAGTAAGCCTTAGAAAGAGCAGGAGTAGAGGTTTGAGCAGTAGCAGTCACAGTAGTGTAAAGGTAGACGTAAGATGTAACACCGTTAGAAACTTGAACTGGAGTAGCGTAAGAGTAAACGAAGGTAGCGGCAGTGACAGTGGTGATCGGAGTAGCACCTTGAGCTGGGGTAGTAACTGGGGTACAGTTACCTTGACCTGGAGTACAGACAACTGGAGCAGTAGTAGATTCAAGAGAAGATGAAGCGGAAGCTGGAGTAGTACCTTGGGCTGGGGTGGTGCCTTGAGCTGGAGTAGTTTCAACAGAACCAGAAGCAGCTGGGGTAGTACCTTGAGCTGGAGTAGTCTCAACAGAAGCAGAAGCAGCTGGGGTAGTACTTTGAGCTGGGGTACAGTTACCTTGACCTGGAGTACAAACTGGAGCAGTTGTGGATTCAAGAGAAGATGAAGCAGAAGCTGGGGTAGTACCTTGAGCTGGGGTGGTTTCAACAGAAGCAGATGAAGCTGGAGTCTTTTCCTTAGCTGGAGTAGTCTCAACAGAAGCAGATGAAGCTGGAGTAGTACCTTGAGCTGGGGTAGTTTCAACAGAAGCGGATGAGGCTGGGGTAGTGCCTTGAGCTGGGGTAGTTTCAACAGAAGCGGATGAAGCTGGAGTAGTACCTTGAGCTGGGGTGGTTTCAACAGAAGCGGATGAAGCTGGAGTAGTCTCAACAGAAGCGGAGGAGGCTGGGGTGGTTTCAACAGAAGCAGATGAAGCTGGGGTAGTCTCAACAGAAGCGGAGGAGGCTGGGGTGGTTTCAACAGAAGCAGATGAAGCTGGAGTACAGTTACCTTGACCTGGAGTACAAACCGGAACAGTAGTGGATTCAACGGATGAAGAAGCTGAAGTCTTTTCCTTGGCTGGAGTAGTCTCAACAGAGAAAGAGGAAGCAGTTTCAACAGAAGAAGCTGGGGTAGTTTCAACAGATGTGGTTTCAACAGAAGCGGAAGATGAAGCTGGAGTAGTCTCAACTGAAGCAGAAGATGAAACAGAAGCGGATTCTGGGGTACATGGAACAGTAGTGTAAATAGTCTTAACTTCAGAAGTCTCAACGGTAATAGTCTTGACACCATTTGGAGCAGTAGAGCAAGGAACAACAGATGTCAAAGACTTAACGTTGGTAGTGGTGATTTGAGAAGTGGTGTAAGAGACAGATTCAGAACCAGAAGGAACAACGGAAGTTGATTCAAGAGAAGAAGCACCGGAGGAAACTGGGACAGCAGAAGATGGAGTGTTAAGCTTGACGATGGTGGTAGATGGACCAGGAATGGTAGTCAAGGATTCGCAAGGAACAACAACGGTGCTAGTGGCAATGTTGGTGACTTCCTTAGTGATGGTGGTGACACCGTTAGAGGCACTTTCACATGGTTCGACGACAGTAACAGTGGTAACGGAAGAGTCAGTGACAGTGAATGTGGTGTAAGTGGTAACGTCTGGCTTAGAAGATGGAGCGAGAGATGAAGATTGAGCTGGCTTGGAGGATGGAGCGACAGGCTTAACTGGGGTAGATGGAACAGCAGAGGAATATGGAATTGCAGAAGATGATGGAACGGCAGATGAAGATGGAACTGGAGCTGGGGAAGATGGAACAGCAAAAGAAGATGGAACTGGCTTAGATGATGGAACAACTGGTTTGACTGGAGAACTGGATGGAACGAATGAGGAAGATGGAACAGCAGAGCTGGATGGGTTGGTAACAGTGGTAGAGGTACAAGAAGCATCCAAGTTGTTCAATGAGTCATCTTCGATTTGCCAGATTTGGTCAGCAAAGTTAACAGTACTTCCAGATGGGTCAGTGATGGTGAAATCTAATAGAGCCAATTCTTCAATGTTGATGAAGACAACCTTCATTGGGTAGTATTGATCAGCTTCCAAGTAAACAGCTGAGGTGATAGATTGAGCGTCTTCATGGTATGGCTTGTTGATGAACAAAATAGACTTGTCTTCGTTATCTTCTGGGAAAACACTTGGGGTACAACATTCGAAAGCAGAGTCACCCAACCAAACCATGGTGGAGTCATCAATGGACTTCAAGTTAAATGTGAAAGCACCAGATGAAGATGGCTTGAAGTAACCAGTGTATTCAACGACAAAGTTGGTGATTGGAATATCAACACCGAATAAAGATGATGAGGCAACCTTAGTACCATGGAACATGTTACTGAAGTTTGGATCAGTGACACCAGTGGCAGTACCGTAAGCTGAACCTTCAGTGTAACCAGAACCGTAGAAGGCCTTGTCTGTGAATGAAACGTGGTTGTCTAATTCGTATTCGAAGAATCTTGCTTTGAAACCTGGGATCAAATCGACATTGGAGTTAAATGAACAACCTTTACTCACTGAACGGGTACCGTCAGTGGCAAGAGCCATGGATGCCAAAGTCGTAAAGACTGTAAGTAGTTTTGAAAATTGCATGTTGTTGAAACTTTTTCAATATTAAAGTGAACTCAACTAGCGATGGTATTAAAGTTGGTTAAAGAGTGAATGAAGTGGGTATACTTGAAAAAGGATCTGTTGATGAGAGTAGAAGAGACTAAAATGTTAAAATAGGGGTAGAGCAATAATAGGAGAACTGAGAGGAATCATCAGTCATTTTATAAGAGTTTGTGTATCAATAAACAAAAATAAACTGATCGGTTAGTAGCCATGGCGATTGAAGCCGGCTTGGGTGACCATGGACTGTCTCCCTGGCATAAACAGAGGGCGAATAAAAGCTAAGCACATAATTAAAACCTTCTTTGTGTAAATAGATCGAAAATGGAAAACCACGATCACGTATATAGAACACGGACTTGTTGAACGAGTCGAAATGGTGTTTGGCCAATCAAATGAGGAGTGTGTGTGGTGTTAAAGTTTTAACATGCCTATATATCCATGTGGTGTCATGTTCTCTGTCTAGTTAAAGAAATTTCGGAAGTTGAAGCCAATGCATGTAATCGGTAGTGGTCATGTTCATCAATAGAGATGATTCGGTCCAAACTGAAGGCAGCAGGTACCATGCCGCCACTCAAGTAACCGCCCAACTGTCAACGTTTTATCACCGTGCATGCCAGTGTACCATTCAATGTAACATCACAATAATCAAATCAAATGAACATTAACGCAGGTCTTTTAACTCAACACCATCAAATGTGCAAATACCACAAGACCAGTACCTCCTCTGAATTTGTTGTTTTCATCATACATGTGCTTAACGATGTTCAAATTGAATAAAGTTTGTGTTGTTGTTCATTTTCGACTGTTTTTGTAGGGGGATAGTTCCGAATGATCCATAAATGATAATCTGTGCATTAGGTATAGATTGTTACCTAAAGAGGAGAAGAACTTTCATATGTTTCAAGATGGACATAGATCATTGATGATTGGACCATACAGTTAGTGGTCCATATTACAGGCGTGTCGTTTTCGCAGGGCGTCTTCTGTCACTGTCTTCTGTCTAACTTTTAACTTCTAACTTCCTAACTTCCCGGTGGATTCAAATTTCTCCTTCGACCCAACGCGTTGAACAAAATATTATTAAGGGCGTACGCCGTAAACGTGCGCCTACCTCAAACGTACACACCTGATGGAGAAAAATGTTACTTACACCTTATAGACGTAACCTACACGTAAGTAACTCGATCAAGTTGTCGAATCAACTTTCTATGGCCTATAGGTATACACATATGATCAACCAAAGAATCCAATTAACCAAACCGTCGAAGTGAAAAAAAGCAAAAGCGTCTCCAGAGTCCATGAAGTCTCCCCGGATTTACGATCCAAACTACTACATTTTTCAAGCTTTGTTCTGCACAGCTTGCACATGTCCCATGATATACGATCATCTTACTCTAACGGTTATTTATTTTTAGAAATCTTAAAATGCTTGAAATGTTGATTCATGATCTTTCAAATTGTAGGCCGGCCGGTTGTAGTATATTAAAGTGTAAGGGGTCTTAGCTTGTGTTTTTCACTTCTTCAGGTTTAATTGTGCTCAATGGTCCGAGTCCCGACTTGATTGCAGCACGTCAAATTTCAAATTTGTTCGAACTTCGATATTAATGCGCACGGATAAATCAAGAGATTGGGTTATTAGGACCCTAGGACCTATGTGAATTTAAACGTTTCATGGGTAAATGTTTTGATCAATGTTCTAATTGCATGCACTGTGCAGGCAAAAGAACCCATATTAATCAAGTTTTATTTAGAGAATTATCTTTCACATGCACCTACGTACTATATAGATATCCAGAAGAACGACCCACGGTTTACAGCTACGTGTACGTGTCTTACGTTAATTATTGTTTGTGCTTTTGATTTTTTGTCACAGCTGGTGAAACTTAGCGTGCGTGTTTTCAGAAATTTTGTGTGGTCTCAATTTTTTGCAAGCGCGTAAATATATCAGATCTAACCCCATTGTCAAAAAAAACAAAGAGACCGTTCTTTCTGTTCCTGCATGATTACAGTTTTAATTTACAGATCAATGCAAATTTCAATTGGAATTTACGTAGACACGAGTCAACGTGTAATATTTGGGGAAAGAAGAAAAAGGAAATTTATATTTGAGTACAAAAAGAGTGTAACATACACTTGCAGGTATAGCCAATCGGCAAGAATCAACAACATGCGGAAAATTCTGGATGAAGTTGGAGCCAATAGCATGCACGTATATGCTTCAAAAAATCAAAAGGAAACCTTCCCGAACTCGAGAACATTTAGATAACAATAAGAAGTGCAACAGATGAGTGTAAAAAGTTAAAAACAAAGACTCAAAACATCGAAATCGAAGTTCAGAAAGACTTAACAACTCAACAAATCATATATGTAGTAAAAAAATGGTTTGTGGAACAAGTAAAGATATCACAGGACATAATAATTGGTATAGTGGAATAAGATATAGTAAGCGAGGTGTTGTCCAAAAAAAGGGAACTAGCATGAATTCAAACTAGTCTGAGTAATGAGAGCAAAGGATAATTGAGAAGCAAAGGATAGTAGTATATCAAAGATAGTAATAGTAACAGATGTAAGTGGAATAGAAAATAGAGCAAAGAGCTGAAGATTTGAAAAGAAAAGTATGTGATCATCATAGCAGCATGGCCAAGAAACTCAAGAATCCTAAACCGAAAGCAATGGTAATCTTACTGGCACCAGCTTCAGAAACATTCACACCGGCACGCTTGATTGCTCTATCATTGAGTGAATCAGCATCTGCAACAGGTGATCCAGAGGAAATCAACACAGTGGTGACTGTAGTATGTTCAATAGAATCATCTGAGGATGTGGAATCAGAATCAAGAGCTGCAGTAGGAATGACCTTATGTTGACCAGCAGAAGCAGCGGCAGCGGCATTAGCAGTGGCAGTAGCATAAACGTATTTAGTAGAGGCATTTTCAACATCAACAGTGACAACCTTCGGAGTAGGAGCAGCCTTTGTCGTCTTTGCGGCATGAGCAGCAGCAGTCTTAGCAGTCACAAGAGAAACAGATGTGGAAATTTGGGCGTAAACATAACTGGTGTTACCTTCGGCATCAATTGTAGCAGATTGGCCATAGATAGCATAGGTTGTCTCATAAACATTGGCTCCGTTGGCATTGTTATGAACTGATCCTGAATTAGCACCGGAGTTTGCAGAAGAACCAGCATTCGAATTAGCTGAAGAGCCAGCATTCGAATTGGCAGATGAGTCAGCGTTAGAGTTGGCAGAAGAACCAGCATCAGCATTCGAATTGGCAGATGAGCCAGAGTTGGAGTTTGCAGAGGAACCAGCGTTAGAGTTAGCAGAAGAACCAGAATTGGAGTTTGCAGCAGAATCAGAATTAGAAGATGATGAACCGTCGGAAGATCCAGACGAGTTCCCGGATGAGCCAGCATTGCTTTGAGAACCAGCAGTAGCAGAAGAATCAGCGCCACTGTTGGATGAACCTGATGAGTTACCAGATCTGTTACCAGATGCATTGTTGGAAGAGTCGGAAGAACCGTTGGAAGAACCAGACGAGTTACTGGATGCGTTATTTGAATTGTTGGATGAGCCATATGAGTTTGAGGAACCAGCAGAATTGTTGGATGAGTTACCAGATGAGTTGTTGGATGAGTTAGAAGAACCGGAAGAGTTGTTAGAGGAGTCACCAGATGAGTTGGATAAGTTGTTAGATGAATTAATAGGTGAGTTGTTAGATGAGTTACCGGATGAGTTAGATGAGTTACCGGATGAGTTAGATGAGTTGCTGGATGCGTTACCAGATGAGTTAGATGAGTTGTTGGATGCGTTACCAGATGAGTTGTTAGATGAATTGTTTGATGTGTTACCAGATGAGTTGTTAGATGAATTGGATGAATTGTTGGAGCTAACATTAGAGGAACCTGATGCGGAACTTGTTTCAGCAGCAGTCTCAGCAGTGCCAGTATACTCAAGATACACATAGGAAACATGGCCAAAGGAATCAGTTGTTGCTGAAGCATAGCTTGTAACATATTGAGTAACATCAACATAAACATTACTCACTAGTGGGGTTGTTGGAACCTTTTTGGAGGTGGTAGTAGCACCGACGCCTGCCTTTGCACTGTATCCAGATGGCGTCACGGTAACATGAACAGCTTGTGTGGTTGTAGTACCATAGACAACTTGAGATGAAGTAGTGGCTGTATAGGTATCCGTGGTCATGTACTTAGTTATACCACCACTTCCAAGTGTAACAGTGGAATAAGAAGTAACAAATGTATCGGTGTAAAAGACGGCACTAGTACGTTGTGTAACAATCTTTGTACTTGGGGTGGCTTGAGGTCTCTCAGTTTCAACCTGAACCGGTCTAGTGGTTGTACCAGCAGCAACAGTGACAGCATTACTATAAGCAGTGTGTGAAGAATATGTAACGACTTCGCCTGCAGTGTTGATTGGGTAAGTAACCTCTTCCGTAACTGGAACAGTATGTGTTGTAGGGGAAGTGGTCACTTTACCAGCAGCATTTGTGATACTAACAGTGGCAAAGACAAACGAATTGTACGTCTTGAAGAATGTAGTGAAAGAAGAGTATGACTCAAATGCGGCAGCTGCAGTGAAAGTGTTTTGGTGAGTAACAACCTCAGCGGTAGTCACAACTTGACCAATAGAATTGATTGGATAAGTAACAGCTTGAGTGGTTGGAACAGTGTGTTTTGTAGAGGAAGTAGTGACTTCACCAGCAGCGTTGGTGATACTAACAGTAGCAAAAACAAATGAGTTATATGTCTTGAAGAATGTAGTGAACGAAGAGTATGACTCAAATGCAGCAGCGGCAGTGACAGTGTTTTGTTGAGTAACCGCTGAACGGGTAGTAACCATGTGTCCAGCAGAGTTAACTGGATAAGTAACAGCTTCAGTAGTTGGGAAAGTGTGAACGACAGGAGTGGTGGTAACCTCACCAGCAGCATTAGTGGTACTAACAGTGGCAAGCACAACAGTGTTGTGAGTTTGCAAGAGGGTAGTAGATGACGAGAATGATTCAAATTCACCAGCCAAAGAAGCAGTGTTCTCGACAGTCACAACTGGACGAGTAGTGATGATTGAGCCAACTGAGTTGATTGGATAGGTAACAGCATGAGTAGTTGGGAACGTATGAGCAACAGGGGTAGTGGTAACCTCACCGGCAGCATTGGTAGTACTAACAGTGGCAAACACGACCGTGTTATGGGTTTGCAAGAAGGTGGTGAATGAGGAGAATGATTCAAATTCGCCAGCCAAAGAAGCAGTGTTTTCGACAGTCACAACTGGACGTGTAGTAACTATTGAACCAACTGAGTTAATTGGGTAGGTCACAGCTTCGGTAGTCTGAACAGTATGAGTCACAGGAGTTGTAGTAATTTCACCAACTGAGTTAGTGGTACTGACGGTGGAGTAAACGACAACATTGTGAGTGGTGAAGAAAGTGGTGAAGGAAGAGTAAGTACCAAAATGACCAGCTTGAGAATGAGTGGTCTCAACAGTAACAACCGGACTAGTAGTAACGATCGAGCCAACGGAGTTGACTGGATATGTCACAATCTCAGAAGTTGGGAAAGTATGGGTAACAGGAGTAGTGGTAACCTCACCAGCAGAGTTAGTAGTACTAATAGTAGCAACAGTGACAGTGTTATGAGTCTGGAAGAATGTGGTGAATGATGAGTATTCAGTTTCGCCAGATTCAGTAACCGTACCTTGAGTGGTAACAACAGAACCAGCAGAATTGATTGGATATGTGACAGCTTCTGTAGTTGGAACAGTTTGAGTGAGAGCAGTAGTAGTAACCTCACCGGCAGAGTTGGTAGTACTAACAGTGGCAAAAACAACAGTGTTATGAGTTCTGAACAAAGTAGTGAATGAGGAGTAAGTACCAAAATGTCCGGCTTGAGAGTGTGTGGTCTCAACGGTAACAACTGGACTAGTAGTAACGATCGAACCAACGGAGTTGATTGGATATGTAACTGCTTCAGTTGTTGGAACAGTTTGGGCAACTGGAGTAGTGGTGACCTCACCTGCAGAGTTGGTAGTACTGATTGTAGCATAAACAACAGTATTATGGGTTTTGAAGAAAGTGGTAAAGGATGAATAAGACTCTGAGACGGTTGGAGTTGTTGTGATAATCTCACCAGATGAATTCACTGGATAGGTAACGAGTTCGGTTGTTGGAACAGTATGTGTCTCTGGGGATGTAGTGACTTCACCAGCAGAGTTGGTGTTGGTGACTGTGACGACCGTGACAGTGTTGTGAGTTGCAAAGAAGGTGGTGAATGAGGAATACTGAGTCTCACCAGATTCAGTAACCGTACCTTGAGTGGTAACAATGGAACCAACAGAATTGACTGGGTAAGTAACAGCTTCAGTAGTTGGAACAGTCTGTGTAACAGGAGTGGTAGTAACCTCACCAGCGGAGTTGGTGGTAATGATAGTTGCAAGGACAACAGTGTTATGAGTTCTGAACAAAGTAGTGAATGATGAGTAAGAACCAAATTGGCCAGCTTGAGAATAGGTGTTCTGATGAGTGATGGCTTGGTTAGTAATAACTTCACCAGCAGAGTTCACAGGATATGTAACAGCTTCGGTAGTTGGGACAGTCTGAGTAACAGGAGAAGTAGTAACTTCACCAGCTGAGTTGGTAGTGGTGATGGTGGCCAAAGTGACAGTATTGTGAGTTCTGAACAAGGTGGTGAGCGATGAATAGGACTCAGAAGTAGTTGGAGTAGTGGTAATCACAGAACCGACAGAGTTAACAGGATAGGTCACGGCTTCAGTTGTTGGGACAGTCTGAGTAACAGGAGAAGTAGTAACTTCACCAGCTGAGTTAGTGGTGGTAACGGTGGCCACAATGACAGTGTTGTGAGTTCTGAACAAGGTGGTGAGCGATGAGTAAGAACCAAAGTGACCAGCTTGAGAATAAGTGTTTTGATGAGTGATGGCTTGGTTAGTAATAACTTCACCATTGGAGTTAACCGGATAAGTGAGGGCTTCAGTAGTTGGAACTGTCTCTGTAACTGGAGTGGTGATAACCTTACCAGCAGAGTTGGTAGTGTTGATAGTAGCCACAGTGACAGTGTTGTGTGTTCTAAACAACGTAGTGAAGGAAGAATATGACTCGGAGGTAGTTGGAGTGGTAGTTATAACAGAACCAACAGAGTTAACAGGATAAGTCACAGCTTCACTGGTTGGAACAGTCTTAGTCACAGGATAAATGGTAACTTCACCAGCAGAGTTAGTGCCAGTGATAGTAGCCACGGTGACGGTGTTGTGAGTTCTGAAGAAAGTGGTGAATGAAGAGTATGACTCAGAGGTAGTTGGAGTGGTAGTTATAACTGAACCGACAGAGTTAACAGGGTAAGTCACAGTCTCGCTGGTTGGAACTGTTAAGGTAGTTGGGGAAGAGGTAAGCTCGCCAGCAGAGTTGGTGAATCGAACGGTGGAAATGATGACGGTGTTGTGGGTTCTGGTGAAAGTAGTGAAAGATGAATAGGACTCGGTAGACTCGTAACCAGTGGTAATAACCGAGCCAACAGAGTTAATTGGATAAGTAACAGCTTCGGTAGTTGGAACAGTCAAGGTAGTTGGAGAAGATGTGGCCTCACCAGCAGAGTTCGTGAACTGAACAGTAGAAACAATGACAGTGTTATGAGTTCTAGTGGAGGTGGTGAACAGAGAGTAAGACTCGGTAGATTCGAAACCAGTTGTGACAACTTCACCAAATGAATTGACAGGATAAGTAGCAACCTCGGTAGTTGGAACAGTCAATGTAGTTGGAGAAGAGGTGATCTCGCCAGCAGAGTTGGTAAATTGAACAGTAGAAACAATGACAGTGTTGTGGGTTCTAGTCGAAGTAGTGAATGATGTATATGATTCGGTGTTGATGACTTCGCCAAAGGAGTTAACAGGATATGTAACAGCTTCAGTAGTTGGGACAGTCAAAGTTGTTGGTGAAGAGGTGATCTCACCAGCAGAGTTGGTGAATTGCACAGTAGAGACGATAACAGTGTTGTGAGTTCTAGTGGATGTAGTAAACGATGAATAAGACTCGGTGTTCACAACCTCACCATATTGATTCACAGGATATGTGGCAACTTGAGTAGTTGGAACAGTCATGGTAGTCAAAGAAGAAGTCAACTGGCCAGCAGAGTTGGTGAATTGAACAGTTGAAACAATGACAGTGTTGTGAGTTCTAGTTGAGGTAGTGAATGAAGAGTAAGATTCAGTACTGACGATTTGACCAGCGGAGTTCACAGGGTATGTGAAAACATCGGCGGTCTGGTAAGACTGAGTTTGAAGAGAAGTTGTGACACTACCGGCAGAGTTAGTCAAACTGACAGTAGCAATACGAACAGTGTTGTGAGTTCTGGTAAGAGTAGTGTAAGATGAATAAGATTCAGTTGAGTTGGATATCAATTGACCGTTAGAATTGACTGGAAGAGTAACGGCTTCGCTAGTCATCATGGTTTGAGTTTGCTTGGAGGCAGTAACATTACCAGCAGAGTTGGTCATCATAATTGTAGCGATATGAACATTGGAATGTATTCTTGTGGCAACTGTGAAAGATGAAGGTGACTTGGCGGATTGATATGAATGGAAAGAAGGCATTGCGAGAGTACTGGCTTCTGTGGTCATAAAAACGTGAGTTTCAGGAGAAGAGTAAACACCACCGGTAGAATCAGTCAAAGAGACTGTGGCAATTTGAACTGTTCTATGAGTGTTAACAGCAGTAGAATAAGCTGATTCCATAACTGACTCTAATTCTGGCACCTCAGTAGCTGGAAGAGTAGTGACGTCAGTAGTTAAAACCGTTTGTGTTTGATTAGTGTAGTGAACGAAACCATTAGCATCAGTATATGTGACAGTACCAATTTGAACTGTTGAATGAGTTCTAGTCCAAGTTGTCAAGTCTGTTGAAAGGTAAGTACTGTTCTCACCAATGATCTCGACGATACCTGAAGGACCATAATAACGACTGTAGCCAGACTCAAAACCAGATTTCTGAGGATAGTGAGAAGGAACTGGGGAACCAGATATACCATAATAAATATCAGAGCCACTGATGGCAAAGCCTGATGGAATGACACCAGATGGAGCAAGAGAACCAGAGTGGTCATGGAAAGCGGCAGAGCCTGATGGATAAGCAGTACCGTTGACCTTGAATTGGTAATCGCTAGGGAATTCAGTGTTAGAACCAGTGACAGGCAATGTGACAACAGTAGTGACAAGAGTTGAGCCAGTGGTTGCAGCTGTGGTCAATGATTGCTCACAAGTGTAACATAATCTAGTAGCAGTCTCAGTATAAGGAAGCGAAGTGGTGATGGTGTAAGTAGCAAGATGAACAGCAGAAGCACCAGCTGAGTAACCAGATGCACGGGCTACTGAAGCATAAGAGCCAGATGCAAAAGAACGAGTTGCGCTTTCCAAAACGGCAGAAGGAACGCCAGACAATGGAATTTCAAGACTTTGAGTAACAATCTTACCTTGAGTTGCAACTGAAGCAGTGGACTTATCAGTACAAACAGCAGATGAACATGGAACGGTGACAGTCAAGAAGTAATCAGTTGAGTAAACGGTAGTCAAAGTGACAGTACCATTAGATCCAGCAGATGAAACATCCGCAGTTGGAAGAGCTGAAACTGGGACAGTAAAAACGTTGGTAACTTCCCTGTTGTTGGAGACGACGGATGCTGATGAGTCAGTTCCGGTACAGGCAGAGCAGGAAACAGTAATGGTAGCTTCCAAGTCAGTAGTGTGGATATCGGTGACGGTAATGTAAGCGTCAGAGTATGCAGCTGATGAGTAAGCGGAACCAGAAGCACGGTGTTGATATGATGACAAAGCTGTAATTGGAATGACTAAGGTTTCAGTAGTCAAAGAAGTTTTAGTACTAAGAGAAGTGGTAGAACCACCAGTTGAGCAAGGCAATGTGACAGTAGTCAAGTTGATGTTGGTGTAGGTAGTGGTAATGGTGGTATATTGAATGCTGTAACGAGCAGATGATCCATGGTTTGAATATCCAGAAGGTGCGACAGAGAAACCAGAAGGAGTTGAAATAGCAGAGTAGGCAGAAGAATATCCAGAAACGGGAGCACTGTAGTAGGAATAACCAGAACCAGATGGAACACGAGAAGCACCTGAGTAACCAGAACGAAGGTGACCAACATTAGAGTAACCGGATGGTAATGGAGCACTTGAGAAACCAGAGTATGGGTATGAAGAGTATCCAGAACGTTGAGCACTAGAGTAGTTTGCTGGAATGCTTGGGTATCCAGATGAAACTCGAGATGAGTATTGAGCGCTAGAGAATCTAGAAGCAAAACCAGAGACTGGAATACTTGAGTAACCAGAAGGAACACGAGATGAAACAGGGACACTTGAGTAGCCAGAAGGCACACGAGATGAAACTGGAACACTAGAAAATTTAGAGGCAAAACCGGAAGAAACTGGGACACTTGAGTAGCCAGAAGGCGCACGAGATGAAGCTGGGACACTTGAGTAACCAGAAGGCACACGTGACGAAGCTGGGACGCTTGAGTAGCCAGATCTTGAAAAGCCGGATGCTGATGCTGTAGCAGATGAAACTGGAAGGCTAGAGTTACCAGAAGATGGCACACGTGGGATGCTTGAGAAACCAGAAGGAGCAAATGATGAACCTGGGATACTGGAGTATTGGGAGAGTGCACTGAAGCCGTGATTCAATCCAGATTCTGGAGCACCGGAAGATGCTGAGTGGCTAATAGAAGATGGAACAGCAGAAGATGCTGAATATCCAATGGAAGATGGATCGGCAGAAGATGCTGAGTTTCTAACAGAGGATGGGGCAGCGGAAGATGCTGAGTATCTAATAGAAGATGGAGCAGCAGAAGAGCTAGCTGGTCGGGTGGCAGAAGAGCCATAAGATTGAACACTGGAAGAGGTATAAGAAGGGACAGAAGATGAGCCAGAAGATGGAACACTAGAGGAACTATAAGATGGCACAGAAGATGAACCTAATAATATATTGTGAGAGTATGCACTAGGACTAGCGGAGGCAGCAGCAGAAGAAGAAGAAATGTATGAAGAAGCAGAGGCAGAAATACTAGAAGAGTAGTCAGAAGACACAGGTCTAGAGGATGAAATCAAAGATGATTGAATCAACGAAGAACTAGCTGGTTGAGAAGACAATGAGTTGGCGTAAGACTTAGCAACATTCTCATCTAAAGATGATGCAGCCAAAGTGGAAGATGATGGGATAGACGATAACAATTCAACTGAAGATGACAAGGCTGAGAAAGATTTCAACTCGGAAGAGGATGGTTGAACTGATGCTGGTGACAACTCGGATGAAGAGAAGGCTGAAGATGTTGGCTCAACTGAAGATAAGACTGAAGAAGGAGTCAACTCGACTGAGGATGACAACACTGAAGAAGAAGTCACCTCAATTGAGGAGGATAACACTGAAGAAGAAGTCACCCCAATTGAATATGACGATTCAGAAGAGGATGGTTGACCTGATGAGCTTGAATCCAAAATACCAGAGGCATCATCGGTCTCAGAGGAATCGTATCCAGCTCCATTCTTCAATCTAATTGTTTTCAAAGTGTGGGTTGCAACAGTTGCTGTTGTTTCGCCAGTTAAAGTTGAAGGTGAATCATCTGTTGTCGCTGCGTGAACCGATGCAGTAAGTGAAAGGGCCAATGTAACCAATTGAGCAAAGGAAAGCGACTTCATGGTGATGGATGACGCTGTTAACGAATGAAAAACCTATGATCAAGTTGTTACAGATGTGGAATGTATGATGAAGAGATACTTCAACTTGACATCTTCATTTTCCCATAAACGAAAAGAGCAGCATTGAATGGTTATATACCATCCTATCAATTGGAAACAGGGTCTTATGCCAACGCACTTAGATGATCTTGCTTAATCCTGTTTGAAGACTACCTTCTGACACTTCGGCTTAGTGATAGCGACTCAGCGAGATTTTTGAACGAGAAAATTGCGCCTTGGCTTCATCTTGGTAACGAGCCTATACATACTAGGTCTATGATGAAACCGACAAAAACAAACCGTAAATATATTAAGCTTCAACTCAAGATCCACTTCAACATTCATCTTGGGATCATTAATAGTAAGCTGTAGTTGAAACTATGGGTCGTGAACCCTTGAGGTTGAGGCTCCAAACACAAGTTGCAAGTTTCCCATCGCGTGGAGGCACAGCCAATGTGTCGAACAGTGTTGATTCAATTCAGTATCCAGAGTTATTGATCCATAATAGGGGTTGATACACCTGTGGCAACCAATTAACATGCATGCAGTTTAATCAAGGGACACTTCATGGTGTTAAAAAACACGCTCGTTGTTGAAGGTATGTTCCACAGGGCAACGATTTTCATGATGATGTATCTTTTCCTATATGCCTAACAGTAGCTTACCTTCATGGTGCTGATTTGAGCTTGATGGACTTCTTACCATGGTTGCTTGTATGATTTGTCTTTGGAACAATGTAGACGTGCTTGGAAAACAGTGATTTGTCTAGTGGGACAAAAACAAGTGAGATGGCAGAGGGATCTGTGTTTGAGAAATGGACATGAGTTTGAACTTTGAACTTCAATTTTCGCGTTTCGTTTGAAGTCTTTAACCGTATAAGTAAGTACACCGAGATTTGAAATTTTACTACATATATATCATCGAGGCCGGCTTGTTTTACAAATTACAACACACAGTACGAAATAAGCAAGCTTATACATCTGTCTGATATAATTAACATGTATCCATCTGCTTAACCCATTTCTATAACTAACAGAGCAAGATTTCAATCACTCTTCTATTTTGGCAGCCTGGTTTCACCATACACACTTGAAATTCATGTTTGATTCAAAATTCATCAGTTAAAAACATATAAGTGATATATAGCTAGCTCATTTGTTGAAGACTGTCTGTACAACCCTTGACTTTGAGTCTTACGTGGTGTTTTTCTGTTGTTTGTTTGAAAAATTCAGATTATGGGCACCCAGGGCCCATACCTATATACGGCGGACGCCCGTACCAGTGTCGTAAATATTTTCTCAAAACGGAAGTTATTAGAAGTGAGCAGTGCCCGTGATTGGTTGAATTCATCCCGAGCTCCACAGTCTGTGTCACACAGACTCACAGACGACTCACAGACGACTCACATCATTCTTACTAATAGGCAGCAGTCTTTCTGGCATCTTCCTTCTTGTCTTCAGAGTCCCGCTTTGCCTTCGAAAAAGAGCCAGCATAATGTGTAAGCTGTCCAACTTCATTACCATTATCGTCACTCAACATTAAAATATCAACCTCAAAAGACTCATCAGACAAAATTTTCACTCAAGAATCAAGATTCAAATGAGCCATACAAATAAAGAAGAATCAGAACTGCAACACGGAGATTCGAACTTATCTGAACAACCAGAACCACTGCTTGATGAATCCATCCAGTCATTCAAAATTCAAAATGAACAAGATACAGATACAGAGGCCTTAGAGCCAAACCTTTCAAGAGTCGCAACAGCAGATATGGAAAAGCGACCAAAAGTTTTCAAAAGTGATGCCCAAGAATTACTCTGTATCATGACACTAACGTTTGCACCAGCATGTGTTTCCATGTCGATGGGTGCCTACACAGTTTCAATCAATGACACAATAGAAGACCTTAACATCAAAGGTTCGTTATCCACTTGGCTTGTCGGTGCCATTTCATTAGCCAACGGAGCCACACTCATCTTGATGGGTTCGCTCGCCGATTCCCTAGGCAGAAGAAACTGTATTCTTCTTGGATACTTTGCATATGCCATGTTCAGCTTGATTGGTGGATTCATGCAGTCTTTGGTGAGCCTTTGTGTGTTACGTGCACTCAGTGGTGTTTTGATTAGTTTGGCATTGACTTCAAGTTTCGGTTTCGTTGGTGCTACTTATGTTGAAGGATCAAAGAGAAAGAATAGATTCAATGCTGTTATTTCAGCTGGTAATCCACTTGGAAATGTTGTTGGAAACATTTGCGGTGCCATTTGTGTGCAATTTATTGGTTCTTGGAGAGACTGTCATTATTTCTATGCCATATTATACACGATGTTGACTATCTTGGCATGGTATTGTATTCCTAACGATAAAGAATTCAACTGGGAAGAACTAAAGAAGACACTGAAAGAACTAGATTATGTTGGTGGATTTTTGAGTTTGGCTGGTTTTGCCTTGATTTGTTTCAGTTTGACTCAAGTTGATGTTACAGAGAGAAGATGGCACACACCATATATCATTGCACTTTTGGTCGTTGGTATTGTTCTTGTCATTGCGATGTTGATCTGGGAGTCATACGTTCCAAAGAGACCATTGATTCCAATGAGAATCTGGAAAAACACGAATTTCACACTTTGTGCCATCATCATGTTTTTTGATTGGGTTGCATTCACAGGTATGTTCACATACTACACTGTTTTATACCTTGAACAAATCTTGAAAAACACACCAATACTTACAGCAGCCAAAATGTAACCAATGTTTATCGTTGGGTTTTTAACCAACGTTGTGGCTGCTTTCATTCTACACAGAATTTCTGGTAAGATCATCATGATGATTGGTTGTTCTGGTTTCTTGGGCTGTATGATCATCTGGGCAACGTTATCCATCCATAGAAATTATTGGCTAGGTATCTTTTTCTCTGCTTCATTGACCGTGATAGGAGCTGATTTAGTGTGGAACGTGGCGTCTTTGGTCTCATATGCTTCTGTCTCAAAAGACTTACAGAGTTCAGCTTCGGGTTTGTTAAATATGTTGATTCAATTAGCAGGTGTTATTGGATTGGCAATTTCTTCTGCCATTGTGTCAGGAACAAACTCTGATTATGGAACTGATAAACAGTTTGATGATTTGAACAAGTTGTTCAAATCTTACAGAAACACTTTTTACGCTGCTATTGTGTTTACTGCTATCCCATTGATCTCATGTTTGTTTTTAGATGTTGGTAAGTTTAAAAGAGATAAAAAACAAAAACAGGAAGCCGTAGAAGATCAAGCTTGATTGGTTATCGGTATAGCTTAGATAACGATATTTTGTAATCTTGTAATAATAATACCACCTTTTTTTGTAAACTCGTATATCAACACAATTCATGTAGTGATTCTTTGGCGTGTTCAAATTAACGTGATATGATTGGATTTCGTAACTAAATTGTGAAATGATGTGAATCTACAGATTTTCACATGAGTCTTCACGTGGGACTAGTAATTTCGATTCAGTTGGGGATGATGATCGGAGATTGTGGCTGTCGCGAGCCACGGCCCACGGCCAGTATAAATGAAAGTTGAACCCCAAATCTTCGAAGTTCGAACGGATGTTTGTCATCGATTTGTAACTTTGTTGGCCAATTGATACCCAAGTTGTGCATAAGCAATCACACAAACAACACGAAATGACAAGCAAAACAGAGTTCTACTACATGGATGACGATGTCACCCAACCATTCACAGCACCACACAATTCAGGTAAAGCAACACCGGTTGAAGAGCTTTTGAAACTCGGAGTTTTGTACTACCAATTCCCAGAACTGGAACAAGTCAACAAATTGGCTGAACAAAGACACTACAAAAACAGAGACCACATTGAGCTTTCGAAAGAGAAAATCCCAGAAGATGTTTTGAACGAGAAGCTTAAGATTTTTTACAAGGAACACTTGCATGAAGACGAAGAGATTAGATACATCGTTGATGGAGAAGGTTATTTTGATGTGAGAGACTTACAAGACAGATGGATCAGATGTAAGGTGGTTGCCAACGATCTGTTGATTTTGCCTGAAGGTATCTACCACAGATTCACATTGACTGATAAGTTCTATGTTAAGGCCATCCGTTTGTTCCAGGATGAGCCAAAATGGATCGCCATCAACAGAGATGCGTTGGACAAGGACGGTGAGATTGCAAGACAACAATATTTAGCTTCGGTTTCTGCTTAGTTGCAAACATTGGTTATGTTTCACCTATATATTTATTCCAGTTATTGTTACAGTTATATTTGTGTTTAATTTTTGCTTTATAACGAGTCAACGTTTTTTCAGGTTAATCAATGCGTATTATACCCTCGATCGTTACTTATTTAAAATGCGTGTAAATGAGTTCTAACTTCTGTGTATATATAGTATCGTCAAAATCGTTAATTTGAATTGTGATTGTTATAAACTCTTTATATACATGAGTTTCCAAATATTTGGGCTGCACATATAATCATTAAAACTGGGTGAATCGATCATATATGTTCTCAAACCCGTTTCCGGAGGTCTGACTAAACTCCCAAATTTTGGCTTGCAGTCATCGACAAACTTGTCTGGACTTTGTCTGACTAACTTAGAAGATATTAATCATATGAATGTGACGTTGTAAAAAGCAAATTAATTTAAAAAATAATTGCAAGCATAATTTTCAAAAATTTAGGAATTCCAAAAAATCAAAAAAATATTTGTCTGACCTGAAATCCCGTACTCAGACACGCTTGTCTGACTCATTTGTCTGACATATAATATAATGTCCAACTAATCTCAAAATTTTTGCGGATCTCGGGAACAGATCACTATATATAATTTATACACATAGGGTTTTTTTACGTTGTTTAGATAAGTTTGTTTGAAGCTATTCTAATTAACATAAGCCAAAAGGCATTAATTGGTAATATTATGCCAGCTCACTATCTAGTCAAATTTTCAGTATCTTTATCGAAATTTTACTTAAGATAAATTCTCATAAATTTGACCCACGTCCACAATTCCATGTCTCCATCCCAAGAAATGTCAGTTCTGAGCAATTGAAATCTATAGTGAAGAAACCTGTTTTTTTCCACCAGATGCCAATTATAATTTAAGAAAAAAAAAACACAAAATAGGAAGATGATTTCGTCTGCTATAACATATAAATGATTCCCTTTATACATATCTCTTGAGTCTTTTTATATAAGAAATCCAAACAACTTGGTTTGGAATTCATTGATTTTATAGCTTACAATTAATATAAGACATTCTATTAGGTTAAAAAATATATATATTAATTCAATTAATCAACCCTTGTGTGATTTGACAATTAGCATTTGGTCCTGATAATCTGTTGCCTAAAAAATATAAATCTGAATTTATTAGGCCGACGTAAAAAAGAAAAAAAAAACTTATAATTTAGTACATGCTAGAAGTTAAAACACATGCATTTTAGTATATTTATGGGTTATATGAAAACTGATATATTGTTCGTTAATTTTTGCTTAAAAAAAACAAAAAAAAATCTAGCTCTAGCTATATTTAGCTATATTACATATCACTCTCTAATTTTTTTTTCTTTGTTACAGTATGCAGGCAAATGTATATGCTTTCAAAAATTTAGAAACTACCATACTAATCCTAGTGTGCAGGAATATTTGACCATTTTTTTTTTTCAAAGAAAACAAATTTGTGTTAATTCCTTTAAAATTGATGTCTAATTTATAATAATTGGGATTTGGTGAAAGAAGACAAGTTGCTTCACCATCGCTTTTGAATTAATTTTTTTTAAATACTGATTACTTAAATAATATATGCAAAACATTTTAATTTTCAAAGCATTTCAACGGGCTTGTAATATGTTGTATACAAATTTCAAATTTGAACTTATACATACAATTTTCACAATTTTTTTTTTAAATTTTGATCAAAAAAATAGAAAAAAAAAATAAAATATTCAACTACACTAATTTACATTTTAATACCTTTTTTCAAATTATGTAAACAATTTTATATATATCCTTTACGTTTTTAGAAAATTTAAAGTTTTGCAATTTTTCAAATTGCATGCCTGTATGTAAACTTACTTATATATATGTAAACTTTTATACATTTGTTTTTACATTTTTATACTTTTTTACGCCTTTGAATTTTTAGATTTTTAGATTTTTTGACTTTTATATTTTTACATTTGCACATTTTCTTATAATTCTATTTACATTTTTACATTTAAAATTGATTTTTTAAACACATTTTTACAGTAATTTACAATTTTCAAATATTATTACATTTGTACTCGCGCATTTTTTCATTTTTGAATATAATTCTAGATTTTTGTAATTTTGACCAATTTACAGTTTTAGGGAATTCATTATTTTTGAATTTCCAGCTCACAATTTTAACAGTAATTTACAAATTTTCATGCATTCTTTAATTATAATTTTTTCTTCTTTTACAATTTTACGATTTTTATATTTTAATTCATTTCTTAGAAAGTACTTTTGCATTGATTTGAAATTTTGAACTACTTAATTTGATTTTTGTCAATTTGAATTTTCACAAGCTTTCACATTTCTAAGGAACCTGACATTGTTGGAAAACTTTAATATATCCAGCTAAGTAATAAAATGATATATTTTTTCTTCACATACGTTTAGTAATCAATTTACATACTATATACAAGTGCATTAAAATGAAATTGAATTTACAAATGTTTTAAATTTAGAATCACACTCGTTTTTACTTTTGACGAGTTTTATATTTTTACATTTTTACATTTTTACATTTTTACATTTTTACATTTTTACATTTTAACATTTTTACATTTTTATCAATAAACTTTTGCATTTTTAAATCTTTACATTTTTACCTATAAACTTTTGCATTTTTGTATTTTAATTTTCACTTTTACCTTAATTTAAATATTTCTGAATTTTATAATTTACCTTTTTTTCATATTTTTGCATTTTCATTTCTGGCTTTTTTTCTTACGTTTGGCAGCTCGCGGTTATTAAAATTTAAAATTTTTCAATATTTTCAAAATTCATTAACATTAGCATTTATCTTATTTTCAGCTCACTAACCCCAATTTTTATTTTTATTTTTATTTTCTCTTTTAACTTCTCCCCATGTGAGCCCACCCAGTTTTGTTTGACGTTCACTCTCCTCTCATACCTACATGGTTTCCTTTAACTTTGCCCTCCCATTGTTTATCTCTTTATTTTTCTTTTAAACCCAACTTCATACCCTTCCATGCGTCCTTATTCTTCCCTCCCATTCCAAATTCTTTACACTTTCAACTTTATGGTTAACTGCTTAACTTATTTTTCTTCTTTTTCTTTTCTTTTCACCCAATCTTATTAAATTTGTCCTCCCACTTACCCTCCCCAAACTCCTGTGTCTTACTTTTACATGTATTCCTTTCCCCCATTTTCACTCCACAAACTTATGGTTTTTTCAACTGTCTATAACCATATATAGATAGCTGATTTGTCCTTATTAAAAATATCGATTGAGATCTGGGATCGATCGATCTCCCAGTTAATTTCTGTATATACTGAGTACTGTGAACGACATTTACGATGTCGCGCCACTTATCTTTTCGTTCAAGGTCATGAACTTCTCCACTTTTCACTGTTCAGACGATTAAGAGATACCCACAGATCATTTAATCCGATCATCACCAAACAACCATCAAGCCAGCAGCCTTTATATCAATTCATAATGTTCAATCTACTAATAACGAGAAAACCTTTTGCTATCACATCTTCACGTTTGATTAGACCATCACTATCACTAGTAGGTGACAAAAGATGGTTTTCTCAGACTGTATCAACTCACCTCATTTACAAGTCACAACCGAAAATAATTAAACAAAAGTCAGCAAATGCAGACGCAGAAACAAAGAAAGAAACAGTTTCAGACATAGAAGACCACGTTAAGAATAAGAAACTTGCAAAAAACAAATATTATCAAAACACACCAAACTTTTTGAAACCATATATGAAAGAGCTCATGTTAAGACCGATGCAATTCACATTGTCCTTTTTGATCTTACACGAAGTCACAGCTATTTTACCATTTTTGGGACTCTGGTCATTGATGATCAAGTATGACTGGTTAACGAACCTCATCAGTTCATTTGATTTTTCTCAGGAGATATTTCAAAAAGGTGTTGAGATTTTAGACAAAGGATTGGTGAACTTGCAAGTTAGTGATGCCCAAGAGAAATTGAAGATTGTTACTGCCGGTGCTACAAGTTATGCTTTCACTAAAGCTCTTTTACCTGTCAGAATTCCAATCTGTTTTGCCCTTGCACCATACTTCGATAAGTATTGCGTGAGACCAATCGGACGTATCCTTAGTGCCGTGTTTAGAAGAAAAGATCCTGGTGAACCAATTAAGCCGCCAAAGTCTAAATCTGAATGAAGCTAGTTGATTTATATTTTCTCTATAGTGTAAATAGTAATTTCATCGATAAATGAATAATTTTTGTCTTGTTAGTTTTTTGTGCTTGTAATTCAAGTTGTAAGTTGTACTGTTGACGAGTTTGAAAAACGGAAGGCCTCGCTTAATTATGTTTGATCGAGACGACTTTGAAGCCTTGTCAGCAAAGTGTCAACATCTCAGTGTGGAAGTATCAAGCTAGAGCAGAGCTAGTGTAGAGCTAGTGTAGAGCTAGAGCAGCCAACTACAAATTCACAAACACACACATTTTGCCAACACATACTATACACATCAGAACAGCAGATAACAACAACATAAACAACATAAACAACATAAACAACATAAACAACATAAACACAGTGAACACAGTGAACACAGTGAACAATGAGCAGACATTCACAGAATCTCAACAGTGTATATCAACGACAGCTCTCTCAACAGCAACAGCAGGTTTCTTCCCAATACTTACAGTCCCAGCACAGACAGCAACAGCACCATCAACTTCCGGTTCAGCCCATGCGTGTTGCTTCTTCAGACTTCTTCACCATTGCCCCATACAGATCCAGGAAGGATTCAACACGCATTTCTGTGATTCAAAAGTATGAAATTTTAGGATATATCGCAGCGGGAACATATGGTAAGGTTTACAAAGCCAGAGGGCGGAGACCCGATACTGCCAATCTGCTGTTTGCCATCAAGAAATTCAAAACTGATTCAAAAGACAACGAAACCGTGCATTACACAGGAATATCACAAAGTGCAATAAGAGAAATGTCACTGTGTAAAGAGTTGAAGCATGAAAATATAACCAATTTGGTTGAGATTGTGCTAGAGAAGAAGTCCATCTACATGGTGTTTGATTTTGCTGAGTATGACTTGTTGCAAATCATCCATTATCACTCACATCCTGATTTCAAGCATATTCCGGAACTTACATTGAAGTCAGCTGTGTACCAGATATTGAAAGGGTTATCATTTTTGCATCAGAACTGGGTTTTACATCGTGATTTGAAGCCAGCTAATATCATGGTTACCAATGAAGGTGTTGTGAAAATTGGTGATTTAGGATTGGCAAGAAAATTCAACAATCCACTACAGTCATTTTATTCGGGTGATAAAGTTGTGGTTACAATTTGGTATAGGGCCCCTGAACTCCTATTGGGTGCCAGACATTATACACCAGCTATCGATATGTGGGCTGTTGGTTGTATCGTTGCTGAACTTTTATCTCTCCGACCATTATTCAAGGGAGAGGAAACCAAAATGGATAACAAAAAGCAAGTACCGTTCCAAGAGAACCAACTACTCAAGATTTTGGAAATATTAGGCACTCCAACGTTGAACAAATGGCCAACTTTGAATAGCTACCCAGAATACCAACAACTTTCAAAATTCACACTATTCCCTCCAAATCTCAAAGCATGGTATGGATCGAATAATGGAACTAACAAGAACTGCTTAAAGTTGTTGAGTGAATTATTGGAGTATGATCCAAGCAAACGTATTACTGCTTCTGATTCTTTAAATCACAAATGGTTTCAAGAAAATCCCAAACCAGTTACCAACATTTTTCAAGGCTCTAGATTCAAATATCCTCAAAGAAAAATTCAAAAAGATGATAACGACATTCTGGGAAGGTCATCACAGCAAGCGGCAGCAGCTGCTGCCGCTGCTGCCGCCGCTATGACTGCTGCTCAACACCAACAACATTCAAATAACATGTCGTATGGCTCTTACAATGCCATGCAAAATGGAAATAGACGTAATTTCAATATGATGAACGGTGGATTTGATGATGGAAGTGGAAGAAAGAAAAGAATGAGATAAATTCTCAGGTGAGTGGATCCTTTGTCACCTGAGCTTTTAGAAGGCATTAACTGCTTTTGCTGCCTCTATATTTTTGCTAACGATTCTGATGTATAGATACAGAGCTGTATAAACCGATTTTCATTGTTTTACTACTAATTAAATTTTTTTATGATTGCCTTTTTTTATCTAGAAAGAGTAGATAGTGTATGTTGTCATGTAATTAAACTCTATAAAATTCGTTGATTGTTTATATATAGAACTCTCATACCTTTTCATCACGATTAATAAGTAGAAGATTCCATAATCTTCAAAACTTTAGATGTGATGACATCAGGAGAATCTTCGTTGCAATCAACTTTGAAGCAATTATGTTCTTTTGTAACATCAGGCAACTCCAAGTCTGTGAATTGTGACTTGAGCATCTCAGCCTTCATGAAATGTCCTTCTCTCTTTGTCATCCGATCATAAATCACTTGGTAATCATTGTACAACAAAAACATGAAAACTTCGACACCATCATCCTCGGAACCACCATGTATCGTCTTTCTGAGAAGATCACGGTACGCTAATTTCAACATTGAGCAAGACACGATGACATTCTGGTACTTAGTACTCTCTTGACGAGCCAAGTTACCTAAATTCTCTAACCAACCCCATCTATCATCATCGTGTAATGGTATTCCATGCGCCATCTTCTCGATGTTTGCCTGTGGATGATATTTATCACCCTCAATGAAAACAGAGGTTTTTGTGGAGTCAGTGCTCTTTCCAGCTTTGTCCTTGTTGTCATCACCAGAGATAGAAGATGCTTGTGAGTTCAAAGTTTCGGTTAACAATTCACCAATGGTGGACTTCCCACATCCTGCTGTTCCTCCGACGAAGATTATTCTGTGGGTTGATTGTTGTACCATCTTGTGTTATCGTGTGTTGACTGCTCAAATTGATGTAAGACTGTAAGTGGTGCAGTGTTGATATCGGTTTATTCTTTGGCTGTTTTTTTTTTTCAGTCTTCAGTTGTAGGTGGTTTCAAAGTAGTTTCCCAGATGTGTTCATGGACCATGGATGGCAAATTTGTTGGTGTTCTAGCTGTATCATTGAGGGGTTAAAGCACCACTCAAGTCAGTGTGATGGTGCATACATAATATACGAGACAATTAAAATCCTCAAAAAAAAGCGCACGTACATGAATCCAGCTGCAACTCTTATTTAACGTACAACGATATATTAAACTCGTGTGAATCGATTGAATATATGTGAATTACTATACTAGCAATGAAACGGACAAAAAATCGTAGTGCAAAACAAGCACGAAAAATGGATGAAAAATTGGATAAGTCCGAAAAGAAAGCAAGCCGAAAAATAAAAGAACCCGAAAACATGAAAAAAAGCACTTGAAAGCAAAATAATGAGGTTTAGTTATACTTATCAAAGAATTTCAAAACAGCAGTCTTTGAAATCGTTGCAACTGGCTCAGAATCAATCAAAATACAATGTCTACCGTTCTCAACTTTGACCAACTCTTTATTTTTCATACCTTCAATCTTATTCAACTTTTCTATGTATAACTCACTGGCTTTGCAATCGTTGATATGATCATCATCACCATGAACAATCAATAATGGCTTTGTCTTACTCACAGTTGAAATGGAAGCATCAGTCAACAAATCTCTTCCTCTCAATATGAAATCTCTAGTTTCGACAAATGTACCACTCAAGTCTTCTGTGTTTGACATGTTTGTCAAGTATTCATGGTAGACCGGATCTCCAGTAATGTACTCCATTTTCAATGCTGTTTTCACTTTCAATGTCTTTCCAAATGGCAAACAGCACACTGCTCTCACTATCCATTCTAAAGGTTTGGCAGGCAAAGTGTCTGGGTGCAATAGGATCAAAGGACCACCGGCACCATAGGCATTGACCTTATCTTTAAGTTCACCATGGGATAAATAATTCAGCACAATTCCACCACCCATAGAGAATCCAAACAAGTTCAATTTGGTTGTATCTTTGCCTTCAGATTCCATCTCTTTCAAATTGTAATCAATGAAAAAAGTCAATGACTTGTAAACAAATTCATCGAATGCTGTTCCCTTTGTACCATCCTTCAACACAGTCTTTCCTTCCCCTCTTTGATCGAAATAAAAAACATCATAACCGTTGTTGATCATATAATCAATGAATCTTTCCCAAGTTGGATAAAAATCTCTGTAGCCATGAACGATCAAAATTCTTCCCTTGTATGGAACAGGACCTACGGCAGGCCATGTGTATGTCTGGAATAACGTGTCTTCAAACTCAACTGTTTTGGCAATTTGCTTACCGTTTTTGGACTTGAAAGGTTTTTCAATTTCGGACATCTTAATTCTTGTGGTGTTGTTTGATGCTTGTTCAAATATCGTTGTTTCTGTGGTTCTTTTAGTCTGGTGACAGAGAAGATACCACTTCTGTTTTAGTCGGGTTGACTGTGATAAGCACAATTCGGCTGAGATTTGACTACCACAGTGAGGCAGACTTGAGAACAAATAACCGAAAAATCCCCAGCTTAATCGATGCGCTCTCAAACCCGATTCATCTGGACTCTGGATAATATATAGATTCATAGATTCATAACCTCTTTTTTTATTTCCTACAAAGCCATATCCAGAATATCCCTTATAAATAATATTCGGTATCAAAACGAAAAAAAAAAGACATAACAAACACAACAATTTCAAGTGTATCCAACTAACTACACCAATCTCTCGAAATTATCCAATTTCTTTCTGTTGAGTAAATAGAACAACACCCACATAACAAATGCTCCAGTGAAGGTTGCAAAAATCAAAACGGGGAAATAAACCAATCCATTTTCAGAAACACCATTTGCAGACTGATCTGAAATCAATCCCATTGCCCACGGAATAACAGCTGCACCAGCAGAACCAATACCACATGCAATTGGAACTCCAATATTCGCAATTTTCTCTGGCAAACTATGAAGTGCAACGTTCATACTCGTTGCAAACATCGGACCAACAAAAAAACCAACCACGTTAATAAAGACTATTTGAACAGTGGTATAATTGCTGCATGACCAAAAGACAATACATCCGACCGTGATCATCAATGTGTAAATAAGAACGGCTCTCACTTCTCTTTTATCAAACCACTTTCCAGTGACAAATCCCATGGTGAATCTACCGGCAGTTAAAAATGCCCAGTAGATTGAAGTGTAAGTTGAAGCAAATTGTTCACTTTTCTTTTTGGCAGTTAACAAGTAATTGAACAACCATATACCAACACATAGTTCAGAACCAAGATAAAGGAATAAAGTTGCAGCAATGAACAAAACCCATCTGTTTGAAACAACCTGCTTAAGAGTTGGCAGTTCATATTCGTTCTCTCTCTTTTTAACTGCTTCGACATATTTATACTTCCACTTGGTTTCTCTAAAGAACAACACAAGACAAGATATCAGTGTAAAAAGAGCAATAAGAAACAAAATACCATAAAACTGATTCCATGACCAACCTCTCTCAATCAATCCAACAACCATCAAAGGACTAATTAAACAACCCAACCCATAAAACCCATGCATAACACCAAGAACTTGATTTGAATATTTCAATTTACCGATGAACAAAGTTAACGTACATGCAATGGATCCTTCTCCAAGTCCTTGAATAACCGCAAACACACAGAGAACAGCCAATGGAGTCTTACAAAATAACACCACACAATCCAACATAAGACAGACAACCGACACACTAGTTAACCCGTACATTCCAATCAATCTATGCAAAGGCTCATTGACGACACTTCCAACTAGATACCCAACCACTTGACAGATCAATATACTGGAAACTTTTGTTCTATTTGAATCGTAATAGGAGACAAGATTTTCAATATTAGAGCCGAGACTTTGATCCATCATACCTGAAATAAAAAGACATAGAAAGCATGCAATACATTGTAACTTGAGTTTCCAAGACTCTAACACATCAACGGATTCTAGAACAACTTTGTGACCTTCAAACTCAACTATCTTTTCATGACTTGGCTCTGCAACAGGATCCAATTCCGTGGAATGAGTAGAGTTAAACGAATTATTGACATTGACTTCGCTTTTCACTTTTTCACAACTGTTTGAATTCATTTTTGATTTTTGGAAACTAACCTCTTCAGTAGTTGATGCATCTATTGTGTCTGATTCCAACCTGTATCCATCGAATATGGAAGCCATGTAAGAAGCACTATCCATAGAAAATGTTTTTTCCAAATTGTTATCACTGACAAGAGTCCGGTCCATAGAATAATCCACAGAATGGCTTATTGAACCACTATGTGAATACGAACTGATACTTTTCTGCATCTTTGGATGATATTTATGGTGACAATGGCAATGACTCTTCTATTCTGAATTTCAATATTGGGTGTATGTTTGTGTGCGTGTCTTGAGTATGTTAACAGTAGTTTTTCATGGATTCCCTTGACATTCATTTCACATAATCACAAACAGCTTTTCAAAATCTTGCACCAATTTCAGGATACCTGCACATTTTTATAAAAAAACCAAATGGCCCACCCGTCGATAAAGTGTATCGTATGATTGGGTGTAAGAGAGGCACGGCCTGTTCATCATTTAGCGTAAATAGATAGTTTGATCTATTAGGTGATCACATGTGTTTCCAGTGGATTCATAAAACATTCTCTTTCATCTTTGTCTTTTCCAATAATTATAATTTGAAGATGCACATTCAAAATTCAGCTTGAGACTAAAGGGTGCACGTACACCAGAACTGTTTCTCATTCAACATGGGCAGTGTGCTGGTTCAAGTGAAGGTATATTTGGTAGTTTTTTTGCAGGCCATATATATGTGGTATTCTACCTCATGTTCAGACTTAAGTGGATGGCTATTCGAATAGATGATGTTATTTGTTTTATGCAAATATTTGAACCTTTAAATTGTGTGATAGAAATGTGATAGAAATTGTCTTAGTATACTGAGTGTTTCTTCCCAGAGGAATAGAACTCCAACTGATTCACGTGTTTTGGTGCGTGTTTTATGTGTACCTATGAAAACCTAACGAAGAACACCGGCGACCGGCTGTTGTTGTAAACATTACACAGTAATTCGCCTATATGGAAGATCGATCCATATAGTTAACGACTCCAAACGAAGTAACCGTGGCATTTAGTGGTATCACAGGTATCGGTAAGCCAAATCAAGAAACTGTTGAAAAACGGAACATGCTTATATTACAAAAACATAATTCTTTGTAATTGGTTTAAATCATTAATTTAAGCATAAATACAAAAGCTATTTAAGATATATAAGACCATACTAGTTATCACAAGTATTGAAGGGAAATCATAATCAATTGTATTGGTTGAAAAACTCTAAAATTTTACTCATGGAGGTCGTTCTCACACTTTCAACATCAATCAAAATGCAATGTTTACCATCTTTCACCTTGTAAAAACTCTTATTCTTCATCCCTTCGATCTTATTGAGTCTCTCCATATATAACTCGCTACTCTTAGGATCATTAACGTGATCATTCTCGCCATGAATAAGAAGTAAAGGCTTTGTTTTGTCAACTCTAGCTTGTGATTCTTCTGTCAAAACATCAGCACCTCTAGAAATGAATTCGCTAATCTCTTGCAAATTAGCGGTTGCTTTCTCTGGATGGACCGCCTTCTCCACATAGTCACGATATTCCGGATCAGCAGTGAGGTAATCTAATTTCAACCCTGTTTTCCATGGAATTCTCTGCAAAAATGGAATCGTACCTGCCTTCAAACCCACCCAGGTGACCACAGGACTAGGAGAGTGTGAGGTCATTGAATCAGGATGAAGCGTAATCAAGGGTCCAACAGCACAGTAAGTGTTGATTTTATCTTTGAGTTCACCATGGGATAGATAATTCAACAAAATACCACCCCCTCTTGAAAAACCAAGCATATTGAATTTTTTGGTATCCTTACCTTCTTTTTCCATCTCTTTCAAATTGTAATCAATTAAAAATGTTGTGGACTTGAAAACAAATTCTTCGTATGGGTAACCCTTGGAACCATCTTTCAAAACGGTCTTACCCTCACCTCTTTGATCAAAGTAGAACACATCATATCCATTTCCAATCATAGAATCAATAAATGGAAGCCAAACTGGGTAGATTTCACGGAATCCATGGATAATGAAAACTCTTCCTCTGTAAGGAACAGTATCAAGAGCATGCCACGTGTATGTTTGGAATAAGGTGTCTTCAAATTCGATGACTTTTGCAATTTCTTTACCCCTCTTAGGTTGAAAAGGTGGTGGGATTTCAGACATGTCGTAACTTCTGGTACTCATTTTTGGAACAGTGAATTGTAGTGGGGCCCTTAACGGTTCATTCAAGTCGATGTAAAGCAGAGACTGATAGACTGATGGTCAGTTCTAATATTTTCTCAGATCACCCTTTTGATGTAGCGTATCTGCATTTTCGTCTCCTGACTGCAGAGTTAGTATCATGGACTTTGGTCTAAGACTTCAGTTTGGAGTTAGACGATTAGGTTTCAAACCCCGACAAAGGATTGAAGTCTATGTTCGAAGCTTTTGGTTGTTAGCACATGCTTGACGTTGTGTAAGCTGTTTTGGTGGTGAAGCTTTATTTGATTTTTGAATGTAGTTTGATCCAATTGCCCTGTTCGTTTGTTTGTTGTGTGTCTGCCTGGTTCGGCTTTAAGCCAAAACACATGGTGAATCAACTTTGTTTTTTTCCGATTTCCTGTTTGGGTGAGTGTTACTGCGCCAGTGGCAGAGGAGGCGGTACAAAAATTCTCAAATTTCGAAAATGACCATGACGCGTCCTTGTGGAAATTCAACGTTGTCAGACACGTAAAGAATCTACTTCTTCAGAGCCAACACAGGTTAATATCAATATCAGTTATATTTCACATTTGAATTGAACTACAAAATCAATCATGGGTATCAAAGGTTTGAATGCATTGGTTTCAGAAAATGCTCCACGAGCAATCGTCTCAAGTGAGATGAAGTCACTTTTTGGAAGAAAAATTGCAATTGATGCTTCAATGTGTCTATACCAGTTTTTGATTGCAATGAGACAACAAGATGGTTCAAGTTTAACCAATGAAGCAGGAGAAACCACATCACATATCATGGGTTTCTTTTACAGAACTATACGAATGGTTTCATTGGGTATCAAGCCATGTTATGTTTTTGATGGTAAGCCTCCAGTTTTGAAAGGTGGTGAATTGGAAAAAAGATTGAAGAGAAGAGAAGAAGCTGAAGCAAAAGCAAAGGAACTGAAAGAAACTGGTACTGTGGAAGAATTACAAAAATTTGAAAGAAGAACAGTGAGAGCTACAAGACAACACAATGAAGATGCCAAGAAGTTGTTGAAACTGATGGGTATTCCATTCGTTGAAGCACCTTGTGAAGCAGAAGCCCAATGTGCTGAACTGGCCAAGAAAGGTAAAGTCTATGCTGCTGCCTCAGAGGATATGGATACTCTTTGTTATAAACCACCATACTTGTTAAGAAATGTTACAGCTGCTGAGTCACGTAAGTTGAAGGTTGATGAGTTTAACTCTGAAAAGATTTTAGAAGGTTTTGGAATGGATTTGAACACATTCGTTGATATGTGTATTCTGTTAGGATGTGATTATTGTGAAACTATCAAGGGTGTTGGTCCAGTTACTGCTATGAAGTTAATCAAGGAACACGGTTCAATTGAGAAGATTATTGAGTCCATTGAAGAAAATCCTAAGTCAAAGTACAAGGTGCCAGAAAACTGGCCATACAAAGAAGCCAGAGAACTGTTTTTGCACCCTGAAGTTCTGGATGGTAATGAAGTTGAATTGAAATGGACGGAACCAGATGTTGAAGGTCTTATTCAGTACATGGTTAGAGAAAACGGTTTCAGTGAACAAAGAATCAGAGATGGTGCTGAAAAATTGAAGAAGGGCTTGAAGACGGGTACCCAGGGTAGATTAGATGGTTTTTTTAAGGTTACAGGAACGATTAAGAAGAGACCAGCCGAAGACGATAAGAAGAAGGGTGGAAAAAAGAAGGCAAAAATTACCAAATCCAGAAAGAAATGAATGGACTTTTCTATGATTTAAAAAGAAAATGAGTATTGTATTTTTAGTGAAAAATAAAAAAATGAACAACATAACAACGAAGTGTAAGCAAATAAATCTATAAAAATAAGGAAATCAATTGAAATGCAATGAAATAGAGGGAAATATAAACGACTAATCATTCTTGTCTTCAGTTGGAGAAAGTGAATTAAAAATACTGACAGCTGTACCGGTTAAAGCATTGGTAAATGTCGCAGATAGTGGCTCACCTTCCCTGTCCATGGTTTTAGCAACAAAGTTCTTCATACTACGATCAATACCGGAAACACAACGTGTCACTTCAACAATAGGCCAAGGAGCGGATCTGAAAAGCGGAATGAAGTTACCGTAAAATGGAATCTTAATCTCACCTCTTCTACCAATTTGAACACACTTCAACACAGTCTTTGCAACATCTCTTGGGTCTAATTCTGGGGCTAACAAAGTAGAAGGAGTTTTAACACCATCAAATAATCTTGTTTTCATTTGGCCAGGGCAAATCAAAAGGGTTTTAACTCCTGTGGGATTCAATGTTGGTGAACCTAATTCATATGTCAATGATTCATGTAATGCAATCAAACCAGCCTTTGAAGAACCATAAACACTTAATCTAACTGGAGACATATAGCCCAATGTGGAACCAATGGTGATAATGTAACCTCTTTTCATTTCTAACATGTCTGGTAAAAATGACTTGATTGTGTAAAAACTGGATAACAAATTGACTTCTAGTTCTTTTTCAATCTCTTCAAAGGACAAATCCAATAACAACTTACCAGCAGCCATACCGGCATTGTTAATCAACATAGTTGGAGGTCCCAGATCTTCTTTGATCAATTTGGCATTTAAAATAACTTGGGCACGACAACTGACATCACATCTGTAGTAATGAACACCATCAATGTGGTCTTCTGTATCTTTCTCTGGAACAACCAAATCCAAAACAGCAATCTTGGCACCTGTTGCTTTGAATAGCTTTACCATCTCTTTACCAAAGCCGGAGGCACCACCAGTAATAACAATGATGTCTCTGTATGGATCAAATGTCATTCCCACAATAGCATTGGATATGTCTAATAGAATCTTGTTTGCACGATAGAGTGAATTGGTGAACGTCATGATTTGCTGTAGGTATGTTGATGAAAAATCTGGGATAGAAAAATATGCATTTTAGAAGAGTATAATGAAAAGAATGCCATTTTAAGCAATACCGAGAATGAAGATTGCAACTGTTCTTCTTAACAAAAGAGACATGACAAAGGAGAAATGAACTTAGCTTCCATTACCTACAAAAATCGTACCGCCACTCAAATACATAAACCCGCCTCCACCGCCACAAAATCTCCTATCCATCGAGGAATCGAGATGAACGCACCCACTCAATTATATCGTTTCAGCCCATGAGTCCCTTCAGTGATATTAAATCCAGATGCCTTTTCTTGGTGACTAAATCAAACCAGACATGAATCACCAACTATTACAAAACCCACCACAGATACTACGTATCAAGAGAAAAAGAACAGAAGACCCATTGCAGGCACTTCTATTAGAAGACCGGAGGTCGCACAAACGTTCGAAGCAGCCATCACCAGACCCTCAATACCAACAATCGAAAGAATCAAATGGCAAAGTCAGTCTTAATAATCAAAACAACAACAATGTGGTATTCAAGTTAGCCAGAACAGATGAACGGAACTACTATGGCGCAGATTCAGGAACTGCAGCATTGTTGAAGAAGCATAATACCAAATCAACTAATAACCTCCGCAATGTGTTCTCCATACCCAAATCACAACCAGTCAGTGAAGCTGATACGAATGGTAGTGCTCCACCTTCAATCAACTCATCTTCCACGAATGGCGAAGTGAATCCTGAACTATTGGATATGTTGAATGAGTATTTGAAATTCAATGATGTTCCAAGTACGGTGAAGCCCCCAAAGAGAAGAATGTCCAGTGTTTCTTCAAATGAAAAGCCAACTGTTGCCGGCGCCCCATCGATCAAGAATACTGAAAGTGCCATTGCTGAGGATAGCGAAAATGAAAATGAAGATGATTATGTCTATGATGTTTATTATAGGGATAAGGCCATTGATGCTCAATGGGAGAAGGACAAGATTGGTTACATCAGATTTGATGAGGGAGATAAGAGCTTGCTAGACGATGAAGCAGAAGACTCCGAAGGGATGCTCAATACCGACGATGAAGATTCAAACGATGAGAACTTTTACAGAAATGAGTATCCAGAAGATGAAGATGCCGGTTATGATGATCCAGATGCATTATCGTTAAGTGAAGAGGAGCCAAGCGATGATCAAGATGATGAGTTTGATATAATACATGACAGAAACAGATTCAATCAACAAGATGTAATTGCCACGGAGGGATTGCATGATGTCAACTTGTATGACCGTTTATCCAGTGGACTTCATAATCAACATGAAAGTGCTGCTGTTTCAGGCAATGGTATAGATTTGGACTTTGATGGAGATGATGAGTTGGACGCCGATGACCAAGATGAAAACGACGATGACGATGATGAAGAATTTCAAAGAAATCAATTTTTTGAGACTGATGCCACCGACCCTCTGGCAATTCATAGAGATCGTATCTTTGGAAAGCTAGAAAAGATGATTAAGAAGAAACAATGATGAGTCATGGAATTGGTAGATTATACTGTTGGTCTAGAAACTGATGTGATTTTTGAATCACTTTTATGGTTTTCTTTGCCGACAGACAATTGTTGAAGGTACCAAAAAGAATGCAGATGTCCCAGACCCTTGACCAGTTTCATCAAAACCTAGGTGATTAATGATAACCATTTCAACACTAGGGGTTTGATCTTTGGGTTTTCCACCCTATACATATGCATAACTGTGTATAAGTTTGTGAATAACGCTTTGATGATTTTTACTTAACAAATGCATGTCTGGATGAAATCTAGACATCTGCTGTTTCGAGTTACATGACTTGACAAAATGAAAGTCAAAGTTGAAACAGCACAAATACGTCATAAGCCTTTGTGCTGAAATCGTTCATTCCTGTTGTAATTGTTACCACCCACCATATCCACGTATTGTATACCGCTTAGGAAGGTATTTGCAGTGATTCGATGATCAATTTGTATGTTTGAAATAAATTATTCGGCCAGCCAATTCAGCTCGTATAGTTATAGTTAAGCTTAAGCTGGCCAGAACTGTTGTGTCTTGTTCTAGACTGCAGTGAATAGCCGTTCTGCCACTGTGAACTGTAATTGGCACGTCGATCGACTCAGTCAACTAGTACTGTGCGGCTTCCAAAATAGCCCCACCGCCATTGTTCAGTGTCTCTAGACTTCAAATTCCTCCAGTTTCGCAGGTAATTTGCACAGATTTGACGAAATTATTCTCGGACCCAAAAACCAACCAAAACAAAAACAGCTGGCACTCGCCTTCCAAATTAACACACCAACACACCATCTGGATCCATGACAAACACCCTGTATCCTGCCTAAATCTCAAGTTTGAAAACTGATCCATCACACCTGTCAACTTCTTGAAATAAAAACAATTCAAAAAACCAACAACAACACAACTTCTTTTTTACTCAAACACATATTCAAGAAAGAACAGCACTAACCAACAAAAATATCACACAACTTACTCCCAGAATGTCATTTAGAGGAGTCACTAAAGCCATATACAGAACTCCCCACCAGTTCTTTGGAACCAAATCAAGTGAGGACGAGTTGATCTCTCAGTGGGAACATGATATCAAGACAGCAGTTGCTGGTCTTGAGTTTTTACAATCACAACAAAAGAAATGGAAGACTACTTGGTCAACTTTGTTAGAAAACTATCTCGATATCGTTGATTCCTTTAGTTTATTCCACAAGCCTATGGATCGTTTAGATGAGTACTTTGTTGCTGATGAAAATGAAAGCGATAATATGAAGCTCAAGAAAAGAGACACTGAGCCAGATGAACAGGTTATTCTTGATGATAATGAACAATTCACCAACATTACCACTCATGAATTGAAGCAATCCAAGAGATTGTTCCTTATGATTTGCAGTAAGGTTAACAACAAGGTTGAAGTGAGTCAGAAGAAAATTGATCAACACTGTGAAGAAATGAAAACCCATCTCAACAATGTTTTACGTTTGATTACCAAGAGAAACCACAAGAAGACTGATTATGACATGAGCCATAACTCTGTCCAAAAGATGCTAGGTACCGCCCAACCTGAAAGATCAAGATTAGAACAAGGAAAGCATGAGTTGGATGAAACCACAAGAGTTTACAATGACTTGAACCAAAAAGTCAAGATGATTTTACCTCAAGTTATGTCAACTTTATCTGAGTTCCTCAATAAGCTAACTTTGAAAGCTTACTATCAAAACATCGAAGTTTACAAGACTTTTGTTCATAACATTCATAGATATGCCGTTTTACAAGGTTTATTGTCCACCAAGTTGAGTGAGTTGACTTATGAGCAACTGATTTCTGAATTCCATGAACAATATATTCTCGCTGAGAACGGTATTTCTGAACTGGAATTGTTGAAGCAACACAAGCAAGACGTTAAAGAGAAGACTGTTCAAGCTATGAGTTCCGGTGCTAGTACGGTGATGGAAACCACAGCAAGTCTCACTGGTACTTTGTATACCAAGGCTGTCAACCGTAACCAAAAGTTGAACTTTAGAACCATGACCATTGAGAATCCTGTGAAACCATATTCAAAAGACGGTATGTTTTCTGGTCGCGCTGTCAATGATCCAATCAAAATGATTATTTCAGACATGTATGACAAGGAAATGAGTGAACTTACTGAGCAAGAGATGAAGGATGCTGACGAATATCAATCACATATTGAAACCCCTGCTCCTGCTCCAGAACAACTGAACTCACCTGTTTGTTTCGGTTTCCCTGACACTTTCCCACCTATCAGTCACTCAGGCAGTATTCAACAAGAATCTATTCACGATAGTCCAATCGCCATCAATGAAGAGGAGCTGACATGGATGAAACCACTGTCGTTGAAGAAATCAAGAGAACCAGATAACGAACCTCAGTTCCAGTCTTTAGATTTTGCCTTGTCTTCCAAAGCAGATTCTGCAGATGGTACGGATGCCAGTACTGATAAATCACCATCCATCTTGTCTCCAAATGAGGCTGCCTTGGCTTCTGGTGCAACCACCCCACTGAATTCCCCTTCACCACCACTTAAGAAAGGTAGAAGATCAGCTGCTGCTTCAAACAATAAACGTCATTCACGTTTGCTGTCATGGACAACAAGTATCAGTGTTCCAACGCGTTCTGCTTCACAGACTGAAAAGTATTTGAAGATCTCCAATGATGAGGTGAAGGCTCGTATCAGTGACAATATTACTAAACCAAAGATAGTTGATGTTCCAGTTACCAGTCCTTTAATCTTTGAAGAGTTTGCTGGTAAATTTGTTGACCCAGTCAAAATGGAATCTAGTATTACTGTCAATTTGTTCAGACAAAGAAACCATTTCAAGAAATCTTCTGTTCCTGTTGCCTAGTCTGCTATTTGTTTTATTCATATCCGCTTTTCTCGTTTGTTTTGTTATGCCCGTCTTACTTTATTTTCTATGAGTTTTATTTTCCGATGTTTCCTTTTTTCCAATTTGTTTGCTACAGATCCAATTGCCATATGCATTCCACATTTGAACTACGTTAGTTTTTTTAGTGGTATAACACTGACGTTGTTGTTGCTTCTTTTTGTTTTGATTTTCCAATTTACCCTCCATTTATGATTTCAGTTCCCCGTTTTTACCATGTGCCGTTGCATCTACTATAAGATATGATTTCATTTTTTATATTCCGTTTTTTTCGTGATACTTTTTTGCCATTTGTATTTTATATAGTCTTGTGGTATAGCAGCATAACACTCCTATACCCTCACACTCTATAGTCACACAACATGATTAGCTTGCTTATCTTACTTTTGTGAATCGATTTATCAACGTTATCAAATTATTATCTTGGATCTCGTGTGAGTAACTTAAATTCACACAAGCAGTACATATAATGAGCAAATTTTGTTACACTTTACCAGTTACGTTAGAGAGTCTAGACACATTAATGTATAAGAGCCATAAACATCGTTCATGACGTATCAAAAACTGTCGATATCATACTCGACTGAAAAATAGAAGCAAACGTACTCAATATAACTTAAATTGGAAAACCATGAGTATTTGTAGACCCATTAGCCTGAATCTAGCTAGATCATGAGCACATGAACATGGATCTGGTAATCTAGATACACAGATATAGTATGGACATTAATTTGCACATCCTTGAGTTGCCAAAGTTTGAAATAGACTAAGTTCTAACTAGACTATATTAGATTCAAAAATCCAATGAAACTTAAACGTTGAACCAAACCAAAGCATTATTATACATCTTGCATGTACGCACCAATACGTACGTATGGAGAGCTGGCTGGACCTACAAGTTGATCACCAAGATACAGCTAATTATAAAAGACTGCATCTGGGTTATCCGAGTTTATAATCATATACCTTAGACAAATCCATGGATGTAAAATGTTGTGACTTCGATCCTCTTTTTGTTTTGCCAATTCCTTTATTGAAATTTGAGCATGCAAAAAGTTTATACATCAGATTCTCGATCACAAACTAAACTAATAGAACTTTTGATTCAATGATCGATACTATATAGATCGTCCGAGATCCAGTATAACCTATACAAGGACAAGTTTAAATAACGTTTATGTACATGTAACATATATAGGACCATGTGATGATGTGATGTGATGTTTGTTTTCTATATTCTGCATGGTATAGTACATACACGTGCATATAAACGTGTAGATGTTGTATAAAAACAATGCCGAATAAGCCAAGTTATACCTATAGTATACAAATTGATCGAGACTTGGGAAATTTAAAGAGCTGCATGGTTGCAATATATACCAGATCTTCAGGAACGAATTTGATCACATATAGTTATGCCGAGCTAATCCAGAATTTTCAGTTAGTGCGTACTTATGATCTTTTTACATACACGCAGTTAAGTTAAGTTGTACCTTTGAAATCAATATCGGAGTAGATTGAGATAGAAGACTATTCTAACAATTAAACATGCAACTAGTTATGAGCAAGGGATTCATATATGGGGATCCACAGGTCAATATAAGACATCATCATGATCAGTCATTTGATAAGTAGTTGCATTTAGTACGTTATAGTCGGGGCAGCACCGATTTGGGAGCCCATGTCCGCATGAGTCTTGAACGAGTTCGACGATCTTGATCTCTTAATTGCATGTACTTTGAATATATATTGAGGTATACTGATGCCTTTTGAATAGACCGGATTATAATCAAAATCCAATATATCAATGGGCTCTTGAATCGGTTGCGCCGGTCTTTGGTGAGAGTATCCTAATCTCGGGCAAATTTGGGATGACGTTTATACATGTCCAGACTCCATAGACTCCATACGTGTAGAAATTACTGTAGGTATGATCAAATGTACTTCACATTTCACATATAGAGATATCGGTGCAGTGTCATGCTACTATGTACTATTATTTGGAAACCCAGACAATATTAACGTTTCAAGGAATCAAGACTTTTAGCACCGGTTGTCAACGTGCCTTTGAATTTTTATTGAATCCTTCGCATCGATATCGATCGGAGCCAACTCAGTCGAGTCAAAACCGGTTAAATGCATTAACGTGACCAATATTATTATTGATCTAGGACTGCCAACCGTTGATCGATGCTCAAATTGAACGAAGAATTTAATTATACTGCAAACCTTAAGTCCATGAAGACCTATTCGAGTTAAAAGGAGTTCGATTGTAAACTGTCAATTTCAGGGATTCGATGCAGCTGCACTAGCAACCTCATTGAAAAAAATCTATATCCAATTTGCAAAACACAATCATTAAAATCCGAATTCCACCTCGTGCTCACGGGTAGATCCATTTTAATCTGAAGTTTGAAATTGATCAACGTACTTAAATTTAAAATTTTATATACCAGCTAGAGCTAGGAGAAAAGGTTTTTTGATTAATCTAACATTCAAATTTTCAGCATTAATGAAAACTCGGCTAGACCTGTATTTACCAGCCGCTTATTCGACATCTTATCAATCGATGCCAAGTGGAATTTGACAGCTAATCTGTCTGGCATGTCAGTTTCATAATAAATGGTTAGTAGTTAGATATCAGTAGAGCAATTGCTGTCAATATATCTACTATCGATATTTAAAAAACTCATGCAATATATGGATAAGCTATAAAGAACGCGTGAGATACTTCCAGCTTGAAGAACTTCCATGTATACCCGTACGCACGCGGCATATGCATACATGCGTTTGAGCTAACCACAACTCGATTGTAGCTTCCAACTTTGAGTTAACGGGTTAACGGTGGGCATGCATGCAGATAGCATATGCTCTTTAATTTACTCCGGTGATGAAATATAATTGGTTGATATGTGTATCTTAAGTTTCAACTCATGGAATCTGGAGCTATAACGTACATGCATGAGACGTATTCCGGCAATTTTCTTGTTTCTTTACCCTTTTGGGAAATTTATAGATGCAGTTGATGTTTTTTTTTTCTGTAAAGTAGCTTTTCTTTACATTCGAAAATCAAACATACTATAATTGAGAACCCATGGGTTTATTTTATTTAAAATTTTTTTTAGTTAGCTCAATATTTATTAAAATATTGAATTTATATATTTCTTATTTCGATAAAGGTTCATGTGAAATTAGGATACCGAATTAACTCAAACATTTAAATATCCTGTCAAAATCCTTTGCGGTTGTGCGGTTATTTCTTGCAGAAACCTGACACCGATAACTACTCTTTTTTCTGAGTGACAAATTACTACCTATATATGAATCCATATAAATTTTTTATTCTTCCAACCCCTCATTACCGACCGGCTTCTTGTAAAAACAAATCCATTTATCGTGGTTTAGGTGTGGGTTAAAGTGTGTAAAATTTATTTACTACTTTCCTCTCTCGGCCGAAACCTGCCATTTCAGTTCACGTGTCACCAATGCCATGCGGCATGTAAGAAAAAAAACTTGTTGAAATTGTTGCAAAGTTTGTGTACGCCATTCCAAGTGCTTCAAAACTCAATGATATCTTATCAATCCAGTACTCAAGCCGTGAAATGAGCCCTGTTTTCCAAACTCATGTCAGTTCGTTCATCTCTGCATATATAGGTTTGTGTTATCCAAAGTTTTCAATTCAAGCTGATCAAACTTCAAAGACCGACGTGCTTCGTTTCTTTTGCAGTCATTGCAATCATGACTTCTTTTTTTCAACAACGGCAAGGCTCAGCAATTCTCAATCACCATGCAATGACTCTGCTGCAATACCGTCTTTTTTAATTCTTATCAGTGTTGATTGTATGCATTCAATATTCTATTCTGAATTGAGCTGTTTTTAACATGAAACGTATATATGTGTGCATGCCTAAGGGGTGGATTCACTCACATACCGTTGGACGGCAATGTCCTTTCACCATGTGGGACTATGTTACCTATACGGTTTGCATATATATGATTCGAAAATGTACGTAGTAAGTACATTGATATGCTAAAGGCTAAAGCTAGACCGCCACAAAACTCGAGTGTCCATAGTGATCGAAGTTGATTGATTGACCGGTAATGTGAACACTGCACACGCACATGTATGTGATTGAAGCCACATGTGAATTTCATCATTTCAATCATCGAACTGGTACAAAAGCTAGTGCTTTATTAATGCCGATGTAAGAACTTTTCATCTTCAAAGCTCAAGTTCTCTTATAATATTCAGCGTGAGCTATATATGTAAACTTGAACAACAAGTGGTGGTGCAACTACAAACTCTAGCAGCTTAGAACTATGGCATGACCTAAAGGGTGCCGTACCCACATGCTCCACAGGGTTCCCAAAGTCATATTGAATATATATATAGTCATTCAATTATATGTGTGTAGATGTTGAAAATTGAACCATAAACTGACAATTCATGAGTATATATATCCCAAGAATTCAATTGAGATAAAATGCATATGAACAACAGTCATCGAAAAGTACAGATATTGCATCAGATGACAATACTCGAAATTGGAACTAATGAATCAGGCTCAAATGTACGTTATTCAAGTCTCTGCAATTAACTCCGAATAATGGGCCAGATAACCATTTTATTGTACAGATAGCTAGCTAGTGCTATGATAAACATCATATATACAGGCCTATCAAATGCTGTTACATAGTCGATATGCTTCAACATGTTGCTTTAACCAAGCATATAATTCCCATGCAACTTATACTGCACATGATCGACGGATCGATATATAATTGAGCATATATTTACCTATAGGCCCTAAACCAAATTTATATCTGAGTATATATGCACACATATGCATGTGCAGACTTTTGAACTTCAATATAGAACATTGGCATTGTAGCCAATTGAATTATTGAAGGTTTTTAATGTGCAAGTAAATTGGATTAAGGTTATATCGCTCAAACGAGATATATGATTACATGTGTTACTGTTATTGATCCTTCATCTACTAGCTATAAATTATACTAAAACAAATAAATTTCAAATTGATATATATAGTTCAAAACTAATCAAATGAGAACCATTAAATGAAATTTAAGACTATCCTAAAATTTGATCACTTCCAAGTTCCAACAATTGACACGTATATAGATCGATATCAAAATTTCAAAGCAGCGATATAGGGCATGTAAGTGGGGGAAACTTGACGTGCACGGTGCACCCGGCCTATGTGCATTAGTGAATCAAGCTTTCACCAATATCACACGTTTGAATTCAAATTCAAGAACAAGTCAACTTGAAAGTAGGATACATGAAATAGACGATAGATATCGTATTTTGGATGCAAAATAACAATTATCATGAAAACAGAAATTGTTGGAAAGCTTGAGTTAAATTTTAATCAATTAAAAACTTCTTCTGGAACCTGACGGTATTTCAATAGCCGCTTATTATCAAGAAAAAAAAAGTACCTCGTGGCCGTTGCGCCTCCTGAATCACTTACTCCCAAATGTCGACCGTTTCAATTACTGGGTCAAATTATAAAGTACGTTGTTCCAGCAACATCAGGGGTAACAAGACCCATTTATAATACGCCAACGTCAGGCATCATCAATAAATGGAAATGAAAATAATTGGATGATCAATCATCACTCCAGAAGTATATTAGCCTACATGCGTATAAGAGAACTAGGCAGTGATATATATATATATATCTCGATGCTTCGAAATTGGTATTCTCGAAGCACGGCTGGGCTACGACAGGACAGGACTTCTTCAGTTTTGGTGTGGCTGTATACCAACTTGAGGATCCATCATCATCGCATATATGAAAAGGCATGCTTCACCAAGCTCTAGGTAAAAGTGTACAAATAGATTTCTACAAGAGTCATGACCCTATAGCTGTCTAAACATACTGAAATGTTATAATCGACTCAAACAGATACTTGTCCAGCTAATTATAATCACATGATCTTACTTACGCGTCGGTCGAGATGTGTCCTTGGGTCTTAAACGTACCACTACATAGTTTTGATCAAATGAGATGATACATGGGCCCTTCGATCTTCCAAAAATTTCTCATGTCTTGGATCACGGCATGCAGAAACAATTAGCGAGTCTCTATATACAATTCATTGTAGTTCTTATGTGCACCTTAAAGATTTACTCATTGAGTCAATTAGAGTTCAACGTTCCAATGTACTTGTTTTTGAGAAGTCACATGTAGCAGCTATCCCATTTCGAGAATATAGGCAGGCCATTGAGTGAAGTGCATGTTCCCAATTCATCAAACATCATTGACCGATTGGTGAGTAAATTGGCTGTAAAGAGAAATCGTTAACTAATCTCTAAACCCTACCGGAACTCATCCATGACTAAAGAGATTAGACTGCGGCGGGCACGCATTCTAAATTTTCCGGGTGATTTCTTCTTCTTGTGCGAGCGATATTGATTTTGGCCAGCCTGTTTTCCATCCAATCGAGCTGTATATATGAAGTCCCCTCACGGTGGTGGATCGTTATAGCTGATTTTAAAGGTGGTGACATATAGCAATTAGTGGGGCTACATGCTCAAGGCATTGGTGATTTTGGATGGTTTGGGAATGGAAGTGAAGTTATGAACGACAAAAGACTAATGCAGTGTTAGTTGAACTTTAAAGATTTCAAGGAACTATGCATGTCCGCCGCAGTCTGACCTCAATTTAGCTGCAGAACCGTTATCGTTTATTAGTAGCTCTAATGACCGGTGTTTTTGCATCAAATTTTATAAATCATGGATACCGACTTAAATTACGTATAAAATTCGAATCGAAATGTGATAGATCAGATTGATAACATGACTGATATTGTGTAAGACAATGTTCAATTTATACAACTACCAACATTGCACGGAAAAAGAATAAGACAATGTATTGGCATTGTACACTGAGAGATTTTCGCATCATATGAGTGTAGCACAAGTGCCGCTAATCATTGTTCTTGTTGTAATTGTTTAGCAAATTCGACTCGTCAGCTCTCTTGAAGTCTTCTAGTTTAATATGCGAACTCGGCAATTGCACATATGATATTGCAATTAACGTATAGCATGCATGATATATAACAGTATCGTATACACACTCACTCTGGGTGGGATCATGTATAAATCTCCAATTAAGAGCTATATAATTAACATGCACAGATTTACCTCTTTCAACACCTCTGGGAATGTGAAGAAACTGGGTGTATTTGAGATTGAAAAATTCCCATTCGTTGCATGAACGGGTAGGCCTAGCTGGCGGACAGGTACGCATGTAAATTGTACGTTTTAGACTCTAATGTTGCCAAGCGCTATTCAAAAACAGCCAACGTGCGTGCTCCACATCAAATAACGTTTATACACACACATGCGCGTTCTTCAATTGCCCCCAGAAAATAGGTATGTTTCATCAAGCTAGGTTAATCCGTGAAAAACATGTCACAAGTTACAACTGCTGATGGTTCATTAGGTACCCCTCCTCTTCCATGTTTGTGTATAATGGCAAGTATTGTTGCATGGGGCATCATTATATATATATATCAGGAAGCTCAATGATATGTACTGACTTTGGTCCGTTATACGCTGAGCCAAATTGCACGCGGTGAAGATAGAATCGTGCTTATATAACACTTGAAGGTTTGACGTGCGTTTATATCACTAATTGTGCATGCATCATGCGTTTCAAAAGCGTTAAATTGTATTACGTTATACTATTCAGTTTGTTAAATTGTTCTAGCTTTAGTATTGACAATTTAATTCACTGAAAATTTGTTGCTCGTTGTTCGGTGCAAACTAGGTTCTAGGTCAATATAAGATGGCTGGAACTCTGAGAAATTACTTCGGGTTAACTTCGAATTTACATGTGGCAAAATATGAAGATCCACACCTTTCTCTATAGTTAGTTGATAAACAGGGCATCATGTGCACAGTCGAGCTCATGCAGTACTACAGCTGATAGCTATATCCCTGAGATTTCGAATTATAATAGGTTGATTATCTAGCCGACGCGTACTCTTTTGAAGTTTTCTTAGTGGAAAATCTACAATTGGAAAGATCACCAGGAACAAATTTACACATATCGCTAGTTTCCCTTGTCATTGACCATATGGCTAGCTGGGTTAATCCGGTTGCCCATGTACATGACTAACTGGCAGCCGCCCCCCTCCCCAAATTGTGAATTTACTGGCGATCGAAAGGGAATATCTCAGAGAAGGTTTTTGAACGCAACCAATACGTTAGAGAGAATACGTGTACTGAGAAAAGGAGAGGTATTTCCAAAACCTGGCGGTTACCTCACCAAGATCTATATTGTTTCAACAATACCAGGGAAAAAGCTAAGGAACGCCAAAGCAGTGTACTTCAATTGAAAAGTCCATATATATCGAAGGAAGAAAAAAGCACCACGATTATAATGACCAATAAAAAAAGGGATTCAGGGAGAATTATTACCAGGCTAGGAAAGAGCAATTACCAAATTGAATCATGAATGAATTCTGGACTCGATGCAAAAAAAAAGTTCGAGCTTGAACATATATGTTCTTTCTATAAAACTGAGCTTAAGATTCCCTTCTTTCAAATAGACGTATGAAGAAGAAAAAGCCTACAACCATTTGTCCAGGCAAAATGATCTGAAAAGTGTAAAATCGCGTGGCTATTGACTCTACCCAGTCCATTTTTGGTTTTTTATGATACTTTCTTACCGATAATTTTCGCTTCAACTTTTGAGGAAGGGTTGTAGCTCTAGCTTCTTTAAACATATTTATATGGCCTGGATTTGTCTAATGATGATCAAAAAGTACTGTCCAAAATGAAGCGGCGGCCTACTATAACTGCTTACTTAACTAATTACCATATACGTCCGAGTCTTGAGAGAACTAAAAGTTTATCATATATCATTATAACGAGATGCTCCAGGACTTCCTGGAGACAATTAAGAAAGCTTCCATCAAATTTGAATTTGAAGAGTGCAAATCTAGTCCACCATCAACAAATTTTAGGAGCAGTCCTAAAGCAGCAGAGCTCCAGAAAATCGGATTTGCCTCTACAAACCCCGGTCTGAGCAAAAGAATCTCTAGCTGTGTCAAAGCGTCATGCATGGTAAAATTGGTCTTTTAGGTCTGAAAAAAAGTTAGCTCTATGTCTTAACACTAGCCCACCCACCATACTTTAAGCGCAGCCGACGACATCCAAATGAGCCATAATTCGAACCAGAGGGTGGGTGGGATTTGAAATATTCATCACGTCTTTTTGTACGTGTCTTTCCTAATTGGAAAAAAATCAACATATCGAACGGATTAAAAAGAGTTGCGGGTAAAAATTATTAGCCCCATTTTCAAATCGATGAGATGTTCAGTCAAAGACTACTATTTTTCCATGAAATTCTAGGTTTTTGTGTGTATGTAGTAGAATCTTAATTCTAGCTCTGTATACACACATAGTAGAAAAATCCCAATTATTGAAGAGATATATGACGTACAAACAGACAAATATATCAACTGACATCAAGAGCGTGTACAGTGGATATAGCTCATCATCATTCAAAACGTTATACATGTAAACAATTTAATGAAGTGCAACCATGCAGCCATGTGAAGGATCGGCCAATCGAAAATTAAGGGACGATTACCATAGAGTCGCGAACTAGAAAAGATAGAGGTGCGAGGAGTACTCCAATTATGTCTTTAAGTCCATGTACACAATTTGATATACTAATTTCTTAACGGTATATATACACATGGCTTCAAAGGTTCAACAGCTATATATAGCAACTGTTTAGTGACATCTTACACATGGCATGACTGGTAATCTATTTTGTGGTGTCTATATAGAACCTGGTTAGATCAGGGTGAATTGTGGATTGAAAAATGTGTATATACTTTATCAACGAGAAATATAAGAAATATAGGGTTGATTTGTTACGATGATGGTTACTACACACACATGATTGATCATCCATGTGTTCATATCTGTATTGTCTTCTCGTGTGGCATTTTTCAAACTCCCCTCACTTATCTACCATGGAAGCCAAGCTGGCCATATTTATGGCCATCATCATCGAACGTTTTTCGGATCTTCCATGTACCGTTAATAGCACTGAAGACTAACACAATGTGTTGTTAACAATGCAATCGTCTGTATGTACACGTATAGAGCAGTTCTTCTGGCTATATCTGGTCTGCATTGTGCAACTATACAGCTCTCTCTTCAAACCTTGTTCTTGGGCCTAACTTCTGTACATCTCTATGTCTCTTCGATTAATGAGCAAAATTTGAAAGTAAATCGACATGTATGTTGATTTGCCAAATCTCTAAGAACATTAAATTGTGTACATTGCATATCGAGGTATTTTTTTCAAAAGTATGGTTAGTTTGAGTCAATTAAGCTCTTGACTTTTGACTCTTCAATATATATATATGATCACAAAAAGAAATTGTAATATATCGAATCTCCATATGAAAGAACGATCGGTCGACACTAAATCAATTTATATACCCTGACTTAGTTAGAAGAATTTCCACCCACATTTCACTCCTCTTCACTTCGATCGATCAGCCATATACTCTAGCCTATGTATACATTCAAATCGATATATGATCGATGAAGAATAAACTGCAACTACTAGTCATATACCAAACTGGCATCTGCGTGTATAGCCTCAAAAGTCAAACCTGCGTTGTTCCGGATCGGATGAAATATATCGTGACATCGACGATACACTTTTATAAAGCTCAAAGCTGGCGTATTACTACTCGGTATGAATTGATATGTATAAGGAAATACTAAATACTTCCATGGCTGATCATGATTGCTGCAATCAACCTCTAAACTGGGCCATATGACCTGAACAACGTGACTCATGTTCATATGGTTCTCGATGTTGTTGGATATCTTGGGGTCTTTGAATTGCTGCAACATTATAGTTTATCTTGAGCTAATGATATGACAATTCATCAACGCCACATATATTAGCTAGATCTATACTGGCGTTAAGGTCTTTTGATATGGATGTAGGTTTGTATTATGGGTGTAATTTTGTAGATATCGGCGAGCGCATCACAGTTGTCAGTAGTGTGTGTATCGCTGCAATCAGCAATTATTATGGGTACATGGTCCGTGGATGAGGTTTCGAGAGGTCATGGAGGCACGGATGGCCTAGTTATCCTTAATTGCAATTAGTTAATGATAATATAATCTGCTTTCAATGGGAGATGTCAATACTAAATCTTAAACACTAAAGATTCTATTCTTGATCAAACGTAATTGAGAAAGCTTGAAAGTCGAGACTTCATCAGGATTCAGCTTAGAGAAATGGGCCAATCAACGATCGGGACCCACTTGTAAGAGGAAATTTGACGCGCGCCTACTTTGAGACTTGATCGAGTACGATTCAGTCAATCAACAATTAATCCAATTAATCCAATAATCCCTGAAATCATCCTATAGTACATTCTACGTACTACATACTACAGCACTGAATCTGGATGCCGAAATTGAAATAATTATGCAAACAAATTTAAGCTAACTTAAACTAACTTTAAGGAGTAGTACCATTTAGTTTCATTTTCAGATAGAAATCTCAACGTCATATGCAGACTGTCTGTTTGATTCTCCCACACATGGATGTCTATATACATCTGACTTGTGATTTATCTCCACCTATATATACGAGTTGGTACATTCATTTAACTGGCCGTCATCAGCAAACATCCAATCATTTGAAACACAAGGTTGGCTCGGAACTTGGCAAGTTAATGCTCATATAGTCCAATATTTCGAATGGGAAAGTTGAAACGGCCAACTTAACTGAATATATGAACAGTGAACAGTGAACAGTGAACACGCTTTAGAGTTTTGTTCGATCAAGAAGTCTCAACAACGCTTAGACACATGGCCTGATTGTGAAAAACTCCCCTTTCATCCACTCTTCCCGCCAGAAATTTTTCATGGTGGTTTAATTTATTGCCAGGTTACCATCTAGATGCCAGATACAAATCATGAGACCACAGAAACCAGTAACAATCTCATCGAGTTCTTCTTTCACATCCAGTACAAACGTAGTAAAACGCAGTACAAACGTTAAGGGTATTGCCCAAGAGAAGATATCTGGGTGGTGTGCATTTTGAAACATCACGCGTCAAACTCAGATCGCACATGTCATCGAGGTTCTTTATATATCACCATGGTAATTCTCTTGTGAAGTGGAAAATTTTATCAACTCAGTAAACTGTAAATGAATCAGAAGTGTCAAGCTCATAATACGTTGTTTCGGTTCTTACATATACCTAGTTAAGGTTCGAAGACTTCAACTTTGGTGTATATGTAAGGATTAATTGAAGTGGGTAAAAATCAGTTTCATGCAAGGATGCATATTATTGGGTAACCAAAAGTGCGAGTTAAGAGACAAAGATAAGACTTTTACAGTGTTAATTTGGCAATTTTGTATAAGAACGATGTATAAGAGGTATGTATTTGTATTCATAAGACAAGAATTATTATATTATTTATTAGTGACAATCAAGAATTGAAGTAAAACGCAAGAGGAGGAGTAAAAAGAGAAGATAATCAGAAAGTAAAGAGGCGAAACGAGAAATGCAAGAACGAGAAAGGCAAGCTGGCATAAAAAGCAAAAAGAGAAAAAAATGACAAGGAAAAAGTATGACTAAATGCTGTTTTGTAAAAGTGTGCATGGTAAAAAAATCTAAATGGAATCGTTAAAAATAAGAAAAGTAACAGAAAGTGTAAATGTAAAGCAATGATAGGATCAAACGTCGAAGTTGCCAATAAAAACGGCAAACATTCGTTTATAAACGAACTCTTTAAAAATCAAAAGGTATTAAAAGACAAGAAAAATGCTGAGAATGGGCAAGAAACAATTATGAGCAAATCGTAAATGGTGGTATAAGTGTGGGTAAGGCAAAAAACATTGAGTGTTTGTTTTTGTTAATCGTTATTGTTATTGTTAATGCTGTGTATGCTATGTTTAAAAGAGTGTAAGGGAAATCAAATTAACGAGTGATGAATTTTTGAACAGGTGGACGACATCCAGATTCTTTGTAAAACTTTCTTAAGTAAGGACACTCGATACTCTTACCTTCACTATCCATTTTCAAAACGTGATCTAGCCATTCTTTACCAGTTAATCTTAAACCACATTTGCAAGTACCGTAACAAGGAAGCTTATCGTTCAGGTTGTGAAGTTTCTTGACTTCACAGTTATCAAATTCGAAATGAGAGTTCAACAAATGCTTCTTGAAATCATAAGGTCTGTTAAATTGCTTGGTCTTGTGTAGACATTGTCTTGGTGGGAAGATACACTTGAAACGTGATTGGACGTCATGTGTTCTGATATGTCTAGTGATGTCTCTTGTAATGTACTTACCACAGATAGAACATTTCTTGGATTGGAACTTACTCTTGATCTTGTGGTTGTGACTGTGAGATGTGGAGTGGTGTTGTATGAGACCAGCAGCTGGAGATGGAGAAGCTGTGGATGCTGGAGTGGAGACTTGAGGTAAGGAAACAAGTGGACCAGCTGGGGAAGAGATTGATGAACATGGGTTTGAAAAGTCACAATCGGAACCAGAAACAGGAGAGTATTCGTCAACTGGAGAAGTCATCAAAACCAAAGATGGTTGTCTTGTACTTGGAGCAGAAGAAGAAGCAGAGGAAACCAATGATGGACAATCTGAGACAATTGAGAATTGTCTAGCTTCTAAAGGTGGTTGGCAAGCTTGAGCTGGAACCATCACAGAACCGAAGTCGGGACTTGAAAAGACAGAGTCAGAGACTGAAGATGTGGAAGAGACAGTGGTACCATCAGATAGTTCGGCATCGCTGATAACTTGTTCACTTGGATTGCTTGTAAGTGTGTAGTAGTTTGAAGGCAATGAAAATTGTTGTGTGCTGTTCAATGGAGACGCTATCAAATTTTCACTCAAAGGAAGTTCTTCGGTTTTAATGGTGGTTGGCGCGACCAAGACTTCGTGTTGAATGTATGATTGAGGTGGTTGACTTGGATTTTCAAGTAACATTTGCATATTTGAGTTTTGGAAATCTAGCATGTTGAAACCAAGTTGTGGAATTGAAGAAGAACCACATTCTTCTTGACAGTGTTGATGGTTGTGTTCGTTGTTATTCACATCACCACAAAGAGTTGTGAGGTAATCTGTATTCTGGAACTCATCTTCAAGGAGAGATTCGAAGGAAATGTTACCAGGGAAGTTGTAAATGCTTGATGCTAGTTGGTGATTCATTTTGTTATATGTAGGGTATGTGTGTGTGTGTGTGTGTGTGTGTCTAAGTAAGATGGATGTTGTTATTGTGAAGAGTAATGAATGTGAAGTAGAAGTAAATAGGATTGTGGTGGGTATTAACAAAATAGGTTTGTTGTAAGACACTTAACAAAGGGTAAGTCAAAACGGATACCCAAGAACCAGGAACCCAGGAAAGAGGGGAGATGAAAGAGTATTTATATATTTAGTGTAAGACCAGAATTATCATTAATGGACTAAAGTGATGGCCTGAGCTAGCACGAGTAGCATGGCATTATGACAGAAGCTACGCTACGATCGATACAACCTCTCTACTATCTGATCTGATTGCAATATGCAGCATGCACATTGCGAAGCACGAACGTTGTGGTTCTGAATTGTGGTTATGGGTACGATTTATCAATTTATTCAAGGTTTTCATTAAGAAATCAGAAATTAGAAATAATCCAACTTTCGGGACTTAATTAGAATCCCCAATTAAAACTAAAAAAACACAATTACAATTACATGCAACTAACTTCTCCAAAAACCTTCTCTCACTAGACTAACTTGTCAAATTCGCAGATTAGCACCATTTGAGCGCAGGCGCCTCAGGGCCACTGGGCCACCTCCGATGTACGCACTAAACCTTCTTCGGTCCAAAGATTTATTTTATAGAATTTTTCAAGATGCACCTCATGCAACCCGCTTTCCTCCATTTCTTTTTTTTTGGTGGCGCCGTTGTGTGGCCCGGATGCATACCGCTTTGATTGTCTGATGCGCTCTCCCTGATCCTGATCCTGATCCTGATCCTGATCCCGGTGCTGTCCAACTGCTGGATTCTTGCCGGCCCTGCATGTGAAGCACTTCCAGCTGTCCTGGCTCAGATTGTTTCCCATGTGACATTGATTATCTATAGCTGGTAAGATGTGGCTGCGGGGCTCAGGGGCTCAGGGGCACCTGGGCACCGAGGTCTAATAATAACCATATAACCATATAACCATAATATGATGATCTGATCTGACGTTTTTACGGTTTAATTATACGGTACAGCTTTTTATTTTTATAGTTTACGCTAGCAGCTTGTCGACTGTCGACTGTCGACAGCTACTAAAAATTCAAAGTGGCTATAGCCATGGACTATGGTTCTGGGGCTTGTTCTAACTTAATTCTTTTTAGAACCAGATTTCAATACTGTGATAATTCATCATTTTCATCAGTTTTAGTGTTAAGGTCGGTTCCAATTTTAGTGATGTGATATCCCAAATGTATAAGCACAATTAGCCAATGACCAAGTGACAAGCACCACCGCCTAGATTCTACAGCCAACCTAGTTGATATATATAGGCCGTGTTTTTTTAAGTACGTTTGAAAACGTAGCTAATTATCATGTATCTTAGGTTTAGTCAACGTGTCAATGGTACATTATGGGTCATCCATCAGTCCATCAGAGCTAAACCTCCACTATACAAAGATATAGCTTACCCTGCTGATGGTGGAGACGCGGTGAGTGAGAGCACTAAAAGACCTCACAGCATACATTTTTCAGAGTATGATGGGTCACAATTGATATTTCATATCTTACCCATACACCAGTGATCACACACACATTGGGTGTACAAATCATACTGGTGAATTCAGATTAATAAATGCATCTTTTGAACAGGATGCCTAGAGTATTCAAAGTTACACATACCGACCCATATTTTGTCTCAACGTACAGCTTGCAATATGCGAGCTCGTCATCAGCCATTCAAGCTACTTAGTTTCAGTGCTTGTATACATGTTCTTCCGTTAAATCAAATACAAAATTCTTCTCTCTAGTTCTTACTTCCTTATAACCTTCACGCTTGTTGAATTTGTTTCTCCCCTGAATTAATCAGAGCTCATATGCAAATTTTGTTAAAACCACAAGCTGATATGTCGAATAACTTGTAATTGCAAGCTTTCTATATCCATGTACTATTAAATTTGATCGCTGGCTATATCATACCTTCGATCTGGCCATTGAAGTTCAGCTTATACATTTATTATCATCGATATATGAGTCTGATCCTCATGATATTGAGTTGCAATGAAAAGTGAAGAATTATTTCAAGGAAGAAGAAGAACTGAAGAAGATGAGGGCCCAGAAAAGAAAAAAGAAATTGTGAGATCAAATAGAACGAAGGGAATGATTAGGCAAAGGCACGAGCTGATAACACAACAGCTTAAATTGGTTGCCGTGGTATTGACTACAATCCATAGCTGCTGAGATACACCAATAGATATTTACTTCAATTCTTCTTTCTTCGATTCTAATCATATATAAATTTGCTCTGAATCACAATTTAACAAGCTGTACGTATACATGATCTCGAGCTCTATACCTTTAAGCTACAAATTCTCTCGAGTTACATAAGGATGCATATATATAGTGTACCATGCATGCATGATTGATCGATCGAGGTCTTGACTGTCTTGACTCTTTTATATATATATTTTATGGGCCAAAAACCTACATTCTTTCAATTCCCATATAATCACGATTAACACTTGGCCTACATTAATGGTCATTGGTATATGAATAAGCTCCAGCTTTACGTATATGGTCGAGTTCGTGGTTTTCTGTTATCATCATTCATAATCAACGTGCAGTACTTTATAATAGTATCGCACATGTGTTCAAGGCATTTATCCACACATGTGTTATCTGGCTTGGAACTCAGTACATACTTCTAGATATGGAATACGGATGTCAACTTGATCACTGATCAAGGACTTCTAGACATTTATACACTATGTATATCAACCAACCACCTTGATCCGATCAAAATTCATTGGACGTCGGTCTGAAGTCTGGCCACTGGATCACATATACCAGTACAGAAGTCATTTGGGTACTCTTCTTGACGAACCATGTGATTGAACTACTTGGATTTCCAAGCTAACGAGAATTGGGATATACTACTCAGACTGCCAACGTGGATTAACAAACGTCCAGGGTCTTCTCTTGAGTCTTACGGCCTGATATATCTTGCGCTACGTTGAATTGTTTTTTCATGAAGGGTGAATATATAACATTCCAGTTCATTCCAATATACTGATCTTGCATTCCAGTTCATTCCAGTGATCTTGCATATATAGAAGATGATTCCATCGATGAGTCGTCAATTCATAATTGCTTGAAGTCTGGGATATAAGCTCGTCTCGTCCCGTCTTGTCTCTCCACTTTGGTTGGACTCGACATGTGTCATCATGACTCATGACCATGCTTGATTCAAAGTTGAAGCAGCTTACTTCAAATTGAACGTGTGTACCTTACTTCTGACATAGCCTAGTTCTAAGAAAGCTTCCAGAGAGCTTGTAAGATATAAAGCAAATTTGTACAAAAGCACTACTGATTGAATCACTATGTTGAACATTGAGATTTGTATCAAGGCTCATGTCGTCGACTTGTCCGTCCATCCATCTATCCGCACATGTACTTAAACTACTCAGGCGACATGGGTTAACATCAATATATGATGTCAACTGTCATCTATGATATATTGTATACCATGAATCACATAATATCTCGAGTACTTTGCTTCTTACGTGAGGAGGATAGCTTGATCATGTGAATTTTAAGGCCTCATGAAAAAATTGGTCTTTGTGTGAATGAGAATGGCCAGAAAGGCAAGAATGGCCAGAAAGGCAAGAATGGCCAAGTCAGTCTTCGTCGTTCGAGATTCAAAATTCAGCGCGCGTACGGTCCGTGGTCAGTTGTAATGAATCATGAATCATGATGGCTGATGAATTTTTTTGCTTGCAAGAGGGAATCTGATTGGTCCGTGAAGAGTGCACACAAGGCATTTTCTTCTCTCTGCTGTTCATAGCGTGTTTCTTCTATAGTATATCCCTTTTCTTTTCTGTAAGCTAGCTGGCCGTCTATTTGGAATTTTATCTGTCCAGCTCGACGTTCTCCATTATTGATGATTTGTTCTTTGAGTTTTAAATTGTCATCGAGTCGAGTAGATAGATTTCGAACGTAGGTAGACTCTCTCGCAGACTCGCAGTTAAGTACAGTTAAGTAGCGTCAATTGCAGCGGGGTAAAGACTCACTTAAAAGCCGGGACAGTCTGTCGAGGTACTTGACAAAACTTGGCTGGACAGTTTGAAAAACACGTTACATGGGGTAGTTTGGGCCATGAACTTTTAAATTAACATGTGACAACATGATATAATGAATTGCGAAACCAAAATAACTTTTCAATTCTGATATAATTTTCAATGCTCGGATAACTCAGAGTTTGTAAAATTGTAAGGTAAACATAGTTAAATTTACCTTCCGGCGGGTGAGTAAACAAATGGCGATGCACCTGCCAGTGGCTGGCTGCCACTGCATGCACAGTGCAGTGTGCAAGGTTCTCCCAGTCCATCATCATCCAAGTTCCAGTACATTCATTGCACCTTGGATCATGAATTCTTTATTACATGGCTGTCCGTAAATCATCTCTGATCAGGGGTTCTGGATTTTGAATGCATGCATGTATACCTTGAGTTGGTTAATTGTACAATTAAGATTAATTGATCCATGAATAAATATGATGATCTCTAGGCTCAAGCTAGCTAGACTACTACCTAAACTAGACTACCTAGACTAGACTACCTAAACTAGACTACCTAAACTATACTGGCGCTCCAGCTGCTTATGATCGTCGCCAATCTTCCCACCGGAGTAATTCCATGGAAAAATTCCAGTGCCTCTAACTAAAACTTATAAGCATACCATGGCACAGGAAGCTCAGGAGTCCTATAGATACGTTTTACCGGGACTTTAACACGGTTTAGCTCAGAACTAGAGAGTTACCGTTTTAGGCCAGCTTCTCAGCAAAACCAAGTTCAAGGTACACATGACTGCATATAGCATGCTTTTACCACAAACTGTAGGCATCTATGATCTAGCCTTTTTTTGAGTCTTTTCAGAGCGCATGTGCATAGTACATACGCTTTTTGAATTAATTGACCTTAAAAGCATATCATTCCACTGGATCCAGCTAGGCTCGGATAGCGCTTCACTCGGATTACCCGTTAAATCCCATATGATGACGAATTGTCATATGATGTTTTCAAAGCGTTCAGTATATTCGCCTGAAGAAAAGTCAATATTTAGTTAAAGTACATGCCAAACCATATACGGAATTTTCACATGAGGGCTTAATTGAAAACTGTAACTACTTATCAATAAACATTGATCATGTTTTGTTGATGCTTGTTTGACGTATGCACACACACCTTGGTCATGGTTCCTACATCCAGCATTCCTGTAATTAATAGTCATATAGTGCATGGACATGCATTGGGGTGGTACATCTGCTATATATAAGTTAAAGCTAGAAAGAGTCTCTCACGATATTTCGAGCTGCACCAAATCCAGCGATTATTCTTCGATACATACGATATGGTGCCATTTTGATGATACATGTGAGTGCTGTTCAGGTAAGTTTACATGTCCACCTGCAATGTGTGTATATATAGGTTGTATTTGGTTGAAGCTTAAGGAACATATTTTATAACTACAACAATTACTGTACAAACAATGTCTTCAATGTTGTTGATGTGAGCAGCTTGAACTGTGACTTGTTGTGACTGCACAATGTGCGCTCGTGACAATAGTATTCTGTTTGATCAGTTGCATCTGTTTACATAACTGGGCACGGAGTTTGAGGGCAGTGGATTATATCAGCTCGTAAGTCCTGGTAGTTTCGTGCTACATTGTAAACTACATTTTTACTGTGTTGTTCTTTATTCCATATGATCAACTAAAGTTGAACCTCTACAAGGTGAAAAAATAGATTTTTATCATTAGCACATGAAAAAATGGCTGAAGTACATTACCATGCAAGAAGTATTCATGTTTCCCACAATCTTCAACGAACATCGAACACAATAAAGTATGTAGTTACAGCTTCAATTGGCTGTATTTACTATTTATATCGTAAATATTTGTACATGTGCATGCATCGAACATAGCTCATCTGATATGTGTTGTTCTTATACTTCTTTCAATACCTTGACCATGTTAAATGTCGTATTAAATTGCAATATCGCGTTTTCAAGAAAAGGGTGGTGCAACTTCTACGATATACTAACCCGATTAATTATAACTCAAGTTCAGTTTGTGGAGCTGGAATCTACAAATTTGAAACTGGGAGTTTGTAAGTTAAGCACTACAAAAAAAACCACTTAACATAACTAACTGACTTAGGTTAGGTTCTAAAACTAACCGCTTTAGTGTGCACTGTGGGTCTACATTGCCTTTTAATAGCTCATTTTTGTTTTGTTCACTCACTAACTAGTACGTTGCAGTGTAGATTTTTCTTTATAAATCTCACCTGCACTAGTTATTGGTGGGTTTATATTCAAATTAAAGAAGTTGATATTTAGACACTAGTAGTACGTGACATGTATGAGAGATGTAATATACCAAATCAACTATGTACCAAACTGGGTAATCAAGCAAGGACGACTTGAATTCTGATATTATATTCAGAATAGCTTGCTTACAATAGCTTACTCCTTGATGAGTCTTGACCTGGACTGTCAGCGGGCCCCAGCCTCCATGTAATCCGGTAACCGGCGACCGCGTAAATTTTAAGCAACAAGTCACAAAAATTTTCACCCATCATTCATCATTCATGTGATTTTCAGTGTCTCCACAAACAAGACGTACAACCACCATCAACAAATTGATCAACTTGCAATCAATACACTTACCATAGAAATCAAACAAAATGGTAATTTGAAATCTCGGTATTTCAATCAGTTCAAAAAAAGTCAAATGTACACCCCCACCAATTCTCATGAGCGAAATTAATTTCAGATGATCAGATCTCTAATAGCGGCCAACTCAATTAGTCAACTGGTAACAGCAGAACATTCAGTGACCAGTGACTGACCACAGCATCCGAATTAGACCCGAGGAACCAAATTGAACATGTCAGCTTAAGGGTTTGAGTTTGAGTTGATATGATCACATCGATGAAAATATCACTCAGAAAAGAACCGAAGTCAGATGTACTAAACATCGATCGAAAAATGTTTGTATGCTAAGCGAGTTGTATTGATGGTAAGAAAAGTTTGAACCGAAGAGAAGAAATTTGAATGGAATGGAATGGAGTCGAATTGAATAGAAAACTTAGATTGTCTCGATGTCGACGTGTTGTTGATACGATTTCATAACTGAAAACTGATCATATCTGTGTTTGCATATTCGTCTGTGTACTACAGAAACAATATATTACCGATCGATGAGCTGAATTGCAGTCATAGTTGGAATTTCATATTTGTTCTTTGAAAATTTTTCAAGATTTATAGTTAATTTATCACTAGGGTTACATGATGTCCAAGCGTTCCAACGATCGAGTTATTAAGGGGAAGCAAAAAAAAAAGAGATGATCATCACCTACTCAACTAAGATTCTCCAGCTTTTTTTAAATGACCATGTTTTGATGGATAAGCATCGTGTCGTTAAAAGAACATAAAGAATGAAATGTGAAGATCAACATTTAAAAAAATCTAACTTTGGGTTGTGCTTCATTCGAGACCTCCAAAGAACTCTCTAGGATTCCAGACATGATCAATTTAAAGGGGCCGGTATTGCAGTAGCTGGAATGAGAATGGAATGCTCATGATATCAATTGAGTTTGCTGTCTTGTCTCACATGTGATATGATATTGAAACATGAACCCCCATTTTCTTAATTACCTTTTCTGGAATACATTTTCTTTAGCTTGATGTTAAGTCGTCGTGAACACAAATATAGCAGTCAAATGATTCATTTCAGTACATATATATGGGCACACTATTTTCTAAAAGTGGTGCCGCTTAAGACTTCGGTTAGCTGGTTTTATCATTCACAGAAACGGCATTCTGAAAATCAGTTTGATCAATTTATAGCTAGAATTGGAACAATAATAGGATCGGTGAGCTGAATCGAAAAGTTGGATCTCAAGCTATTATATGTAGGGTTTGAAGATTCAGAGCCATCCTGGATCACATGTCGATGTGTCGACAAACCGGAGAAATGTCGGTGATCGAATTTTAGCATCACCAGCAACAAATCAACGTGCTGGAACTTGATGTGTATTCCTGAACAGCAAATCATGTTTAGTTGGTGGTCTATTTCGATCTCTTTCCTTCTCATGACATAAGCTATTGAGTTTTGGCTGGAACCTGTTGATAAATTTAGAGCATCTATTTGATGGTTTCATGGTTTATATGATGCAATTACAATTTAAAAATTGAAAAACATGATGGAGTTTTGATCAAGAATAAATTAGCGTCATTCTTAAAGTTACCCCATTTGGGTACAATATTAGGTATCGAGAGTTTTTCCTTTGACAGCATTGTCAAGTAGTGGATAAGTAACTTCATGATCGAATTAAAAATTTTGCTTTGCAGCTAGAAATTAGACCATTTAAGAGTTCAAATTTCGTAAATTTTCAATTTGCATACAATTTCGTGCTATAAATTTATACAGCATTAGCTAGTTGGTAATTTGATGAACCATGAAAAGTTCTATCTCATGTGCATGAATGGCATCTCATCGTGGCTTGGGTTTGTATGTACTGCTTCCGATGTATACTATGTATCAGATGCTACTAAAAAACAATATGTATCACATAACAAAGGATACAAACTATAAATGGTATTGGACTGAAACTATCTGTAATTGTATTGTTGAAACCTATTAAAAGGCCATGTGACCAGTCAAACTTGACGTAAATCATTGTGTGAGTGGGTTTCAATGGAGCCGCTGTTGCTGGCCTTGAACATTAGTTCATTTTCTTGCTAGTTAAAACTTTCACAATGAGTATACAGGTAACAGCCTTCATAATCAGAAGCAGGAACAAGTGTACATGTATACTTTGGCTCTCCGTTCAAAAAAGTTGAACGATGTATTAAAGTGACTGCAAATTGTGATTCAATCGCTCATGTTTTTCTTTAGCGACATCGATCGATCTTTGTGAAAATTGAAGATTCTCTGTTAGTTAGTTCCGTGGACCGTGAATCAGAAATGAGTAAGCGCATGAAAGGAAGAAAGGAAATATGTTGTTATAGCGGTAAAATGTGTTGAATTTACAATCAATTCGAACAACTATGGTTGCTAGATAGTAAAGATGGCTGCTTTTTTGAACAATCATGTGTTCCTTGAACTAACCTTTCAAGGAAATCAATGCTTCATGATATATATGGCCATACTACCCAAAAAGGGAATGAAGGGATTTGAATAGGAATATCTTAACAGCTTTAGAATGTATGTAGAGAACATTTTGAACAGTGGGGATTGTTTGTTTCAATGGGGGATTTGGAATAAGATAAAACTAAAAAATGCGCGCGCGGGATATAGTACGGTGCATACATACTGACATTGACATTATAACGAAAAAATTCCCCCACATCAACGAGTACGTTCAATTTAATAACAAACAAACAAACACATCTTCATTCTTCCTCAACTGTTTGTTCATCTTCAAAGTGAAAATTTCCATTACATTAACGTAACCGTAATCCCTGCTAATCGCGTTGCTTAAATTGAAGGGATTTATACAACTTAAGCGAATATGATAGATAATCTTGTTAAAGAGATTGTTATCGGGGACAACTCATGAAAGCTCGGCCAACTTTAAAAATCAAAATACCCCTATTTGATACTATTGTCTGCCAATAGGATCCAATAGGATCAGGTCCAGACTTTGAATGCAGTTGATCAACATTTTTGACTGAATTTTAAAGTTATTAGTTCGCACTGCGTACATGTTTGTCTTATTTTAACCTATTGAAGTCGCAACACTGTGTTGGCATGAATAATTTAAAAGTCTGGCTTTGTCTGGTAAAATGAGTAATGAATCATGATACTTTCACAATTGAATTGCACGTTTACACTTTGGCACTTTGGCACTTTGGTAGGATAGCTGGGCTGAAAAAAAAATAGAGTGCAACTTGCGAGTCTCGGCAAGTTTTCATTGGCCGAAATCCAGAATTCTAGAGCCGCAACCTCCATTAAAACTTCAACAGAGTCAATATTGAGTCAATATTGAGTCAACTTTCAAGAGGACGTGCGCAGAAGATTGGTATGATGTATAGCTGCTCTTATTCTTAGTTCTTAGTTGTTGTTAATTGTTTTTACCTGTTCTAGGAAATAACAGCTGTACCACTAGGTCCTGGAAATGTTTCTTGCCGAAAATCATCAAGTCAAACGGTACCACATTAGGTAAAGAGGTTCTTCATCTAAATCAGAGTGTTGTTCAAACTTCAGGTCTGTTTATTAGTGTGTGACATCTGAACCAAGTTAAAGTAGTTGTTCAGTAACTACAACCACTTAATAATTTCTATGGTATAATATAATTTGCATGACTTATAATTTGCTGTCGATAAAATCTTGAAAACGTCAACTGTTCATCCGCTACAATCATAACATGCGATTAATTTTGTAGGCAGTACATTACACATGGGCTGTTGTTAGCTATAAAACGAATCATCAATTAAATGAAAATTTACATAGCTATATTCTCCGAAATTAGTTCGTAAAACGTATTGACAGCTCTTCAAACATCTTGCCATGTAACCACAACAAATAAAATTGCATGTAATCAATATGATGATTTCAAAAGTTTAATTATTTGTTTTATAGCCGGAGTAAATTTATACTTGGGAGTCGGTGATCAGTAGCTGTCAGCTTTCAACTATCAAGAGCCCCCATGTGCAATTTGTATGTTTCATGTATTTCACATATGTATATTTTTTATGTATTCCCGCCACTAACCTAGAGTTTATAAGGTCATGTATACCGACATATGGTATGACTTTACAGTTCTGTTGATATTATTTGTATCAGTTGTTTAATGTGCACTGCAATAAGCATAACCATGAAACCAGACTTATGAACTAATGAACTTATGAACTTATGAACTATACAGACCGTTCCTGAATCCTGGATCTTGAAAATTGACAAATTTGGTTGAACTACCACACTGTAATGAAATAATACCACCAAATCTGATCAGGCTGTAGCTTTTCTGGGGTACACAAGTTATAGCTTTTGTTTCAAGTTTGATTGGAATTGATTGAAAAATGACTAAGTTGGGCAATCTCGGCGACTTCTGGCTTTTAGTGTCTGCACTGCCGTGATGTTGAAATGGAACATTTTTTTCATGGCCTGTTAAGAGTGAAAAAATATCTTTGAAAAAAACATGTTATTTCAGAAATCAGCAAATGGTGGTCATTTTCTCGGTGATGTCAAGTTGTATTTGACTTTGAATTGATATTTCATCAAAGCTCAAAGTATAACATGACGTGTATAAATCACATAAAATTTTAAAAGTGTACTGCCAAGTTTTTCGGAGCTGAAGTCTGAACTTTGAACTTTGAAGTCTGAACTTTGAAGCCGACGCGTGATAATTTTCAAAGAATCAAATTTTAAGACAGCTGGTCTCTAGGCCGGTCCCGTTCCACTTCAAAGTCTTTCAAGCACGTCTCACAATAATACAATTGATTACAGTTGCAGGCTGGTCCTTGTTTTTTTGGCAAAAATAAGCAACAGGTTCAAAGACTACGCGTAGAAATAGACATGCATGCGGTTATATCCTTTGGAAACCCGGTGCAAGATTTTTTATGTAACAGATTGACAGCTCCACGCATTATAGAATTGGCCAGTGAGTGCCGGGCAGTGAGCTACGTCTTCTGCAATATCTATGTATCTGTTCAATGTCATTTAATATTTCTTATAATTCGTAATTTCAGTTGCTTTATAATTCACCACCTGATAATTACCATACAGCTTAGAGTTGCTTTATAACATGTGTCGACATATATATATTCAAAAGAGTGGAATTGTTGGTTGTATATATACGCTCGAAAATGAAATTTCACCTTGATCTGAGTCCGAGCATCCACACTGTACACAAAATGATGTCCAATTAATGAAATTTGGATGCGGGCGCCACCCGAGGGATGTCTATGCCTTAGTACTTGAAGCAAGGCAGGCATCAATTTGTTTGAACAATCACATGTAAACCGTTTTATCAACCCCACAATGTGGATGTAGTTGTTCAATTGATCTCAGGAATTCCATGATGTACTGTTTTTTACATGAACTTGGGTCAGCTGCATGTAAGAATTTCTTTTGACTTTTGCCAGCCGCCACGACTGATCTTTCCAAGTCTTCGGTCCGGCTCTTCATACCGTATATATAAACAAAATTTACGAATCTACTACGCATGTCACTTTTCGAAAAGTTTTTAATTCTCCTGTATTGAGGTTGGGTTAAGAACATATAAAATTGTCTGTATCTGAGAAGCGTAAATTGATAGGTCAGATTACGCACGCGTAAGTAGAGCCGTCATTTGAGAAATTTCTTTTTTTCTTGCTTATTCAACTTGAGTGCTTGAGCAGTTGTCATGAAGACGATATTGTACCTTAAAATAGTAAATCAACTTCTGAAAAAAGAAAAATTGTCGCTGACATCAATAGTTATCAGCTGCAGGTTCAACGTTCAACGTCAGCTGATTATAGACTATATAGTACCCGATGGAGTTCGATCTATAAAATATTTCAAGCTAATGGTTACAACGAGAATTGATACGGTAATTTGTATGTTGAATTAACTTTAAGACAACCTTGTATGTTTACAGAAAGATCATTGCAAGCTGTATATACGATTTATTGATCTTGATTAATCACTATTGTAAACCAGACATAAATTTTTGGAACACAAATTTGAGATCAAAAAAAGATATTTATTTGTCAATCGTTGAATTGAAATCAAATGCAAGTATCGTTTACCTCAATGATTTAAATCTGCTGTTTTTTTTAAAAAAAAAATATACACAGTTAGAACCTTCAACCTTAGCTGTTATAGTTCAGATTTGAATGGTGGCGTACCAATAGCTAGAGCAAATCAAAGTTGCTAAAAAGAAACACAATTGAACCGGTATTGACCTTAGCTGATGTTGCCAATTAAAAAAAAAAAGGAAGTTCTCCTGCATAATAAATTTACATAGATCAAATCAATTTGTTCTAATAAGTAAATTAAGTCAGCTAGTATATATAAAGCACTAGAGCAAATATTAAATATCTATATGCATGTGTTTTTTACTTTTTTTTTTTCTGGAAGAAAAATGAAAGGTGAAAATGATACCGTTTTTTATTCTTTTTCTTTTTTTGATGTAATTTTGAAACTGATTTATTAGAACGATTGTACCATGAATCAAAGTTTATATTCAATTTGATTAAAATAAAAAAATAATGTCAAGGTAATTTATCAATTCTACCTTCCTCTCATTTTAATGTTTATTCGTTTATTTTTTTTACCATCTCTACATCATTTCATTATTTTCCCCTTTTATATCATTATTATTAATTTACCAATTTTTCATTTTAACACTTATCATTTATTGACATACCAATTTTTTATTTTAACACTTGAAATTTTATTACTCTATTATGTTTTACCTTTTACCTTTCACTCATCTTATTTTTATTTTTCTAAATTAATATATAAGCTTATTATTTTGATAAAAAAAAAGTAAATCTATTTTTTTTCTCCTTTATAAATTATTTATCTAGCTTTGCATTCAATGAATTTTAGTTATATTAGGGAAATCAAAATATCAATAATGATGTACCTATATTAGAAAAAAATAGCAATATCTCAATAAGGTGAATAAAAGGTTTAAACTAAATAACTAGAAAATTAAAAATGTAAAATTGTGTAAATTCCATGAAAAAGAAAAATGTATAGTAAAAAATACAACCATACTCAATAAAGGCCTAAAAAAAGTGTAAAGATGTAAAAAATGTAAATTATATAAAACATTTTTTTTGTCGTAAGGCTAGCTATTTTTTTTTCAAAAACATACAGTGTTACAGCTATTTGTACTTTCAAAAATTAAAAGAAAATAATTATTTTAGCTTTTTTTTATATATAAAAAATGAATAACAAAATATGTTTTGAATAAAAATAGAAAATAGAATAAAAAATCGCATAAAATCTTAAGAGAATTGTTTGACAATGTAATTTGTATAAAACCTTTTCAAGATACTTTTCATTTACAAGGTTTATTTTGATTTACAGAATAAAAAAGATGAAAAGGTAAAAGGACAATATAATAAAATGTTAGGAAGTGGAAGACGATAAAATAATAAACTGATGAAAAAAATAGGTGAAATGAAAAAAAAAAGGTAATTTGAAATAGGAAGATAATAAAACGACAGAGAAACAAAGAGTAAATTAATGGAATGATAAATGCTTCAATTAAAATGATATTTGAAAAGATGATAAAAAGATGCAGCTGGTATAGGCGAGTTGCTGTGTATTGAGTTATAGGTAGGTATATGGTCATTCAAATTCAAATTGAATAGAACTGAAAAATTAAATAAATTCTATCGAGGAAGTGAAATGCAAATAAAGTTATGAAACTAGATTATTTTTGTTGTTCTGTTTTGATTTATTAGTTTAACGAAATGAAGTATTGCAAACGATTGTTTTCTACCCAATGATTTAAAGTTACATTAGTCCTAGTGGTGGCTATTGCTGAAATATGATGCGGTTTATGATAGGCTTTTTTTATTTGGTTTTTTCTTTTTTACCAAAAAATAAAGACTAAAAATAATAAGTTGAATGAAGAAAAAAGAAAATTAAGGTACAGGGATTCGTAAATGTTAAACTGAAAAAAATGGTAAATTGATATAGTGATAAAAGAAAAATAATAAAGGTTAAAAGGTAGAGAGAGAAATTGATAAAATAAAAGGAATAAGTGATAAAATATTTGGTTATGTGTCGTGAGTATGCATTTGTTTCTAATTTTGACCACAAATTAAATATAAGGTTGTGGTAAAATTTAAAAAGTTTAAGCCTCAATCCATTTCTACCAAGAACAAAGTTTTCTTGATAGGTTTATATATATTTTATTGGAAATTGGGAACAAAAATCGGAGATATGGCTGGTGGGAAAAATCAACTGGAAATAAATGATTTTTAAGATGTAACCCAATTTAAATTTGAAAATTAACACAAAGAGATATTGGAAAGAAAAAAAAAGGAAAAAAAAAAACAAATACAAAATGGGAAGATGATTTTGTCTTCTAAAGCATACAACTGACTCCCTTTATACATATCTTTATATATAGGGAATCCGAACAACTTCGTTTGGAATTCATTGATTTTAGAGTTTACAATTACTACAAGACATTCTATTAGGTTAAAAAAAGTTACAGCAGGTTTTTTTGGGAAAAGTAACTATAACTTAGAAGATAATTAATAAATTATAATTCCAAATAAAATTTTCAGTAACCACATATTTGAAGGTTAGGAGAAACCTCAAGTACCTTTTCTCTTTCGGAGTCTATAGTTTAGTTCAGGATTGTTACGTCTTGAAAAAAAAAAGCATATTACTAATCCTAAAAATGTTTGGTAAAATATTATAAAGATTATAAATTATGGATAAAGAAAACACTATCAAGTTCTTTTATTAATTTTTGGTAAAAAAAAAAAAAAAACACCAAATTGAAAACAAATCCTGTCCCACTACCCGCTTGATGGAAGAAAGAAAGAAAAAAGAAAAGTAGTATTACCTTAAACTTGGTCAGTATCAAATTGATCCATTTCAGTCTTCATAACAACTTTTTTTATACAAAAAACAAAATATAGTTCAAGGAATTGTGAATCACGACTTTTTAATGTACATGGCTAGAGAAGTCGTAAAAAAAAAAATCAACAATCAGTAATCACAAACACAAGTTAGTGAAACTTTGGATCAGACAATCAATTGATTTAATTTCTTGTATAATTAGTAGAGAAAAACGGTAATATTTCTTTTTAAAAAAGAGAAAAGGATCAAAATAAAAAAACCTAGTACGAAGAATTTGTAAGTTTGTTCTATTTCTTCAACCGAGTACATGCATATATATTTTACATAAGGGTGTTGAACAGACCATGGATATTTATTCATTTAAGTTATGCTATTTTCATAGTTTTTGAAATTAATATAAGCTTACTCCCTTTTTTTAGTAAATGATCAAGCTAGGATCAGACAAACTTATCTACCTAGAATAGTAAAAAAGGCCGGTAGTTTTCAAAAAGCTAAAAGAAGAACCTGTCCTGGATGAAAAAGAACAAAACCCCATGCTAACCAATTTGGTCCTAAAGATAATGATAATAATAAAAACTGAAGACAATGGTTTATAAGACATTCAAATTGAACTCGAAGTTGACACATTAACAATTTACGGATGAACAATGCAAGTACTGAAAGAAGGAAAGACTTACTTTAAAATAAAGCAATTTTTTTTTTCATAATTTGATTTTCTATAATCAGTATCTAAATTTTATTTTGAATTAGCTTAAGCCAATGAAAAATATACAGATGGAATCAGTGGTTTAAAATAGATTACAGCTGATAGCTCAAAAGATTTTTTTTCAACCTCTTCTTATCAGTATAATGAACTTTATTAGGTAAAAAAAAGGGGGAATAACTATTGTGACTTTTTTTGCTGGTTTTGAGTCCACTTTTACATATTATAGTTAATAAATTGAAAATTCTATTTCATAAAAAGGATAGAGGGAGTTTAGACCATATTATTAATATCAACGATCAATCATGTTGTATAATTAATTGAATGAAGTTGTTTATTTCTCTCTTGAACTCCATTACTGAGTGCAACACTTTTTCGACATACTCGCGCGTATATTAAAGCATACATTTTTTCATCCACCAATAGGTTGTATAGTGTAGTGGTTATCACTTTCGGTTTTGATCCGGACAACCCCGGTTCGAATCCGGGTACGACCTTCTTTTTTAAATTTGGTTAGCTGTTTAACTACGTGCCCTACAGTGTTAGCCATTTCGATTTTCATTTCTTTGGTTATAAAGGTGTAACAACTACCATTTTTCACATGTGACTTTGGTTCAGGCTACGTACCTACTGTTGTTATATGGATCGAATTACATATAGGGGATAGTGCAAGTGGAATAGAGTGGGGGCCGATATTGGAGAGATGCTGTCCGAGCTCTAAACTGCCTCTTGGACATGGATGTGGTATATACACAAATGGCTGAAATGTTTGCACCAATCATTCCAATTGAAATGGTGAGTGCCAATTGCTGTTAAAGCCAGACTTAGTATTTGATATGGATTTTGATATGGATAATTCAGGGTGAATTGAACTTATTTGCTGAGGTGGCAAAAGATCAGTACAGTCATATCGAATGAATTGCTCAAAACAAGACGTTCAGTTGAGAGCCAGCCAATGATATCAAAGATAACTGGTTTGTGAAGTGTGAATTGATGATGAAATTGGATGGGCAGTGTGATGTGCTCCATAATAAAGTGCTCCATAATAAAGTGTCTGCTCCATTCAGGCGAGACACGCGAGACAGCAGAGACAGAGACTGCCGGATCTCTACGGTGTGTGTGACTGGACTCTGTTGTGGGACTCTGTTAACTTAAAACTGATCAACTTTTCTCTTTTTCTAAACACCCTTTTCTTGCATGAACTGTCTTCTCACCGGTCAATTCATCAACACCAACCCTTCCTAACTAACAATGTCATCCGATCAAAGACGTATGTCCAATCTCCCTCTCGATCGTTTCCTTATCCTTCTCGTGTGCAACGTTCATGCAGAGTTATCAAGAATTGCAAAAAGTCAAGATCAAGAGTAAGAGTCATTTGAAAAATTCTTATCAACACCGATCTTTGGCACTTGTGCTCCGGGTTCATGGTTCTTGGTCCATGATCCACCCCATACCCCATAACAACAAACTGTTTTGCTCTCCACTTTTGCAAGTCATGCCATTGTACTAGGATTACATTACCTCATTGATAGAATTAATGTTTGTTTTACTAACCGTTCATCAAAAAATTGTTTAACTGGATTTCAATAACTTCACGTTCAACTTGTGGCTTTTTTTTTTCTCACACCAAGAGAGGATAAGACAAAGTTGGAAAATGGAAATTGAGCAAAGAGATCTAATTGGGAAAAGTTGAAGACACGTTGACAACTTAACGTCTTGGTATTGGTACCATCAAAGAACAAAACTGAATAGATTCATAATGATCTCATTTTAGGGGCTGGATAAGCGGGGATAGGACAGGACAGGACAGGACAGGACAGGACAGGACAGGACAGGACAGGACAGGACAGGACACACATGGCACACACTTTCAACTAAGCATTCTTATAAATACAACACCTCCACAAGTTCCTGAATCGGCAATACGCCCACCGAGCTGAATGATATCACCAACAACAGCACCACATTGACCACATGTTCATCAATCTGGGGTTGTCTTTTCAACATCATTTCAATTGATATCAATGGCCAACCAGAGTTCACGTTTGAAGAGACAAAATGGTGCTCACTTTGAGGTGTTGAACCCCAATTGCAACCATGGCTTTCCTGAATCAATGACACCAGTCGACAGTCAATGTTTCATTGAACAGAATATTAGAATTGTGAAACTCCGACCAATCAAGTTGATTATCCAATGAAACAAATTGATATTATCTTATGACCACTCCGAATTATGATCTACAGTTTCTCTCTGTCTCTCTCCCCCTTTCCTCATTGACATCTTTCCATTCCAGAACTCCAAATTTGATCAATTCCTTCTCTTGCCATGTCCAACAGAACAAAAAAAGAACCAAGCCAATGAACGTTGAAGCTCATGCATTGCATGCATGCATGCATGACATTGAATTCCAGAACCCTCAAATAACAATTTGATAATTTTCATACAGCACTTCCATTCATCTATCAATTCTTAGCAGGTGCCGTTGCCGGTGTCTCTGAAATTCTAGTGATGTACCCACTAGACATGGTGAAGACCCGTATTCAATTACAAGTTGGCTCTGGTGCCAATGCTGAATACTCAGGTGTCGTTGATTGTTTCAAGAAGATCATCAAAAACGAAGGTTTTTCAAACTTGTACCGTGGTATAGCAGCACCAATCATGATGGAGGCTCCAAAGAGAGCCACCAAGTTTGCTGCTAATGACGAATGGGGTAAGTTTTACAGAAGAACTTTTGGTGTTGAGAAGATGAATCAACAATTGGCTATTTTGACAGGTGCTTCCGCAGGTGCCACTGAATCGTTTGTCGTTGTTCCTTTTGAATTGGTTAAGATTAGATTACAAGACAAGACCTCACAATACAAAGGTGTCACCGATGTTGTTTCCAAAGTGTTGAAAACTGAAGGTGTCTTGGCCTTTTATAACGGTTTGGAAGCTACTTTATGGAGACACATTTTCTGGAACGCTGGTTATTTCGGTATCATTTTCCAAGTGAAGTCCTTGATGCCTAAGCCCAAGAATTCCACTGAGAGAACTTTGATCGATATGGTTTCTGGTGCCATTGGTGGTACCGTTGGTACTATGTTAAACACTCCTTTTGATGTCGTTAAGTCTAGAATCCAAAATACTCCAAAGGCTGAAGGTGTCGTTAGAAAATACAACTGGACTTTCCCATCTATTGTTACTGTGTTCAGAGAAGAAGGTTTCGCTGCTTTGTATAAAGGTTTCTTGCCAAAGGTGTTGAGATTAGGTCCTGGTGGTGGTATCTTGTTGGTTGTGTTCACTCAAACCATGGATTTCTTTAGAGCTTTCCATTACGGAAAGAATTAAGGAGGTTGATTGACCGATTTGATTGATACTGGTGTTGGTGTTGGTGATGTATGGTGACTAATTGATTGATTCTTCCAGTCTTTTCATATTGTCTGCAACACCCATCCATCTATCCATTTATTCTTTCTTGATCTCTTTTTATTTTTATTTATCGTTTTTTCTGTCTTTTGGTTTTGATTTTCTTTTTTTTTTTGATTTGCTGTCTGCTTTCTTAGAATTATAACACACTTTCATCTTTTGTTTTTTCAATTCCTGGCAATATAAAAGAAAAAGTTCAACTTTAAAAAGAAACATAACATAACAACTCACATGCATGCTTGTTTTCATTTCATACACTTGCAATTGCCTTCTTCTCCGGTTAAAGGATGGAACCTATCTAAACTGTAGACACGTGTTGTGTCGAGTCCAGCTTGAGCATTAAGTCTTGTCTTTTTTAAGTGTTTTATCTTTGTTGCTGTTTGTTTGTTTTTTTTCCTTTCTCTTCGCCTTTTTCATCCCCACAATATTATTTTTGTTTGCACCCCCTTTCCCCTTACCACCAATTAAGCTGTAAGTTAGATCAAATGAATTTGTTTCAAATTGAATCAGTACGTACTGATGTGCAAAATCCACTGAATCCCGTTCATGTTGAACTGAGTTGAGACCAATGAGATGAGCTGTTTCTAACTCGCCTTCTGTTTTTCTTCCGTCTTCTTAGTTTTGTTCCTTTTCGTTGCCTATCCACCTCCTTCTCCATACACTATTCTTTCTTCTATACATCCTCTTAATATTTATATTTAATTCTCATCTATCTTAAGAAAACATATATACAAGTTTTCTCAGTTATATTAACGAGCGATATTGATCGTCAATGACACATGAACTATAGACCCGGCCACTCAGGTCATGAAATGTGAAACAACTCTCATCTTGCGTTGCCTGTTGACCACTGGGATAGAACAGCTGTTATACCTGTTATACGCCCCCTTAATAACTTGAACTATATATACCTCTTCAGATTGTTTCACCTCTTAATCCTGAACCGTCTTTGATCATGACCAAGAATTCAAAATCACACGAGCCTGGCCAAATGTCAGGCTTCAATCAACGTTGCCTCATATCAGCTGATGAGTCCACTCTATAGTATACTAAAGATGCCCATCTCGATGAGCTATAGCTGATTCATCGATTCTGAAATTCATCAATCGTTCTATATATTCACTTGCAAATTGCCTCGACCTTGAGCCTAGCTTAACAATTGTCTCATAATTAAATGAAAACCTGAAATAATTCTAAATATTTAACATGGCTAGCTCATTCGATTTTCAACAACTGAGTTTTTTATCTCCGCCATCCACAATTTTGTTCCTAGCCTGTATTATCAAGTACCCAGGAACATGTGCCTCCCCAACATCCCCAGTCCACAGCATCCACACCCCTTCTCAAACACCATCTTTCTGAAATAATTGTTCTATATCATGTCTCGTTCCTAGAGCCTACATCAATCGTATACCATGAGGTTCATTCTTTCGATAATTCTTCCATTTTTTCCCCTCATCCTGGTTTAACTAAGGAATTGCGTGTCATTTTTTTTTCATTTTTCAAGGTATGTTTGGCTCATCGTATATTTGGCTAAATTTGGAAATTTGCGGAGAATGGTGGAAGTACCATATGCCTGCATCTGGGCTTGGAATTGGGATCAGATAGGGTGAAAATGGAATAAAAGTTGGTGGAATTATTCGGGAGTAGGTGGAAGGTGGAAGTAGTAAAACCGTGCTAATGAGATGAGATGGCCTTAATTGCTTGGGTTTTTTTGCGGGTTTAAGATAGTTGGAAGACAGGGTTGGGTGATCAGGATAGGGTGTGTACCAGGTCAATTAGATGGTGTATCATGTATGTGGTTGGTTTTGTTGGGTTGTGGCCGATTGTCATGCTGATGATGATTGGGTCAATTGAGACAATTCCATTTGAATTCCGTGTAATTGATGTGTTTGAGGTGTATATGAGGTGTATGATGATGATGATGATGATGATGATGATGGATGGATGCCTTTATGTTGCTGGAACTGGGGGTATATATTGGATCTTGTGTATCCGCTGATTGTCCCATAGACGAGATTTTATATAGTACTTGTAATTAAGTTGTTCATGAATCATTTTTCCTTTTTCCATGTTCCTTTTCCATGGGTGTTCTTTAATGTTCACTCACTGCTCGATCATTGCTTTGTTTGAAGTAAAACATGGGTGTGTAGCTTGTATAGTTGTGGGGTTCCATGAAATTGTGTTCGTTTAACGGGTGTGAAAGTCGAGGAGAGATGTAGCCGTAGCCGTCTGGGGTACAGTATATCCGCTTACACAGTTGATGCATGAAGATTTGAAGATAGGACCACTGGAGGATCACTGGAGGACCACTGGAGGATCACACTCACACACTCTCTCTCTTCACTGGCCAAGTGCTTTGCGCTGGAGTCACATCACATAAACTCGTGGAATACCGTGTGAGTGGGCTGAGGTGAGTGGTCGGCATGGGGTGAGGAGGGGTTGCTGCTTTGGGTAAGGATCCCCGACTCTTTCCGTGCCCACTAGCCTCTAGGCCACTGCACTGACCACTGAGCAGCCTACTCCGTCTCCAGACTCCGTGCCATTCTTTCTCATTCTCCGTGGGGAAGCAGGGGTATATTCCCTTGTTTGTTTGATTGCTGCTCTCAATTAATCGGTACTGCAATCAATTGGTACTGCAATTGCACAATCGTCTAATTACACAGAAAACACCTCAATCTAACAGCCAGTGTTCAGTGTTCTTCCAACCAGTTCAGTATGGCCAGATCTCAATCTCATGAGATTCCATCATCTAACTAGTTCAATATAATAGGACTCCTTGTTGAATTGTTGAATAGCCCCTATATTACGTACTCTTACCACTTACCACTTAGCACTTAGCACTTTGCACTTAGCACGCATGCGACAAATCCGGGGTACCCATAATCTTGCAACAGACGGCATACTGTACTCCAGAAATCATTCAGATCATAAGCCCATACTCCGAGATCAATTGAATGATGTGTCTGATTCTGAATCGTGTGCCTCAACAGTTCAATCCTGATTCCTGTCCCTCTCTTTGCCAATGTATCACGTATTCAGTTAAGCAGCCTTCATTGCAGTACAAGAATTGTAAAATCACTCACTAGCAGTACTAGCAGTGCTATCATTGCCACGACCCACTGGTGGTATATATACCGGGGTTTTTGACTATTAAACGAATCAATCCAACTCAACTCGATTCAACAACGTGGACTTTTCCCAACTTACTACCACCATATAAGTCACAGCCAAAAAACAAGGAACAAGACTGGCCGATAATATTATTCTCCAACTGGCAACTACTACTTGGCCCATTATTCATCTCTCTGCTTTCTCGCACCGTGGTCCGTACACGCAATTTTTCGAATCTCCAACAAGTTTGTTCCCCCCCACCCTCAGCTATATAAACCCATACCATTCTCCTGTTTTTTTGTCTTTGAAAAATTATGCTGCTTTTGAAAAACTCTTTCCCATTGCTTCGTCAAGCTTGCAATTCCTATCACTTACCTAATCTTGCTGTCTCTATTCTAAATAGATACTCCACTGTTCCTGTTTCATTCATCAATTGCTCAAAAAGATACCAATCCACAACCCCAACTAATTTCACAATGTCTGTCAAACCATCCGGAAAGAACGATAACCCATCCGTCATCTTACAAAGAGTCGGTGAAATCACCATTGAAGACAGACCAGTCCCAAAGTTAACAGACCCACACTACGTTAAGATTGAAATCAAGTACACCGGTATCTGTGGTTCTGATGCTCACTACTACGAGACCGGATGTTGTGGTTCTTTTGAAGTCACTTCACCAATGGTGCTAGGTCACGAATCTTCAGGTGTCATCGTTGAAGTTGGTTCCGCTGTCAAGACATTGAAAGTTGGTGACCAAGTTGCTTGTGAACCTGGTATTCCTTCAAGATACTCCTATGAGTACAAGTCCGGTGACTATAACTTGTGTCCTGAGATGGCCTTTGCCGCTACTCCTCCATATGATGGTACTTTGTGCAGATACTACTTGTTGCCTGAAGACTTCTGTGTCAAGTTGCCATCCAACGTCTCTTTAGAAGAAGGTGCCTTGGTTGAACCATTGTCCGTCGGTGTCCATGCCGGTAGATTGGCTAACATTGTCTTTGGTGATACCTTGGTTGTCTTTGGTGCTGGTCCAGTTGGTTTGTTGACCGCTGGTGCAGGTTACGCTTTCGGTGCCACTAAGGTTATCATTGTTGATATTGTTCAAGAAAAATTGGATTTCGCCGTGAAGAACAAGTTAGCTACCCATGCTTACAACTCTAAGGGTAAGTCATTTGATGAAATCAAGGCCTTTGTCTTGGAAACTTTGGGTGGTAAGTTGCCTACCGTTGGTATCGACTGTACCGGTAACAAGTTCTGTATCGCTAACACCATCAAGTTGTTGGCTAAGAAAGGTAGATACGTTCAAGTCGGTATGGGTGCTGCTACTTTGGATGGTTTCCCAATTGCCTACGTTGCCGAGAATGAAATCTTGGTCACCGGTGGTTTCAGATATGGTGTTGATAATTACAAGACTTCTGTTGAATTGATCGCTTCTGGTAAGATTAACGTTAAGCCATTGATCACTGACAGATTCAAGTTTGAAGAATCCATTAAGGCTTACCAATACTTCAAGGAAGGTAAGTCCATCAAAATTATGATCTCTGGTCCTGAATAGATGTTGGAATCCCATAACAAGCTCACTTAAACCCGATTGATTCGATTTGATTGACTTGTAACTCGATATCTCCTGTCCGCTCTCTTCATATATTGAAATTTTATGACATGATTTTTCTTTCTCCTCTTTCAAAACTGCTATGATCTTCTGCGTTTTTTTTGTTTCAATTAACCCTTTATCTTTTCGACTCGCCTTTACTCTTCTATTTATTTTCGTCATTACTGAATCGATTATATATGCTTCTTTTCTGTTAAATTTGACCACTGAACTCCATGGTCCCCCATTGTAGCTCCCAATTCGATTCATATAACCATTGGAGTACAATCGAATGATCAATTGAGTTGTACCGGTTACAATGAGCTGGTACAATGAATTTTGAAATACCGGGGTACCGTCATTTTTTTTACAACGTAAACACCGGAGATGTTCGGCCGGGGTGTTCCGCTGGCACATGTCCTCAAATCACGTGGCTACCAAATCACATGAGTTTCGCGTGATGCACAAATCTTTAGTACGAGGATTGTAGAAAAAGATTTAATCTATTTTGTATTTACAAGTAAAGATATACAACAATCAATATAAAAAGAATGATATCAACAAGTTTCAAAGAAAAGAATAAAAAACCTCACAATACATCAGTGGTGGTCAATGTCAAATTTGATCAAACCCAAACCCCTTAACGAGACTCATCCTTTGGATCATCATGAACAATCTCTTTAACAGACCCATCCTCACCCTTCTGAATCTCAATAAACCCACTACCAGCACCAGGACTACTCCGTTGAGCATCTGGCTGACTAGCCATAATCTGTTCATACTGAGCATCATGCGTGGCTCTGAAAAAAGTATAATGTAAAACAACATCATCGATATTTCTCATTGCAGGATCATTAGCAAACTCGGGATCAATGAAGAAAAACAAAGGCATATCGATCTCTTCACCAGCATTCAATCTTTGTTCCTCGAAGCAAAAACATTGAATCTTATTGAAATATGGAGCAACGTGGTCTGGTGTAACACTGTATGTAGCCATACCCGTGATATCTTTATCACTATTGTTCTTAGCACGGTAAAAAGCTAGGGCGGATTCACCTGGTACAACATACACTTCTCTCTGTTCAGGCACAAATTTCCATGGTAGCAAACGTGATGTTTCGGCAGTGAATGAGATACGGATTCGTTTGTCTGTGTCAACGGGCACTAGTTTGTCCTTTGTGATTTTGGCTAGATCAGTTTGTGGAGTTCCTCCCCAACCGGTTTTCTGACACACTAAACGATAAACTGGAACAGATGCATATGCTAGTGCAAAGAAAACCATCGTTAGTGAGATGGAGTAATATAGTGCTGATTTTCTCTTCTCTTTGTCCTTTTGGGCGTGATAGTAATCACGTAGGATTCTGTACTCTTCCCTGGTCATTTTTTGTAGTGGTTTGCCGGATTTAGTGCTGGAAGTGGTGGCTTGTTCTGAACTTCCATTTTGTGATGATGATGATGGTGGTGGTGGTGGTGTGGTGAAACTAGCTTGTGATGTTGAGAAGAATGACTGTTGTTGTAGAAGGGGTTTGTTGAATTTGCTGACAATTTCATTGGTTACGGTGGTGTTATTTCTGAAGTTTGATAGTTGACGAGTCAAGTTTTTCGTCACTGATAAACATCTCAGTGTTGTTGTGTGTGTTGACGGCTTCACCAATGAGGAGATCATTTTCTTAGTCAATTGATGGTGATGTTGTCTGTGTATGATAGGAAGGGGGTCTCCAGCTATTTGCTCATGATTCCAGTCATGATCATCCACAAAAAAAATTGACAAAAATCGATTGCTCGAATATTGAATTTGAGAATCCATTTTCGCTTTTTAAATTCGGGCTTTGGCCATGTGCTACAACTCTACTATTCATCCGAACGTACTTCTTTAGGTGCAAGTTTACATTAAATTTATTGACTTCCTAAATCTATACAAAAATTATAGAGACAAATTGATAATCTAGAAAAACTCATCATCTTGTAAATATGACAACAACTCTTGTTCCCTTTCTCTAGCTTCCATATCAGCCTTCAAATCGGCTCTGTTGGTACTTTCAGGATATCTCATAGCCTTCACACTATCATTGTGCAAAGACATACAAAACTTAATTCTTCTGTCAAACTCATCTTGTGGTGCCTTAGTTTGATAAACATCTGATATTTCCTTGGATTGCATGTAACCTTCTTTATGGTTGATTGTGGCTTCAATGACACCATCCTTGATGGCTTTACCAACGATATATTCAGCACTTAATTCACTATCCAAATGTAACTTGATACAGATATCCTTCAATGAGATTCTCTTGTAACATAATGAAATTGTTCTGATACCAGTCTTGATAACATTTTGTCTTAATCTAAGAACCAAGTTGTAGTTATTATCCTTCTTCAAAGAAGTATCATACTTTTTTAACACTTCATTGAATAATTTCAAATCACCCAATCTAACAGCTCTCGTCACGGCCAAGTATGGCAATAATGATTTTTCTAAAGAAACGTCTCTGAAACTTGATAATTCTGGAATTTCACCGGTCAACAATTGAATTAAAATGTTCAACTTAGTGGCGGATTGCAAAAATCCTAATGCAGATTTTGTTTGTGGGCACTTTCTGATGGCAGTGATGGCACATTCATTGGCTGTGGAATAATCTAATTGAATAGCTTGAATTCTTGCCAAGTAATAATAGTATCTGGCAACAACTGAGTTTGTGGCTTCACCTGGGAACTCGGTCTTCTCAACCAAATTATAAGCTTGGTTGATATCATTGGTCAGCAAGTAATCTCTCAACAATAATGTGATTGTAGATGCTCTAGTTTCAGTATCGTGTCTTAAAGTTGCTGCTCTCAAAGCAGACAATAAATCAGCTCTGATTGGAATCAAATCCTTCAACAATTCCTTAGCTCTGAAAATGTAGAACCACACCTTAGCCTGCAAGTAATCTAATGTTCTTCTATTATAAGATTTCAAAGCACGGTATGCGTAACCGTTGAAAGTGTCCAATTTCTTGGTTTCCTTTTTGTCGTGTAAGAAGATTTGGATCAATAGATGAATAAAAATGTCAACTTCAGGGGTAAGTTCGATGGACTCAGTTGAAGCACCATCTGAAACCACATCTTCACTGGTATCCATCACATCGGCGTCAGCTGCAACAAATGGACTCAATGTCTTCAATATGTATTCTTTGCTGAGGTTATCAGCAGGATAAGTTGATTCAACAATATTTTTCAATGAGGTTGCTGTGATTTCACGTCTCACTGGAGTCAATTCACGGAAAACTTTCAATATGTAACGTGGATCAAAATCAGCAGCTGATTTTTGGATAAGTGACAAAAATTCATTCAGTTCTTTGAGAAATAGATAAGAAATGTGTGTATTTATTGTTAGTAATTGATTCGGTTATGAAGCAAGGATTGATATTTTTGAAATGGGTGGACATACTTTGATCAATGGACACTGGTTCCTTAATCACAGTTTCTTTAACTTCTTTGGATTTGGCAATTGGTTCACTGGACATTCTTGAAGTCTATTATATGAGTGGAAATGATGTTTTTGGGGAGGATTCCACGGTTTGTTTGCCATCAATTGACCAGCAAAAGGACAATTGACAAACGTTCAAGTGGCAAATTCATGAGTGTTGATGCTGGAACTGAAGTTTGGCACGCGCACGACTAATCTCGTTTTCAAGAAATCTCTCCATCTATCAGCCTTTCTTTGGTTTATGGTACAACTAACTACCAATTGACCAAAGAATTGTATACCCAGATTACTCAAAAAACTACAAAACAAACCTATGTCAGCTAGAAAAGGTCTAGCATCTTTTGATGATGTTACAAGTCACAAACAGAAATTCCAAAATTTAGGACAAAAGCTTGTGTTACAACAACGAGAAGAACTCAAAACACAACTACAAGTGTTCCAAAATGCATTGATCTCTTTCAAGAAACAATATAACGATGAAATTATTCAAAATCCCGAGTTTAGAGTTGAATTCAGTCAAATATGCCAGTCATTTGGTATCGATCCATTGGTTGTGTCGAGTTCCATGAATGGTGAGGCTTCAGACGAAGAAGAAAAGATCAACCAACTATCATTGAAAATCTTTGATGTTTGTTCAGTTACAAAGAACCTTAATGGTGGTATCATTTCAATCAAGGATTTGATCAAGTTGATCAACAAAGATACATGGTTCAACGAGGATCTGAACTTGAAGATAGTCGAAGCTGATGTGTTGAAAGCTTTGGACAATTTGAAAGTTTTGGGTGATGAATTACAGATAATTAAGATCGGTGGCAAAAATTACATCAAATCCGTTCCTCAACAATTGAGCAATGATCAATCTTTGATCTTGTCAACTTCAGAAATGCTTGGTTTTGTCTCCATACCCATGCTCCATGATAATTTCAACTGGAAAACAGTGCGGTGTAGAACTAACTTGGATGAATTGGTCGCTAATGGATTACTTTGGATTGATAAGAAGGAAGGTGAACGAGAGATTTTGTATTGGTCTACATCTTGGATCAACAAGGAGCTGGGAAATGACATGTTAAAGTTTGAGGAAGCTTTGACCTATTGACATACACCCCCATCCTCCTAGAGAGAGTCTGTGCTTGCGTGCTATCAGCTGGCTGAATCATTCATTACTTTGTCGGACACTTTTATACATTTGTATGTTTTATTGATCTAGGTTCTATATATGACTTTCAAAACAGTTATAAATTACAAAAAAGATTAGAAATGAAGAAATAAAAAAAAAGTTAAAATGAAATAGCAAAAGAACTCCCAAAATTCTAGCTCAAATGAGAAATATACTGGAATGCATAACTGATGGTATCGTATTGAGACTCGTTTTGAATCAAAAAGTCCTCATTATGATGAAGATCAGCTGGACATATGTGATTCCATGTAGTAGCATCACCATAAAGCATTGTACTTCCCCTGATTTTTTGCTTTCCAGTCTTAGGGTTACAACGTTTACAGTTGTAGGTTTCATGGGTATCTGATAATGTGTTTGGATTGTATTGAAACAATTGTTTCAAATTATCACTCGAGAATAATCTTTCAACATCTTCATTGGAATCAACAACACAGGAGGAAAGTTGAAGCTTTGCAGATTGTCTTTGGAAGATTTTCTCCTCGATGGTACCAGTTGCAATAAACCTGTAAATGAAACAGTTCTTCTTTTGACCATCTCTCCAAACTCTAGCCAATGCTTGCTGATCTGCAGCTGGGTTCCAGTCAGGGTCCATCAACACTAATCTGTTAGCACCAATTAAGTTGATACCACATCCACCGGCTTTAGAACTTAACAAAAACACAAATTCTTTACCCTCAGGGTTGTTGAAACGATCCACCAATTTTTGTCTTTTGTTGATAGCCATGGTACCATCTAATCTTAGACATCCAAATCTATGTTGTCTACACATCTTCTCAATCAAGTCTAGTGTCTGTGTATAGTTGGAAATTAAAACTATCTTATCATCGGTTTCTTTGTTGATTTTTGCAAGAAATCTTTCTAGCATTGCAAATTTACCACTGAACCACGTTTGCATTTCTCTGTTTCTTCCAGAACGACTCTCTGATTGGGTGACATAATCTTCTGGTAATAAATCATCACATCCTTTTATATCTGATGGTAGATCAAGTAAGTTCGGATGGTTACATAGCTTTTTCAATAAGCCAATCTGTTTCAATGTTTGTGAATCTTGTCCTTTGAGCAATTTTCTGATATCTGGTGAAGTAATAAAGTAATTGTATAGCTTTTGTTGCATGTCTGACAATTTGCAAAATATCACATACTCGTATTTAACAGGCAAGTATTTGGACAAAATGTCATTTGTTCTTCTGATGATAAATCTTGACACAATCTCAGTTAATTGTTGTAACTTCTCATCACCTTTCTTTCTCTCTTTATCATCTGCCAAAGAATCTCTTCCTCTTAAAATAGCCAACTCAAAATTTTTTCTGAATTCATTTCTTGTACCTAGTAATCCTGGGTTTGCAAAATTCAACAAAGAGAAATACTCTGACAAATCATTTTGAATCGGGGTGCCCGACAAAATGACTCTTCGTTGACAGTTCAAAGAGTTCAAAGCAACAAATGTCAATGACTCACCATTCTTCAATCTATGACCTTCATCAGCTAAAATCAAACCAATCTCAGCATTTCCAATATTTTCCACATTTCTTCTTAATGTTTCATATGATATAATCAACACTGGTCTCACAATAGCTCTTCCTTTAGCATCAGCCCAATTTCTAATGGCATCTCCAACTTCTCCAGCTTTAGTGGATTTTCCGTCAATTGCCAATGAATTCAATGAGCCTTTACCTAACCATTTATCAATTTCATTTGCCCAGTTTTTAACCAAAGATGAAGGGCAAACAACAATACACTTGTCAATTGTTTTCTTTCCTCTTGGACCTTGACGAAGTAACGTCCACATCAACGCCAAACATTGTAATGTCTTACCCAAACCCATTTCATCAGCCATAATACAACCCTTGGCACGTGCATCAACCAACCCTGCAGTACAACGGTATAAGAACTTCACACCAGCTATTTGATGGGGTCTCAAAATCTTAGCCAATTTGGGATCTATGACAACAGGAACATTTGGAAACTTTTTCATCGGGTCTTCATTTGGGTCTGTTGATATTCCTAAAATTTCATTCAACGATTTGTGAACCGTTTTCCGTCTCTTTGCTGGCCTTTGGGTTGGCTGTTCTTCCAATTTTTTTGCTTCTTCTAATTTCTTAGCTTCATCTTCTTCAGCTTTCAACTCAGGGATGACATCAACTGTTGGGTCATAGATAACTATAGCGTATTCTCCCATTGGGTCATGAAGTGGCTTTGGAGGGAAGAAAACTTTCCGTCTGTTTCCCAAAGGTGGAGGAGGTCTGGCGTTGGCCAACTCATATTCATTCTCTTTATTGATAATCAAAGGTGACTTAAATTTGGAAATAAGAATGGAACGACTGGCATCCATAGATTTCAGGAAGTTTCTGGGGAGTAAGGCATTTTTCTTCTTCGAATGAACCATGTTTCCATCTTCATCAACAGCATAGTCTTGCTTATTCATATCGTTAGGATCAAGCTCTGCATATGACAACGGCCCTTTTCTTCTGGCTGCTCTGACACCAAGTTCACCATGTCCCACATTTGTTGTTTGTGATCTTTTCCGAAGTGGGTCTCTGAAGGGTTTGAACAGTGCCTCTGGGGGTTCTGTTGATGATCTTTTCCGTTTCTTGGATGGATGGATTCCAGCTCCTATACCCATTGGGTTGGGGCTTTCCTTGTATTTCTTACCAAAACTCTTAAACTGGTATGCCATTTAGCTGCTTCTGACTATAATAGTGATAAGTGATGACAATTTGGTGTATGCTGGTTAGAAAAGAAAGAGGCAACAGTTGCAAAAGAAGGAAGGAGTTAAGTATATAAATTCAAAGTGAGCAGAGACTTCTCCAACTTGTAAACAAATTAAGTCGCGTCAGGAAGAAATTCAGGATTCACCGGTGGCAGGCCGCTCTCTGTGAAAAGCGTGTTGATCACGTGCGCAGACACAGGCTCTCGAAGTCAAGAGCTGATATACAAACAAAGCAAGAATGCATCGAAATCGATGACTTGCAAGGAGTAATATATAACCAAAGAGAATAGATGATATATGTAGTAAAATGACTTGACGTAGTAAAATGCTCAAGCATACAGCAAAAGCAGTGGATATAAAGTGTGATAATTTGTGAACTGAGTTGGTGAGAAAAGATTCATTGGACAAACAAAGCGTATATGATATGAGGTAGTATCAAAGAGAATAGTAAAAAACATGTTAAAGAAGACATAGCCTGAACATATCAGAAGACAAAAATACAAAAGTGAGACTAGCAATCAGCCAGCTAGAAGATGACAACCAACCATCCGGCAAAACCTAATAGGAAAGTGGCACCAACACTACTAGCATCACCTTGAGAAACACTGGGGACTTCAGCTTCATGTAATTCACGGTCATCAACTGACACAGTGGTAAAATCACCAGTGGCAGTTTGAACAGCATCGTCGGCTCTCTTGTGAACAGTAGCGTAAACAAATTGAGTTGAAGCGACATCAACGTCGACAGTGACAACTTGTGGACCAGCTGGAGAGGATGATGGTGATGAAGCAAAAGAAGTGGATGAAGAAGATGGTGTAGTGGATTGGAGTATATGACTGTGGATAGACTGGAAAAATCAGAAGAACTTGATGGAGTTTCAGTGGCTGATGCTTCAACAAACACAGAAGATACATTACCATCCGCATCAGTAGTAGGAGAAGCATAACTAGTGACGTAAAGGGTGGTGTAGATATCAGTGTAGAGATCAGATTCGGCTGAGGTAGTTAGTTCTGGAGATCGAGTGGCAGCTTGGGAAGCAGCAGCTAAAGCTTCAGCGTAACCAGATGGAGTGACAACGACTTGAACAACGGAAGTGGTGGTAGTGTCATAAACAGATGAAGATGATGAAGTACTTGTGACTGTGCCAGTAGTCAAGAAGCTGGACTTAGCACCGTTACCACCGATAGTAACAGTGGAGTAAGAGGTGATATATGTATCAGTGTACTCGACAACAGTTGTGATTTGAGTGACAATCTGAGTACTAACAGAAGATGTAGGTGTAGCAGTAAGGGTAACTGTATTAGTAACAACCTGAGGGACAAGTTCAGAAGACGTGGAAACCTCGGTAGAGAAACTATAAATAGAACCATTACTATCAGTACAAGGTTGGGTATAGGTGGAGAGATGAAGATTGGTTTGTGTTGTAATGTATGTGGTATGGTAAGTGTGGTAGGCATGAGCATGAGAAGCACCTTCACTGTTGGTGTCTGTTGAAACAATATCACCATTGTGGTTAACAGCTAAGGTAAAAGAGTTTGTGGTTTGAACTGTTGAGGTTTCAGCAGAGGTAGTGACACCACCAGTAGAATCCGTCAAGCTAACAGTAGCAACAAGGACGGTATTGTGACTTCTAGTTGAGGTAATGAAAGAGGAGTAAGATTCAGTAGATGTCACAACTTCGCCATTGGAGTTGACAGGCAAAGTCACAGCTTGTGTAGTTTGAACCGTTGAGGTTTGGAGAGAGCTAGTAACACCACCGGTAGAATCAGTCAAAGCAACAGTAGCAACAATAACTGTGTTGTGGGTTCTGGTGGAGGTGATGAAAGATGAGTAAGATTCTGTGGAAGAGACAAAGTCACCGTTGGAGTTAACTGGAAGAGTAACAGCATCAGTGGTTTGAACAGTGGAAGTTTGTAAGGAGCTGGTAACACCTCCGGTAGAGTCAGTCAAAGCAACAGTAACAACAATAACAGTGTTGTGGGTTCTAGTGGAGGTGATGTAAGAAGAGTAAGAATCAGTAGAGGAAACAACTTCGCCGTTAGAGTTAATTGGAAGGGTAACAGCATCAGTGGTTAGGACAGTGGAAGTTTGGGCAGAAGTGTGGACGCCACCGGTAGAGTCAGTCAAACTAACAGTTGCAACAATGACAGTGTTGTGAGTTCTAGTAGAAGTGGTGTATGAAGAGTATGATTCAGTGGAGTTAGCATATGAGAATGGGTAACCAGAATGGGCCGAGTAACCATGGTAGGCAGCACTAGGAGCAGCAGATCCAGAAGCGCCATGATAATAAGCAGAGCCTGATGGGTATTGAGTAGCATTGCTGTATGAATAAGCAGATGAAAACTGGGATAGGTAACCTGAAGGTCTGACAGAGCCAGATGGGTGATATGAAGGTCTAATGGCAACGCATGGGTACTGGGAACCAGAAACACCATGGTGGTATGAGTAGCCAGAAGGTCTAATAGAACCGGATGGATATTGGAAACCAGAAATACCATGACTGTATGGATAACCAGATGGGATTTGAGATGGGTAACCGGAAAGTCTAACAGTACCAGATTGAAAACCGGAAGGTCTAATAGATCTAGATGGGTATTGTGAGCCGGAAACACCGTGGTACTAAGAATATCTAGAATAAGATTATGGAACTTGAGATGGGTAACCAGATGGTCTTATGGAACCAGATAGAGGCGGAGGTGGGAAACCAGAACCATATGCAGCAAAGTCACTTGGCAATGAACCAGATGGGAAGCCCGAAACACCGGAAGGTAGCGGACCAGATGGGAAACCTGAGAAATCAGAAGGAAGAGAACCAGATGGGAAACCTGAAAAATCAGAAGGTAAAAGACCGGATGGAAAACCAGACAATCCAGAAGCGCCATGTTCTGGGAAGTCACTTGGCACCAAAGTACCAGAAGGTGAAGTAGAGGCAGGATAAGAGATTTTGGAAGCAGGTAAAGAAGTCGATAATAGTTCATCCGACAACACAGATGCACTAGCACTAGCTGATGATGCTAAAGTTTTGGACAACGACAAATCAGTTGGTAAACCAAGTGAAGACTTAGTGACATCTAATGATGAATCGGATAGAGCGGAATCAGACAAGATGTGGGAACTGATATGTGATCCAGAAATTGTGGAGCTCTCAACCCCAGTTGTTTTTGAATGAACTGAAGAAGAGTCAGTTGTGTTGAACCATGCTGCTTGAGCTGGTGTTGTGAGTGAGATGGCCAATGTTACCAATTGGACTAAGGACAGTGACTTCATTTTTGAAGGGGAATGTAGGATGTTAACCTTGGATCAATTGATGTTATTTGATACTAAACAGAGGTAAAAACTTGCTGAATCCTGATTGAAAATGGTTTGGATGGCGGAAAAACGTGTTCTACTATATACCTGAATGAAGCCATGGCTCTTCAAAGTATTAAACAGCTTCAAATGAGGTTCGGACTTGGTGCTATAGACAGGAGATGCCATATTGATGGTAATAATGAATTAGTGGGCTTAAGAGTTGACAAAAACAAAACTTTGGACACTCTTTCAAGCAATCCATAATATGTATTGGCGTAATTTTCCATGATTTTGGTTTTAGATATCAAGATGAATTGCTCTTTTGATAGATTTGAAGAAGTTTCAAATAAGCTGCGACTGAAATTTTTCCGAGGGAAGCTTGGACTTGTATGGATGTGGCTCGTTTCGTTAAGCAAAAGTCAAGGGATAGTTGGTTGACAGAAACACCTATATAGCAACTTGCAGTTTGTGTTATACCATATATCAAGTGAAGAACAGGCGGAATTTGTCGTGATTATTTGGGAAGTTTCCACTTTTCAGTTCGAGACATGTGAGCGACAGCTGCACACACTCGATATCTTCTTTGCCTGTTTTTTTGAGAATTTTGAGCCAGCTTTCTTCTTATACTATAAGTGTTACAACAGTCAACTTGGCCAATTTTTTTAAGTGTCCAAATGACCCAATACCAAACCATGAACAATATATGGCACATAATATCACAACAACAGAAACATCACAGCCACTTCAGTGAAAATGTGCTGTTAACTGTCAAATACTCCCCATGCATTTCAATTGCCTGGAAATAAAATGGTCCGGAATTTGAATTAAATCTGGATTAGCCAACTTTTCAATATTGATTTTCATTAATTTCAGCCTAAGGTGAAATCTTTCTTGCAGGATTTGCAACCCGGTGTCCTGCTTTGGGTTTCTAGTGGCCCAGGACCACTGTTTGATATGTGCTCATGATGTCACTCTTACACCATTGATCGAATTGATTTCATCTTGACCTGATCTGTGATAAAGCTTTTATCTTTAGGTCCAACTTGAAGAATCAGCTAGTTTAACACTTGGAAATTGTTTAGATGTATCTTGGCCTTTGGCTATATATTATAAGTTGAAGTCCTGCATGCAATTTCTGGGACTGTCGTTCTATTTAATTGACGGTGATTTTTTTCGACATATATATATGTCGCTTAATATCAAAAACTCAAACCTGATCAAATTGTATCGAAAGTCTATATAGTCTCTGGATGTCCTAATTTGGAAAGAAGATCTTTAAGAATTAAAATAGGGAAAGTTTATATTTTGAAATACAGGATATAACAGGCATGTATATACATAACAGCTAGAGATATAAATTAACGTGGGATAAATTCAAAGAAAGTCATCAGCGGTGATATTTGACATATCACACATTGTTCTGAAAATACCATTTTCATTGTGAAACAAGTTCAAAGGATTATCAAACTCTTCAACCTCACCTTCTTCCAAAACCAAGATACGGTCATATTTTATAATCGTCTTCAACCTGTGGGCAATGCATAGGATGGTACAGTTGGCAAACTCATGTGAAATGGTATCTTGAATCTTGGCATCAGTCTCATAGTCAACACTTGAAGTAGCTTCATCAAGAATCAAGATTCTAGTTTTTCTCACTAGTGCTCTAGCCAAAGCAATCAATTGTCTTTCACCTAATGAAAAATTACTTCCATCTTCTTCAACAATCTGGAGCAAATGGAATTTGTGCATGCTTGAATTAACCTCTGTTTGTTCTTTGATTTCATCCAACATAGACTCGTTAACTAAGTGAGCACGTCTCAATGCATCCCACAACCCATCATCTGAATGCTCATTGAAGGGGTCCAAGTTATCTCTGATAGTTCCACTAAACAAAACAGGGTCTTGAGGAATAATTGACAGTTTGGTTCTCAATTCAGCCAAACCAAGCTTGCTGATATCAACACCATCAATAGTAATCAAACCTTCTGGTTCACTCAAACGATAGATACAAGCAGTCAAAGTAGACTTACCAGCCCCTGTTCTTCCACAAACACCGATCTTCTCATGAGGTTTCACTTCAATTGACATGTTTTTCAAAGCATATGGCAACCCTTCTCTATATCTCAAGCTTACATTCTCGAATTTGATACCACCATATTCAGGCCAGCTAGGAGGTGGTGCAGCAGAAGTGATATGGGCTGGAGCTTCTTGTGGCAAGTTGACAGCATAATACTTCAATCTTTCAACAGAGTTCATTTGGTTTTCAACTTGTGTAGAAATACGGAATAAAAGAACAAACGAATTGGAAATTTCCATAACATAAGTTAGAAGCAAACCTGTGGATGCAGCATCGATGCTGAACACCCTAAAACAACAAAGTAAACCAACTAAAAGAGAAAGAGATGCAACAAGAATAGTGAGGTTAACGGAAAGGTATCTTTGACCAGCGTTGACTAAATAGTAAGCCTCATTCATTTTGTCAATTGTATTATCAACAGTTTTCAAAAATCTTTTTTCAGACTTGTATGCTTTAATTGTACTCATACCACTCAATGATTCTCCAAACTGTGAATAAACGGATGATCTTTGAACAGCTTCCAATCTTTTGACTTCTCTAGCAGTAGCTTGGAAATAGCCAGTAATAAGAGTAAACATTACCAACAAGGGAGGAACAGCAATGGCAAACCAAGGCAAGTAAATGATACAAAGAATCAAGGATCCAATAATGGTTGAAAAAATGGAAATTATGTCTTGCATTTGTTCAGAGAATTCGTTATCTAAAACATCAGTGTCTTTTGTAAATCTGTTGAAAATTCTGCCAACTGGAGTCACATCAACGTATGACATAGGAAGACGCATAACGTTTTGAACAGCTTTGATATTCAACTTTCTAGAAGATGTAACGGTACCATATGTAACAAGTGAATAACCGAGAACAGTGACAATCACAGTAAGGAAACCAAAACAGATGTAGAGACCCATGTAAAAATGATCACCTTTACCTTCAAACTTATGAGCGACCCAGAATGACAACCATGTGTTTGAAAAGATTCCAAAAAAAGCATAAAGTGTGAACAAAATGAAAATCAATGGCAAGAAAGTGAAATTGAAAACACCTGAAGCAAGCTTGATGTAAACTTTAGCAACATCGAACTTGATCATATTGACAGCTCTTTCTTCTTCCTCTTTGATATTGAATTGTTTACCAGAAATAACTTTCTCGATTGAACCACCATCTTCGTCTTCATCATCTTCTTTCTCTTTATTGTTTTTCTTGTTATCCATCTCTGTGGCATGTTGCATCAATGCTCTAAACTTTTCATTTCTGGCAGAGACAGCACTCAAAGAACCAACATCGATGCTTCCATCACCATTTAAAAAGACAACCTTATCAGCGGATCCAATCAACGATAACTGATGAGTAGCCAACACTCTAGTTTTATCTTTCAAATAACCTAATAAACAGCTGTTCACAATATGTCTACCAACTTTAGCATCAACAGCACTCAAGACATCCTCCAATAAAATGATATCCTTACCTGCATAAACAGCTCTAGCCAAATCGATTCTTGCCTTTTGACCACCAGACAATGTAACACCACGTTCTCCAACCTCAGTTAAGTCACCACCTGGTAATTGATCAAAATCGAGACCCAAAGAACATGACTCGGTAACAACAGTATACTTTTCTTTGTCATATGGTAAACCAAACAAGATGTTTTCTCTCACGGTCACATTTTGAACCCATGGAGAACCGCATGATAAAATGGAGCCATTAATTTGAACTTCACCTAGTTGCTTCTTCATGATTCCTGAAATAGCAGCTAATAATGATGTCTTTCCTGAACCGATTGAGCCTGTGATGACCACAAACTCACCTTTTTTGATCTCCAAATTGATGTTTTCCAGTCCTGGAAACTTTTTATCCATTTCCGAAACTGTCACAGTTTGGTCTTTTTTTTTATCGGGGTTCATGTACTCAGCAAGCTTTTTTTCAACAGATGAAGTGGATATAACCAGTTGAGCTTCAATATCAGTATTTTCAGATGAACTTCCTTCTTTGACTTTATTTGATTCATTCTTACCTTTATTGATTAAGGAATTAAATATGCGGTGAATCTTGGACATATGATCTTCATCTTTCTTTTCTGGCTCAGGGTCGAATTCCGGCCACTTGAAACTACCATCAGTTATCTTAACAGCAACATCGGACTCACTATCATATGCAACGGAACATTGACTGTCATCATCCTTTATTTCACCTTGTGAAAGAAACTCAGAAATTCTACCAAAACCAACAGCTGCATCAGCAATCATAGAAAGAAACAAAGGAATCACAGAAATACTCATAGCTAAACTGTTGAACCACGACAAAGAGGCAAAAATAGACCCAGCTGTAGCATCTTTTTTGTTCACTGCAAACAAAACACAAAATGCAGTCATGGATGAAAGAGCAGGTAAACAAACAACAACGGAATTGATCACTGTTCTTGAAATTTGAAGCTTCATGATCTCATGTGACTCTTTGGTTCTTAGATCAACAACTTTAGACAGATATGCCGGTTCCCAACTGTAATACTTCACCATCTTGAAGTTCTTCAAAATATCTCTCATGACGGTGGCTCTTTCATCGGTGAATTTCTGAGCCTCTAGTCTCTTCTCCATGTAGTACTTAACTGATGAAATGGTGATGATCATACTAAGCAGGAAAAGTGCAACACCAATCAATGAGACAACACCAATGTGAGTAATAAGCAGCACAAGTGTAATGATAATCGAGATTGGAATGGTAACAACGTATGCTATAGCTGGTCCGGCAAATAAAACTCTGTTCAAATCAGTAGCCATTAACGAATTGATCTTACCCTCATTGAATCTATGGTGTCCTAACTCATTCAAACTAAAGCTCTTGGAAAGTAAGGCTTTGGTGAAAACACCAGTCAGTTTTGTGGCACTCGCATTGGTATTGTAAACACCATGGTTCACAGTGACTGAGTTGAAAATGATGAACAAAGTGGTACCAAAAGCATAACCAACACCCTTTCCGGAGGAAGAAACCAAACCTAAAGACTTTAACTCCACAAAATCTGTGAGTCTTTTTAACAATAAAGGAGAAACTGAAGAACCAGCACATTGCAAAGCTATTTGAAATATACCTTTCAAGTATTCATATTGGAAAGTCTTGAAAACAACAAAGAGCAAGTCCAACTTAGGCAACACAAAATCTGTCAAATCTTCATCTCTTGACACACTTGAATTTTCAACCGTTTCGTGTCTAGCAGCACACTTCTTGGCTATATGCTCGTTCTGTCTTTTCAACAAAATTGGAGACAAGTGGCTCATGAATCTTTCGTAGTTCTTCTCAATTTGCATAGAGTCATCCAAGGTGTACAAGTCTTCTGGAGTCACTGTTCTTTGATAACCAACTTTTAATAATGGGTTCAACCACCAGAAGAACAACCGTTTGATGAAGTTGGATTTGCGTAATGGAAATTCTTGTCTTTCATCCTCTGTTGGGATGACGGGAGGGTCTCTGGGGAACAAAAATGATAACAATCTTTTCTGCTTCTGGAGTTTGGGATCCGCCTTCTCCAATGATGATAGATCTGTGCTTGGTGTATCTGATGACATGTTTGCTTTGGTTTCCACTTTGGAGCTTGAAGTGGGATATTTGGATTTGGACTGTATGCCAGAGTGGAAACTGACATGTTGTTATAAGTGAGCTGGACAAATCATGAGATGATGAAAGCGATATTTTGAATCGGGAATAAGATTAAAAGCGATCGAAATCCATAAATCGGTGATATTGTCTGCATTGGACACATCTTCGACCAAGTTCCAACAATATGATTGACCGACAACTATGGTCGTATACATATTGTTCCACCTTCTCACAATTCTGATAGCGGACCTAAATTTGCAAATGTGTAATCTCGTCTGACTGCCGCACCGGCCATGGGCTCCTGAGTTCTGAGTTCTGAGTTCTGAGATTCTCAAATGGCACAACGAAAGATCCCAATTAGGTTATCACTTACCCATCACCTTACTTGACCGCACTGAAGAATGCCGATTTACGTGTCTTTATTTGTGGCATTTGAGAAGTTTCAGCTTGGCCCCAGAACAACGACCTTGAAAACGTTAGCTATAACTGTGTGAGTTACAAATTACGATTTAATGAATAATCGCAGATTATGGTATACTGTATAATTAATTTAACTGAAACTTTGAAGCCTCAAGATATATAGAGCTAGGTGAAACTTAAAGGAGAATATATATACACATGCCACAGTAGGACCTCGGTATTTTAAAGACCCTCAAACGATACACTTAAAAAATAGCCAGAGAACTAGTGAAATCAATGAACTTGGCTTTTTGTAAATCAAAACAGGAATAAATATGTAGTAAAATCAATTTATGTAGTAAACAGCTTATAAGATATGTAAGCTATATGGATATATAATGAGCAAGATTTTCGAAAGCAAAATAATGGCAAATGAGCTTTTAACAAAAGAGCAGATGTAAGCAAAGATTGAATTGGTGTATCATAATATAATAGTAGCATAGTGATGAGAAGCTAATGATAACAGGGTGGAGTAAAAGAAATACAGAAAATGAACGAGAATCAGGTTATCTCTAACTATAACATGACAACTAACCAGCCGGCGAATCCCAACAAGAAAGTGGCACCAATCTTGCTAGCACCACCTTGGGAAACACTGGAAACTTCAGCTTCATGCAATTCACGATCATCAACTAGGACAGTGGTGAAATCGGCCGTAGCAGTGAAAGCAGCATCATCGGCGACTCTCTTGTGAACAGTAGCGTACACGTATTGAGTAGAAGCTTGTTCGACATCAACAGTGACAACTTGTGGGCCAGCTTGACTAGAAGATGTTTGGATAGTAGATGTTGGAGCAGCAGCAGCAGCAGCAGCAGTTGGTGTAGCAGTTGAGTACACAACGGTGGTGATACTGGCATCATCGGAAGAATTATCAGCAGATGGAGTGGCGACAACAGCTTCAGAGGAAACAGCGGCAGATGGTGCATTAGAGACAGTAGTTTGAACATAAACAGAAGAAACAGAACCTTGAGCATCGGTAGTGGCAGATAGATAACTGGTGGCGTAAAGAGTAACGTAAACATCAGTGTATGCATCCGAACCAGCCGGAGCAGTTGTTTCTGGAGCTTGTGAAGTTTGGGAAGCAGCAGCAACAGCTTCTGAGTAACCAGATGGAGTGACAACAACTTGGACAAGGGAAGTGGTAGTGGTATCGTAAACGGCTGATGAAGATGAAAGAGATGTGACAGTATCAGTGGTTAAGATACTTGTTCTAACGCCATTACCACCAACAGTGACAGTGGAGTAAGAAGTGACGTAGGTATCGGTGTAGACAACAATACTGGTAACTTGAGTGATGATCTTAGTACTGACAGAAGTTGAAGGAGCGAGAGAAGCAGCGTGAACAGCAGTGTCGGTAACAGTTGGTTGAGAAGAAACGACAGAACCGACAGAAGCAGTTTCAGTTGCTTGAGAAGCGGTGGATCCAGCAGAAGCAGTTGCAGTGACTTGAGAAGGAGCAGTGGAACCAACAGAAGCAGTGGCGGTGGCTTGAGTGGATTCAACTTCATCAGCAGTACCGGTAACAAGAGCAGTGACAACTTGAGGAACAACTTCGGCAGAAGTGGAAACTTCAGCTGTGGAACTGTAAGTGGAACCATCACTGTTGACACATGGAAGAGTAGTGGTGAATAAATGAAAGTTGGTCTTCATTGATGTGTAAGTGGTGTAGTAGGTGTGATGACCAAAGTAAGAAGAAGCTCCTTCACTAGCCAGAGACTCAGATGAAACAACATCGCCGTTAGAGTTGATTGGAAGGGTAACAGCGTCAGTAGTTTGAACGGTCGAACTTTGGGCAGATTTAGTGACACCACCTGTGGAGTCTGTCAAGCTGATTGTGGCAACAACAACAGTGTTGTGGGTTCTGGTTGAAGTTGTGAAAGATGAGTAAGATTCAGCAGAAGTTGCAACAGAAGCAAGAGATGATCCAGCGGAAGTGGCAACGGAAGCAACAGAAGATCCAGCAGAAGAAACAACTTCACCATTGCTATTGACTGGTAAAGTAACGGCATCAGTGGTTTGGACAGTTGAGGTTTGAGCAGAACTGGTGACACCTCCAGTTGAGTCTGTCAAAGCAATAGTAGCAACAACGACGGTATTGTGGGTTCTAGTTGAAGTGATGAAAGATGAGAATGAGTCACTAGATGAAAAAACCTCACCGTTGGAGTTGATTGGAAGAGTGACAGCATCTGTAGTTTGAACCGTTGAGGTTTGGAGAGAGCTAGTAACACCACCGGTAGAATCAGTCAAAGCAACAGTAGCAACAATAACTGTGTTGTGGGTTCTGGTGGAGGTGATGAAAGATGAGTAAGATTCTGTGGAAGAGACAAMGTCACCGTTGGAGTTAACTGGAAGAGTAACAGCATCAGTGGTTTGAACAGTGGAAGTTTGTAAGGAGCTGGTAACACCTCCGGTAGAGTCAGTCAAAGCAACAGTARCAACAATAACAGTGTTGTGGGTTCTAGTGGAGGTGATGTAAGAAGAGTAAGAATCAGTAGAGGAAACAACTTCGCCGTTAGAGTTAATTGGAAGGGTAACAGCATCAGTGGTTAGGACAGTGGAAGTTTGGGCAGAAGTGTGGACGCYACCGGTAGAGTCAGTCAAACTAACAGTTGCAACAATGACAGTGTTGTGAGTTCTAGTAGAGGTGGTGTATGAAGAGTATGATTCAGTGGAGTTAGCGTATGCCAATCCAGATGGGGCAACAGATCCAGAGCGTGCGTGATAGGCAGAAGCTGATTGTTTGAAAGATCCAGATGGGACAGCTGAACCAGAAACAGCATGGAAGATTGATGCACCTGAAGTTGGAACTGATTCAGAAGCAGAAGGTGACACATTTCCAAAATTGCCATAGCCATAACCTGAAATACCGCTAGAGTAAACAATATCGGATGGGACGACAGATGCAGAAATGGAATGAGCATATGATGGTTGAGCAGAAACAAAAGCGGAAGGTCCGAATGAGCCAGATGGGTAAGCGGAAGGCTTCAAAGAGCCATATGGGACAGCAGAACCAGAGACGGCGTGATAAACAGAGTCGGATGGGATTACAGAAGGTTTTGCTAATCCAGATTGGTAATAGGAAGGCACAACTGAACCAGATTTGTATTGAGAAGATCTAACAGAACCAGATTGTTGATGGTAAGAAGGTAAAGATGAGCCAGATGGGTATGCGGAACCGGAAACACCGTGGTTGTAAGAGTAGGCGGATGGGTATGCAGATTGTTGAGAAGATTGAATGTATGAAGGAGCAACAGAACCAGATGGATAACCGGATGGTCTAGTAGGGCCAGATGCGTAAGCAGAAGGTTTGAATGATTCAGATGGAGGGATGGAGCCAGAAACAGCATGATAGAAAGAGGAACCTGATGGAGCAACTGAGCCTGATGGATAACCAGAAAGTCTAATGGTGCCAGATGGATAGGCAGAAGGCATGAATGAACCAGATGGAGCAACAGATCCAGAAACTGCATGGTACAAAGAAGAACCTGATGGGATGGCAGAGCCGGATTTGTAATACGAAGGTAAAGCTGATCCTGATGGAATGGCAGAACCAGATCTGTAGTATGATGGAACAACCGAGCCAGATGGATAACCGGAAGGTCTAATAGAGCCAGATGGGTAAGCAGAAGGCTTGAAAGAACCAGATGGAGCAACAGATCCAGAGACTGCATGGTACAAAGAAGAACCCGATGGAATGGCAGAGCCGGATTTGTAGTATGATGGAACAGCTGAGCCGGATTGGTAGTAAGAAGGTTTCAATGAACCAGAAGGAACAACAGAGTCAGAAACACCTTGGTAGAAAAAAGATCTGGATTGGAGTTCAGAAGGTCTTGTTGAGTCAGATGGGTAAGCAGAGCCGGAGACACCGTGGTTGTAAGAATAGGCGGATGGGTAGGCCGATTGTTGAGAAGATTGGATGTAAGATGGAACAGCGGAACCAGATTGATAGGCGGAACCGGAGACACCATAATTGTATGGGTAAGCAGATGATTTGGCGTTCGATGCAACAGCTGAACCTGATGGGTAAACAGCTTGGAAATTTGATGGAACAGCTGAACCAGATGGGTATGAAAATCCAGAAACACCATAATTGTATGGATAAGCTGATGATTGAGCAGATTGAATATAAGATGGGTTCACTGAACCGGATTTATAATCAGAAGGTCTGATAGAGCCAGATGGGTATTGAGATTGGAAACCGGAAACAGCAGAAGGTAATGGACCAGATGGAAAACCTGAAGGAGGTGGGACACCAGACACACCTGAAATGGCATGACCGGCAAAGTCACTTGGTAATGGACCTGAAGGGAAATCGGAAGCCCCTGAAGGAATTGGACCGGATGGGAAACCAGAAACTCCTGAAGGGAGTGGGCCAGATGGTAAACCAGATGGAGGTGGTGGGACACCAGACACACCTGAAATGGCATGGCCAGCAAAGCCACTTGGTAATGGACCAGATGGGAAGCCAGAAGCCCCTGAAGGAATTGGACCGGATGGGAAACCAGAAGCCCCTGAAGGAATTGGACCGGATGGGAAACCAGAAGCTCCTGAAGGGAGTGGACCAGATGGGAAGCCAGAAACTCCAGAAGGAAGTGGGCCAGATGGGACACCAGAGGATCCAGAAGCGGCATGTGCTAGGAAGTCACTTGGAACTAGAGAACCAGATGGAACAGGACCTGATGGGAAGTCTGAGAAGTCAGAAGATAATGTACCAGATGGGAAAGCAGATGGAATACCTGATGATTCGTATGGTAATGTAACATGACCAGAGGAGTGATAGTGGATTTCATCAGGCAATGAAACATGGGAAAAGGAGGTACCGTAGAAATCAGTTGGGTATGCAAGACTGGACAATCCTGAGCCAGAAGTAGATAGTGGCTCATTTGACAATAAAGATGCACTTGCACTAGCTGAAGATGCTAAAGTTCTTGACAACGATAAATCAGTTGATGAACCAAGTCCAGAATTAGTGGCATCTAATGAAGAAGCAGATAATCCTGACTCAGATGATGCAGCAGAACTTGAGCCAAATAACAGACTTTGCCATCCTGCTGGAAGTGCACTGGCATTAATTCTGACGGTTGTAGAAGTTGTACTTTGCACTGATGATGGAGATGAAGCTGTGCTGTTTGACCATTCTGCATAAGCTGATGTTGTGAGTGAGATTGTCAAAGACAACAGTTGGACTAAGGAAAGTGACTTCATGATGAGTGCTGAAGTTGTTAACCTTAAAGAAACGAATGTGTGTTTGATGATGATAACAATAAAAACTTGATGATGGATTGATAATTGAAGAAACGGATACCGACGTGGTTATATACCATGATCTCAAAAGCTGCAGGCGCCAGTTATGTTTTCTCATCTGAGCTGTGTCAATTGAGGTCTTTCATGCTTAACGGCAAGATGTTTGAAAGATAGCTTTTTTCGTTTTTTCACGCGTTGAGTCCAAATTTCAACTGTACATTGAAGATAATATTCCGGTGATAAGTAAGCGATGCTTTGATGTAAATAAGGTTGATCTTGATAATGTCTGTTTTAGAATCCAAGATCAGTTGCCTATATACAGCTTGACAGCTGTAAGCTGTCCCTGAAACTTTTTGGAAGCTTAGGAATATGACTGAGGCTTGTCCAGTCTTAGGGGGATTTGAGGCTAAGATAAACATAAACTTCACAACTTGGCATCTTTTCAACTTGAACATTGAAATGAAAGGCAGATAATTCTAAAAAATGGTAAACAAAGACTTGTTTTCTTCGTGAAGTTGACCATTGAATTGTTAAAAGTGAACATCTTCAAAGTTCAGGGGAACCCTTGACGAAGATCATATGGTGATCAGCTTTGAGGCCGAGTCCGAGACATGCAGTTAAAAGGACACATAACCTCTCAAACCAACTGATGTGGCATCAATATTGTAGAGCTGTTTGTTGTGTGAGTGATGATACATGTGTTGCTGATTATATGTTTGACGTTTGACCATATAAAGGACAAAACCATGGTCTGGACTTCATGCACATACCACACTCTGAAATTTGGTGTTTTACTTTTTTTGTCCCAGACCAGATTCCAGAAGCGAGCTCAGCGCATCAAGACTCATTCATACAAGTTGTAGCTGAGCCAGCTTGTAAGCAATATTGCCAACTACTTGTAACAACAAATTCATATTATAACTTATGATTGGGTATACCGCACAACTATTTACAGATCAATATCAACATCCACAGTTTCATCAGCAATCTCAAAAACACGAAAATAGAAAGAAACACAAGTTTCAATATACGGTCAAAAATCGTGAAATTTACAATAATCTAGACACTTGCCCATCTGGGAAGACCAGTTTCAAAACGCCAACTTCCATCTTTGGCACCATATACCAGAGCATGCAAACACATCCCTTTCAACTCTTCAATCTTAGGATCTTGATACAGGTTAGAATGGCAAACATTGCAAAATTCGCCTTCTTTTGTCTTTTCCTTGATCTTAACCTGTGCCAAATCTCTCAACTCTTGAAATTTTTGCTTATTAGGAACTTTCAAAAGATCAAGCTTATCAGGCCCCAGCAAACCACTGACGCCATACAATGAATCATTAACTATCGGGAATCCAGCATTTCGCAGATGTATTCTGATCTGATGCTTACGTCCAGTATAAGGCTTGCATTTGATGACACTTTGGTCAAGCTCAGTGTTGTATGACATCAGTTCAAACTCGGTCTTGGCTGGTGTGGGATTTTGAACTCCACCTCTTCGATATATCTTGAAAGGGTCAATTAAAACAATTCTTTCCTTTCTTGTCAATGTTTTAGGAAAAAGTCCATGCACTTTGGCAACGTACTCTTTGAAAACTGCACTCTTGTCACTGATCTTGTCGTAGAAAGCACGATGAGTTTGCTTGTTCTTAGCCAAAATCATCACTCCTGACGTCAATTTATCTAATCTATGACATACTTGTAATTCACACTCGTGATCTGAAAGCCTTGTGTTTTCATGCTTCAAGATCTCTAATATTGTATTGTAATGGTGTCCCTGTGTTGGATGAACGGGTATTCCAGCGGGCTTATCAATAACCAAGTAGTCAGATGTCTCTTCAATCACTCGAATCGGTGAATCAGCAACTGGAACTTCATGTCTGTGTACCTGATTGTGCACAAGATCTCTTGGTTGTAACACCTCTTCAAATAATGCTGGACCAGATATCACTTTTTTGACTTTCTTCTTTCTTGATGTCTCTGAATCATGTGTGTATATCGAACGGGTCACCGTTAAACCACCTGAGTTGATCAAGTCTTTATAGTATTGAATGTTTCGGCCGATGAACAATGTGGACATCACGTCAAGTATGGTTTTGCCAACCCATGGACCTTTTGCTGTAGTGTACTTGTCATGCATGTAAGGTTCAACATAACGTAATCCATTTTTGAACAAGTATCGTGGTGCTGACATTTGGTTGGAAGAAATTAACAATTGTATTTCAGAAGATGGCATGAACGGTTAAGAATTGGATTAATTGAAAATTTCTTCTGAACTGCAAAATTGCGCGATCGTAAAATCTATTTCCTAATTTGGTAATTGAAAAGCCTAATCATGCATGCAGAAAAAAGAATTGGAATTAAAAACTTTTGATCAAAAAGCAGTACGTATATAGAATTGAAAAAAAAGAAGATATTGTAAATACAGACATAAAAATGGATATCTTAAATTAAGTCGAAGGATGTCAAAAATAAGTGCATGCATGGAAACTTTATAAACAATGCAAGCTAGAATCTTTTTTTTTTTAATTCGGAAATCATTCAGCATCAGCAACGGAAGGATAATCAGCTTCAGTCCAATCCCAGAAAAAGGAAACGTGATTTGGAACGTCCTCATCTTCAATACCACAAGCTTCTTTGTAATTAACAGCATGGACACTGGCAAGTTCGACATAATCATCTAGAGGACAAGAGAAACCTGGACCGTCAGCACAGTTAGGAATTGGGAAAACTTGGTCATTCAACAACAATCTAACATATGTGCCAGTTTCACCTGAAGTAGCGTTTTGACAAGATAAACGTTCAGTGAGAAGTCTAGCGCCCAATGGAACAATATCACTATATTTGAAAGCCCTATGGAAGCTAATGTCGTTCTTGTCCAAATCTGGTTCGTCATCAAAGACACCTAGACCAGTGAGGTAACGCAATATATCGTCATCGTGTGTGAAAGACAAGTACAAAGACTCTTCATTGTCTTGTTGCAATAGTGTGACTGTGGCATTAGCTAAAGTGAAACCAGGAACGTAGGACATGTTGTAACCTGGACCCACAGAGTACCAGTTACGCAAATCGATATGGTAACCAGTGGCAACGAAGGCATCTGGAGAAAGAACGTCACAGAGCTTTGAGTGACCCTTAACATTAGTCTCAAAAGCACAGTAGTCAACCATGGTGAAAATGTCAGAAGCAGTGAAATTGTAACCTGGTGCAACTTGATTCAAACGGTCAGCTTCGTATTGAGCATATTTATAATTCTCACCTTTTAAAACTTCTTTGTAGTGACTATCACCATCATAGTTCTTACAAGCCACTGTACCGGTCAAAGAGTTAGCACCTTGAGACTCGTCTTCCGGTATAACAACCAATTGATGATTACCAGAGTAACCATTACCAAAGAAACCTTGAGAAAAGGCAGTAGCGGAATCCACCACTCTTGGTTGACCAGCAGAGAAAATTGGAGTAGTTCTGTTTTTATCCACAAGATGGTTGTATCTTTGTCTCAACTGACTACCAAATGAGAAACAATCAGCAAGACCGGCAATTGCATTATAGTAAGTCTCATGTTCATAGTCTGATGAATTTGAGACAAAGTATTCAGCATCATGCATGAAACCAAGTGGGTTGTTGTATTGTTCAGTGGTGGCATCTTTCAATCTCTTGAACAATTTCTGAAAAACCTCTCCAGAATCTGCAGTTGGGTATCTTTCACCGTGTCTCATGAACAAATGAGCTTGGTCAATGGTACATTGTGGTGGGGTATTTTTGGAAATACCAACACCTGAGCTTTCATGAAATGCACCACTAGCACCCATATATTTCAAAGCGTTGAATTGATCATTGGCTTGTTGTGGAAATGGGAGTGGAGAAAGCAAAGCTGATGTAGAAGAGGTTAGCAGCAAACAGATAGAGGTTAGGGTTGAAAGAGAGACCATCATTAAAATGTGATAATTGAGATTTGGTTAAAGTGAGCGTGACCTTTTGAACTGCAAATTCAGAATATCAAGCTTCCAATATTGACTTGAGTGAAGATTTAGGGAACTGATCATTATTTATAGTCTAGTGGTCATCAGTGTAAACTTGAAGCTATTGTTTCTGTTGGTGGTAATTTATGAAAGATAGCCATGTGCATGATTACCGTTGAAGATAATTTTCATCGGCGATCTCAAAGAGTCAAAGTGACGGCCCAATTTTGAAAATTTCTGGATTGTAAGGCAGCCATGTGGAGAATAGAATAGAGTACGTAGACATGTGGACATGCCCTTTTTGGATAAATGATAATGCAAGTTGTGACTTTTATGCATTATAATTTATCTCGGCTATAAGTCTGTAAGTGGTAAAACCTGGCAGTCATATGACAGTTTGTAAATTGTAGGGCCTGTTGTTGGCATCGATACCGATGGATCGTTATCTCTTGCTGTTTCCGGCACAATTCCTCGATTTCATTTGCAGCAGCAGCTGTCATTCTTTGCAGCTACAAGGGACCCTTACCAAACCGGTTAGAGCCGATTCCAGAATAGGAAATTGTAAGATCGAACAGCATCATCAGAACTCACAAAAACAGAAAAAGCAGCTACAAATTTCACATCCGCGGTCAGCTCCGAGGCTTCAAAGTTCAATGACGGGTTTCAACTACTTTCAAGCTTTTGGCTTTCATTGGATGATGCCTGAAAAATTAACTGTATGTACGTAGGTAGGTAAGCGTAATCACTCGAATCATTCAAAACCATCATCAGCTCTTGTTCAAAAAACCTAGTCATCTCTTCAGTGTCTAGTTGCAAATCTGCATCAAACATAATTCCAACATCGATCTGTTGGCCATCTGGTGAATCTGCTATCTTCAATTGTGACGGAGCATAGTCATCCAACTCTCTTTCAGTGGATAGAGAACCCACTTCATCAATTTAATCAATAAAGTAATACCACCAGGTAGGAAATGAGAGAACGCAACAAATGTAACATCTAGCAAAGTCCGCATGGATTTTGGCTAAATTGAATATATGGGACATAGCATTCTGTAATCTTCAATAAGTCTGTGTTTGATTCTTGATTTCCTTGAATGGTATCTTGAGTTCATTGGGATGGGTATCAATGTGCGCTTTGTATACCCTATGAATGAATATGGTATCTACCCTCTGTTGCTCTTTCAAAGTGAGATTTGAAGGGGTCAACATATTGTTATATATTTTCTTATATGATAAAGTTGACTTTGTGTGAATGAAGTCATAAAGTTGTTAAAGAATGGTAGGGAAGCTATACTTCCTATAGTTTGATCACTATCTGTGGGTTGTAAGGAAACTCGAGTTAAGGTCTGCGATCTGCAACACATGAACCATTGGGATGTTGTTTCAAATGTTTGAGTATATATAGCGTCGATTGTAAATATCAATTAATACAACAAATCATCAATTCAATGAGATGACTATAGTATGAGTATAGTATGACTATAGTATGAGTGAGACGTACCAGGTGAAGAGACTTATAAATTGATTTAACTTCTTGGTGTTGTGTTTGTGTGCACAATTTTGGCGTCCTTTGACTTTCGACTCAATACCTGTTTCTAATTATCATGCATGAGGGTATCAATCTTTCAAACTATTCAAAACACAACCAAACTCATTATTCTCACCCACCAACAGATACAAATTGATGGTTGTTGTAGCTTGCTCTCCTGAGGTCCAGTCTCCTGACTCCTGAGACTCCTGAGCAGGCCAGCAAGCTGAGAAAACATTAACGCGATTAAGCTGTATACGCTTGCAAGAAATATATTGGAATCTTGAGGATTCGAATAAAAATTAGCAAAATATACACGTATTCTTACAATTCATATGTACTAGTATCGAATTAGATATATAGCATATAAACATATAAATCAAAACAAATAATTTCTGAGTATTTTGTGAATTTGTAAATTTGTAAATTTGTGAAGCGTGAAACAGTGTAATGTTTATAAAATGAAACTAACATGAACTTAAATAGGATCGACAGTACACAGAATGATTGCTGGTTACGTGTTAAAACTGTGAAGAAAGAATCAGTATAGTCGGACAAATTGACAGTTATTGTTCTGTTCTTTTGCTTGTTGCTGTTGTTGATAACGGTAAAGACATACAAACTGAAAGATCACTCTTCCCTCTTGACGGTATCCCATCCACCTGAACTAGAACCCCAAGCAGGAGTCTTTCCTCCACTGGAACCCCAAGCGGGAGTTTTACCTCCACTTGGACCTCTAGGAGTCTTACCACCAGAACTACTCCAAGCTGGAGTTTTGCCTCCAGAACTCCAAGCCGGTGTCTTACCTCCACTAGACCAAGCTGGTGTTTTACCCCCATTGGACCAAGCTGGAGTCTTACCGCCTGAACCCCAAGCTGGAGTTTTACTACCGTTACTGGACCAAGCTGGAGTCTTTCCACCATTACCCATACCGGAACCCCAACCTGGAGTCTTACCACCTCCACTTGTCCATGCTGGGGTCTTACCTCCACTGGACCAAGCAGGAGTCTTACCACCACCGTTGAAACCTGAGTCTCCACTATGAGCGGGCGTGAAACCTGAACCGGAACGTCTTGAACCACCACCGTAACTTGGAGTAGAGTACCCGCCATGACTGGTACCACCACCAATGGTGATTGGGGCACCTCCAAAACCTGATCTTCTCACTCTGTAACTCTCAAGGAATTGTTCATATGCGATGAAAGTTCCTGGCCTTAACTCAAACAACAAATCAGATTTGTTAATTGGGGTGATTTTGGCAGGGTTATGCATTTCAACTCTGGCAACTTCACCGTTTGCATCCTTGATGATACCCTTCTTACCCTTATAAGGACCTTTTCTAACACTCACATGTTGGTTCAAGGTGATATCTCTACCACTGAATCTAGCAGCAGCAATTGGAGCAGCAGGTGGTGGCATTAATCTATCTGGGTTCATCTTGTTCAAATCAGGGGTCTTGAAAGCGGAAACAATGGAACCCTTATTAGAGATTGTTTGCACATCAGTTGAACTAACAACAAAAATACCAGTGTTTTCTGAGACATCCTTTGACTTCAAGAACAAGAATGATCTGTAAATATGTAAAATGTTACCTTGTCTTCTTTCACCGGTGGATTCCTTGACAACATCACCAACCTTAATTTCGAGACCATTTTTATCAGTTGTCTTTTCAGTCATTCTATTGATATCTAGAACATTTTGAATGGATCTTGGCTCAACTTGTAACACTCTACCATCAGTACACAACACCGTGAACACTTCTTTTTCAGCTTTAATAATCAAACCAACGGTCATTGAGTTCAATTGAACCATTTGATGCAACTCAAATCTACCAATTTGAGAGGAAGTAGTGGAAGAATCAATGGATTTCATCAAATAGTTAGGGAAAACAGTGATATCTCTCTTTGTTTGATCAGACACTAGAGTAACTTGGTTATCTTCAATCTTAACAATTAAACCACTCTCCTCTGAATGAACACCATGAATAACAGTAACGTGGTCACCAGTCAAGAACACCTTTCTCAAACCAGATGCTGGAACTTCAACAATGGTATTATTGACTTCACTCTCTTCGTTACCTTCAAGCAACACTCTGATAATCTTGGCATCAGTGGCAGCCACCACTTTACCCTTCATCTTGGATTGTTCACCAGAAACAATCTCAACTCTATCATCGGTTTGGAATTGGATGGCTCTCTCAGATGCATCTTTGATTGATGTGGCAATGGATTGTAAATCAATACCCTCGGAACTATCACCAGAATTGAACAATGTAATTTCTTGTAAAGTTGGCTTGATATCTTTGGTTTCCAATTGATTAATCTTGACATCTTTGTACAAGAAACCATGGATATATTCTTCATTTCTGTAAATGTAGTAACTTCTGTCTCTCTTGGCAGTTGATAAATGTTCAGGATCATATTGTGTAGCCTCAATTTCAGAGAATAATCTTTGTGGAGGCCTGAATTTGGAGTTGTAAAATGGACCTCTTTTCTTCTTCTCACCGTCAGCAGACTCAAACACACTTTGTGTGGATGATCTACCATAGTCTAATCTTGGAATTAATTTAATTCTAGCTTCCAAATCATTTTCAGCCAAATTATCAACAATACCTAAATCACCCTTGTATTTACCAACCTTAACTCTCACATAGGCACCTGGTTGTAGTTGAATTTCGTCAGACTTACCTGGTCTCAATAAATCTGGGTATTCTTCAATTGGCACCAACACTTTATTAGAGGAATAGATACCAGGCAAACCTTCAATGATTCTATTCACAGCATCCAATCTTCTGGCCTCAACATAAACATAACCGATGAAATTATCTCTTTGGAAAACAGAATACACTTCGGATGTACCTTTCTTGTTCAACATTCTGGCATATAGAGTCTTCACAATTTCTTTTTCCTTACCATTTCTCACTCTGATACCCCAAATCAATGGATCATCGACGGAAGGCAACAACAATCTTTGAGAGACATTGGTTGTGGAACCCATATATCTGGTAGATGCAGAACGACCATATCTTTGCTTGAATTGATCAGCCAACTCTTGGGCATCTTGTTCATCCAGTCTTTCTCTGGTTCTATCCAATTTTCTATGAAGTCTATCGGCACCTGGCGCTTCATCAAGACCTTCTTGTTGATCATCCACGAATTCTCTTTGGAACTGGGCCACTTCTTCATCGTCTTCTTCTTCCTCTTCATCGTTATCAACTTCAGCTTCAACATCCAAGAATCTGTTGGCCCTACTCTTCTTTCTTACTCTCAAGTTTTCTTCTTCATCTTCTCCGTCATCTTCATCGTCATCATCTTCCAAATCATCCAGTTCATCATCTTCATGTTTTGGCTCTTGATCATCTGGAAGAGATGAGTCCAGCAGAGAATCATCATCTTCTGGCTTCACTTGGGCAAACTCACGTAGAGCTTCTCTCTTCACTTCTGGATCAGGTTTAACTCCGGACATGGTTTAAATTAAAGTGAATCGGTGTTGATTAAAAAAGATGTAGGAATGTTGTTTGGTATTTTGAATTTTTCAAGGCAAAAAAAAGTTGCAGTGGGACAAGAATGGGAAAAGAACTCTTTGTTTGTTTGAGACAAGCCGTTATTGTAAAATAACAGTTGGAATCAGAAAGTTTTGATGGTTACTTTGATTACATGAAGCTCCCTTTTGCGATGTTTGTCTGTGTATGGAAATTGCTTTCAAGCAATTGAAACCAGTAAAAGATGAGGTTTTCGTATGTGTGACTGTCTCAGCTGGCCTCTACACAGCTGACCTCACTGCTCCATACTTGCAGGCCCGATCGATCGATTTCTATTTTCCCTACATGCGCTCGAAATCAAAACATCCCGCAGAGGGCCGGGTAACACTTACATCGTCGATCGACGCGACTATTATGATTGTGAATGAATGTGTGCATGCGGATATCTACTTTTTAAGAAAATGAATCAAAAGTGGAAAGAATCTAAATTATACAAAAACAGCTCAAATCAAGAAAAGCTCAACAAGCACACTGATAAAAGTACCAACGAACCAAATCACCATCATGATAAACCCAGTCATTCTATCAAACTTCCATCCATGACCAGGAACCCAAATCAAGATAAACACAAGGTTCAAGAAAACCCACAAACAACTCAAATACAAACTTGAGCTCAAGCTAACTTCAACTTTACCACCAGCGATCAATCCATTGACACCTATTCCGAGCAATAGATTCAATAAAGGACCACCGAAACACGCAGCTAGTGCCATTAACGGATAACCTAGTCTAGCGATGATCAAATTCGAAATTAGGTCTCCCGTAGAGTTACCAATTGCAAAGATAGTTAAACCTAAGATAGCATCCGATAGATGTGTCAAGACTGAGAAGAATTTCAAGACATTGATTAGTTCTTCTGCGATTACCCCGATCCATGATATGGCTGCAACGAAGCCCATAAACGAAATGAGAAGTTTGACTAAGTTGGACTGAGTACTGGAGCTGGTCGTGAATGTATGGTAAGCTAGAAATGTTGTACCAAAACTGATCAAGATCGTTAGCAAATATGTGGTGAGTGTTGGAGTCTCGATAAATGAGTAGACAAAGACAAACTGGGCCATGAATACCGAAGAGAGAAACATTATGAAGTGGTTGAATCCAAATTTCACCTTAGTGTTGTAATCATCGAATTTCATGAGTGGGGTCGTCAGTTGAAGTAATAATTGAATTGGAGAAGTGACAATCTCAAATATTTTTTGGGGTATGCCTTTCTCTTGAGGGATATATTCTTGTTCTTGGTGTTCTTCCTCTTCATTGCCATCGGGAACAGTATCTGATGATCTTGACTCATACCCTTGCTCGTCATCTCTGTAACTGGCTAATGTTGAGAGTTTGATCTTAACGGTTTGCTTTTGCGTGAGACTATTCAAAATTCTTCCAAACTCAATGTTGTTGAGAATCATAGGATTGAAAGAGTATCTATCTTCAAACTCCAAATTGTTTCCTGAGATATCCAACACTGAATTATCATCGTACATGTTTCTAATTCTATATTCCTCAACGAGCCTCTTGTGTTTTCCCAACACGATAAATTGCCAAACCGTGACAACGGCAACATAAATAACGTAAATGAAAATCAAAATAAGCATCTTAGGCTTGGTCAAATGCCCACCTTTCAAAAACACGGCAGTCAAAACAACCGTGAGCAGAAAAAACCCCAAATCTCTCACATAAACCGCCTTATCATTAGAAGACAGCAAGTTATGAGACCGAGTATCTTCCAGGTCATCATTCTCCAACAATGTCTCAGAGATCAAGCTGAAAGGATGCACAACGGCAATGGCACCGATGATGAAACTAGTGATGAAAAAAGCAGCACCGATTAACTCACCAATAGCCAACGAAGCATTATCAGTTTGGAATGAGCTATACGTGGACATGATATCCGGAGAACCATTACCGAATGCCAATAACGTCAATCCGGATATGTTTTCTGGGATTTGAAGGTAGTTGGAGATGGCTGATAGGTTTGGACAAAGAAATTCACCTGCTGTTAGTCCCAGCCATATGAATAAGAATACCAGGATGGTGGTGATCAATGGGAGTAGAACCAGGTTTCGTAGAATTGGTGATGAGGTGGAACAGTAATAGAGGCGATAGTGGTTGAGGATACCAATTTGATGATCTTGACATTTGGAAGTGATGAATTGACATTGATTTTCTAGAGATATGCTTGATACATCTTCACAGGTCAGTTCATCCCAATCTGGGTTTCTGTTTGGATCTTCAGATATGGGTGTTGAGCCATTGCTTGAAGACTCATATTGTTCGAGTTCGTTTTCTCTTATGAGAATTGCGTCATCTTGCTTATCTTTTGAAAATGGGTGTGAGGTTGCTGATATTGAGGTAACAACGAGTAACAGTAATGGGAAGAATGAAAACACTTTCATTAGGAGATTTTCAGGTGGGTTCAGTTTTCCGAAAGGTTAAGCCAAATGATCATATGATGTGTGATGTGGTGTCTGCTTTCTTTATATACCTTCTTACTGCAGTTGAAGAAGAGTTCATCGGAGAAGAAGCAGATTTCGGATGTAAAAATGAGATTAGAATTTAGTAGGGGTGTTGGCGAAAAAAACAGTACTGAGCCTCTGTGGCTGGTAGAGTATGTGGCACAGCGAAATCATCAGAATCAGGCTGCCGGATCAGTTGACTGTCTGACAGAGATCGCTCCGATAAAGGAAAGGCCTCTTGTAATTGAGACTTGAGAGACACGATACCTTACATGTGTGTCATGACTGTCAAGGGTACTGTAGATGCCTTTTTGCCTTTTCTTTACACAGACATCAATATCCAACACACTTACTTTAACATCAACAACATACCCACCCCCCTTTATTTCGAAATCAAACATTCTACAAAGGATCAAACCAAAGAAACAATTCAACAATTTATTACACTGCGCAATCAGTCGCCACAGAACTTTCATGAAGAGCAAAGGCTATAATCCGATTCCATCTGATATCATCAAAGAACAACCTTCATTTGAAACAAGTCCCCTGATGACACACTCCAACTTGGAAAGGGTTACTTTAAGTGAATTCCAAAGCGTGATCAAAACACAGAAATTATCAACGGATTCAAAAGGTAACTTCATTGAGACTGAAACCGGAAGACGTATCCAGCTTCATGGTGTGAATTTGGCCGCCTCTGCAAAGTTGCCACGCAGACCACTGACAACAAGTTACATGAACCCAGAACAGTGCGGTCTGTATGATGAAGGTGATCATGTCTCATTTGTTGGTAGACCATTCCCTTTGGAAGAAGCGTATGAACACTTCTCTAGAATCAAACTTTGGGGTCATAACACTCTCAGATATATCATCACATGGGAAGCATTAGAACATGAAGGTCCTGGTATCTACGATGATGATTATATCAACTACACTATTGAAATATTGAAAATCATCAAAGAAATCGGGGGTCTTTACGTCTTTATTGACCCTCATCAGGATGTGTGGTCAAGATTTACTGGTGGTTCAGGTGCCCCAATGTGGACCCTTTATGCTGCTGGTTTAGAGCCAAGAAACTTTTCTAGTACCGGTGCTGCTACTCTGCATAATTGTGCTAAGGATCCTTCTCAATATACCAAGATGGTTTGGGCTACAAACTATTACAAATTAGCTTCTGAGGTGATGTTTACCATGTTTTTCTCAGGAAAGTTATTCTTACCAAGAGCCATTATCAACGGTGTTAATATTCAAGACTATTTACAAGATCACTTTATTGGGGCTGTTGATTATTTTCTCAAGAGAGTCAGAGAGAAAGCTCCAGAGCTGTTTGAGACTGTCATTATAGGTGTTGAAACCATGAATGAACCTAATACTGGTCTATACGGTTTCCCAAATTTGAATGAATACCCTAAAGATCAAGAGTTGAAACTAGATGCATCACCAACTGCCATTCAAGGAATGCGTCTGGGAATGGGCTACTCTGAAACAGTCGAAGAATACTATCTGAGTGTTTTTGGTCCTAGAAAGAGGGGGACAGTTGAGGTTGATCCAAAGGGTTTGAAGGCTTGGGTGACCAATGACAAGATGGATAAACATTATGGTTTCAATAGAGATCCAAGATGGAAGCTCGGAGAATGTATTTTTGCTCAACATGGAATCTGGAATTCCCATTCTGGCAAATTATTAATTCCAAACTATTTTGCAGTGAGTCCAAATGATGGGAGAGATTTGGATATTTCCACTTTTGTCAATGAAAACTTTGTCGATTTTTACAGCAAGTATAAGACTATGGTCAACAATTTTGATAGCGAATTATTTGTCGTTTTGCAACAACCTGTTTTCGAAATCCCTCCAAATTTGAAAGGTACCTCTTTAGTTGATAAGAAAACAATTTCTGCTCATCATTATTACGATGGTATGTCGTTAATGTTCAAGACTTGGAATAGAAGATATAATGTGGATACTTTGGGCATCATGCGTGGTAGATATCTCAATCCAGTCTTTGGTCTTGTTTTTGGTGAAGCCAATATCAGAAGATCTTTGAGAAAGCAACTAGGTGAGATGAGAATAGAGTCTAATGAGAAGTTAGGTGAGAGCGTTCCCGTCATTATGACTGAAATTGGTATGCCATTTGATATGGATGATAAACACGCTTACATCACTGGAGACTACAGTTCACAGGAATCCGCCAATGATGCTCTTCTATTTGCTCTGGAGGGCAATGCTTTGAATTTCACTTATTGGTGTTATAACCCAGAAAATAATCATGACTGGGGTGATAATTGGAACTTGGAAGATTTTTCATTATATTCAAAGGACGATGCTCATGATGGTGCATCAGAAGTTGATACATCCAATTATGGCTCTTATTTGGAATGGATTACAAACGCAGGATCGCTAGCATCTAGTTCATCTGGTGGTACTGCAAAGACAAAGAAGATTCATTATCAGAAAATAAGCAATGGTCCTGAATATAAGAGTCATTTCCAAAGTGACAAAAGTGGTTATATGCCAGTTGAAGAAATGGAGCTGGAATCCAAACTGCTTTCCATTCTTCAAGGTACAAGAGTTAACAAGGCTCTCATCAGACCATATCCAATTACTACAAATGGTATTGTTACCTATGCCGAATTTGATTTGAACAAGGGTAAATTTGTCTTGATCATTGACACAGACTGTGACAACCATACCAACACAGTGGCTCATCCAACTACAGTTTTCTTACCTAATAACCATTATCCAGTTGATTCTTTCAAAGTTGAAGTCACTGCTGGTTCAACCACTTATAAGTACAACAAATTTTTACAAGTTTTGGAGTGGAATCATCAGGTTGGAATCGGCAACATCAAGATGACAGTCACCAATGACAATGAAGGCGAAGAGGAACCAGCTAATTACAGTCTGAACTCTTTAAAATGTCTAGCCTGCGGGTATCTCTGATACTGAGAAACAATAGGACATCTGAGCATGGACTCCGTTGTGTTACCCGTAGGTGTTTTTGTTTATTAGTCCGTGTTGTCAACTTGCTTCTTGCTCTTGCTATCTATGCTGTTTTGCGTCTCTGTAGGCTGTTCTCTTGATGATATTTACCTGTATTTGTGTTTCTCTTTTTCAACTTTATTCATACTTCATTATTTTTTTTTCTCTTTTCTCATATTGTTCAAATTTATAGTATTTTCTATGGTTTCTTGTATTCCGGGTTTTGTCATTCCATTTTTTCTTTATTAGTATTTTTTTCTCTTGAGCAACAGTCATATTTGGTTTTTTTTCTTAAGGGGGGTTTGGTTTTCTACAACAGTTTTTATATATACACCTCATTTTACTCATTGAAGTAGTTACAAGTTTTATAGTTATATCACGTGAAAAAAAGCACATCTTCTATTCCGGAAACAAAGTAATACACACGACCTGGCGGGCACGAACAAAAATAATGAAGACAGAAATGGTACCTAAGAGATAAAACGAAAGCACTAGTTCATTCTTTTCTTTAATCAATCGAAGACAGACAAGTAAGCTTCAGCAACAAATCTAGCTCTGGCATTCAAGAACAACTTCATCTCACTGATTTCCTTATCCACATCCTCCATAAACTCAATGATGAAATCAACAAGCTTATTCTTCATCATCACCTCATTATGATAATTAGTCAACAAAAAGGAAATATCGTAACCTTCCACAGGAACTCTTCTCAAAATGAGGAAATTTTCAGCACGTTTAGTTAAAAACCCAGTGAATTTGTCAACCAATATAGTTTCAATCTCATCACTTTGCTTGATCTTAATTGAGATTCTGACGGAGTTGATACTTGGCTCAATCAATATCTTTTCATTTTCGTTTCTGGCTATTGTGATCGGGTTTAATAACACCTCTTTGGTCTTCTTGGATTCAATTTCGGGATAGTTGTGTCTTTCCACGATTTGAGAGGAGAAGTTGGAAAGATTGAGAGAGGCGTTAAGTGAGTGTCTCACTGCCGTCAAGTATGGTTTCAATGATTGGGACTAGTGAATTGAAGGTTTGGATAGTAGTTAGTAAATATAGTTGATGATTTTGGGGGTGTCATTGATCGCATCTCATGGATGTTGCTGTTGTCGTTGTCATTGCCAATTGTGACGGCTGTTGGTGATGGCAATTTGCGATTCTGCAGTTGATTTCACTTACCATTGTGGATAACTATGTGATTGTGGTGGGTGGATATGTGTAGGTGTTGTAACCTGTGGTGTGCCAACTGACCTGATTGGATGGTGGATGATGAACGGGAGTTCTTGTTTGGTTCTTGTTTGGTTAGAGATGTACGTATCTCGTAGGCTGAAGAGTTCCAGTTGTCCAAGCTCGTCTGTCTGATCGGATTCGCAATTCGCTCCTTCAAGAATCACTAAAGAAGTCTCGGTGCGAAAAGTTGAAAATGAAGACTTCAAATTTGAGATGCACTCTATATTGAACATATTGAACAGAATACACATCAGTATTAGAAGAATTTTTCTGATTTACACAATCAAAACAACAGAACAATGACATGGGAAGAAGCCACCGATGAAGAAGGAAGAGTGTACTACTACAACTCCGAAACACAAGAAACCCAGTGGGAGAAACCAGATGATTTAGTCGTTGATTCTGAGCAAGCTGATGGTGAAGACTCTGCCACTAAGACAACTACAGTAAAGGCACCAGCTGAAGCATCATCAGAAACAGCTAATACAGAAAACCCAGATCAAGAAAAGATAGACAAGATACTTGCGGGATCGCATTGGCAGAGGTTCACTACAGATGACAACGAAACATACTATTACAATGAAAACACAGAAGAGTCCGTTTGGGAACTACCTGAAGAAATACGAAGAAAATTGGAACTAGAAGGTGTTGAATTCGAAGATACAGCAGATGATAAAACCGCTAATGGTGGAACCAGTGGTGAAAAAGAGCATAAATTTCCAGGCAATTCTGTGCTCAAGTTGGATTCATATTTGCAAGAAAATCACGAGAGTTTGGAAAATTTGAAAATTGAAAATTATAGAACCAGAGTGCCGTCTTCAAAGATGGATTCTTCTGTCCAGGATGAATTCTTGGCAATGTTGAAAGAAGGTGAAGTTGATTCAAATTGGCCTTTTGATAAAGTGATGAACCATTTCATTAAAGATGCCAGATATTGGAAGATCAAAGATGTCTTACTTCGAAAACAATTATATGAAATTTATCTCATTCAGAAAACAGAGGAAGAGCTCAAGTCAATTAACAATTCCAAAGAATCTTACAGAACGACATTTTTTGAGATTTTGGGTAAGTATGATATCAAGTACTATACTCGTTGGAAAACCTGCTCCAAGTTGATTATCGATGAGCCTATCTATTCTTTGATTTCGAATAAACTGAAGAAAGAGTTTTTCATGGACTATGTTGCAAAATTAAGATCGAAACATGATGAAGAGAAAAAAGAAAAGAAGAAAGAAGCATTGGATAAATTAACTGAAGAACTGACGAGCCAGTTAACTATTGATTCTAAGATTCATGATTTCATTGAGAAGTATGTTGACTATGAAGGATTGACAAAACTGGATTTCATTACTGTTTACGAATCAATTATGAATAAACTTGAACTTGAATTCAATAAGAAGTACCAGAAGAATATGAAATTGAATTACAGACTCGATAGAATCGCAAGAGAAAATTTCACCAAATTGATAGAAGAGAAATTCAGTGGTGTTAAATGGTTGGCTGATTTGAAATGGGTTGGTTTTGTCTCTGCATTGAAAGACGATGAAAGATTCATTGAACTATGTGGACATAATGGTTCTTCTGCTATCGATTTTTACTGGGATTTGTTAGATAAAGAGAACCAAATCCTGAAAGGTGAAAAAGAGTTAGTGAAACATGTTTTGGCTACTGCTAATTTCAAAGTTACTAAGACTAAAGCCGGTGCCACTGAACCGGAAGATAAATTTGATGAGAAGAATTATAACGAGTTTGTGAAGTTGATCACTGAAAGCAAAGATGCCGATAAGGTGAATAAAGATAATTACAAATTAATATACAACAGATTGGTTGAAGAAGCCACCACTGCAGCTGCTATTGCTAGGAAGAGAAGATTGGACAATGATGAATCATCACCTGCCGCCAAAAAAAGACTTACAACTTTGGGATATGGTGCTCTTTGATGTTGCACAATTGTATAACCTACGAGAATTGTATAGTTTGTTCTTCTATTTAATGTATTTTTAAAGTTATTTTAATATCGGAATCATATATCACAAAAAATAAGACGGGGAACAGCAAAGCTATGTAATGGACATCTACAAAAACAAAACAGGGAAAAAAAAACTGATGGGACTATATCACGAATGAAAAGATAAGCCATAGAAATAGTGGATCATTCATTGGTCAACAACGCAGACAAAACCAACCATCCCAACATGGCATATTTAAAGTATTGGTTCTCTGTAACCAAGATGGTAACATACCCTATCTTCGGAAGATAACCTTTAACGGACCCAACAATATCTCTATCTCTGTCCAAATACTTCTGACCATAAGCATACAAAGACAAATCGTTAACTTCATTGTTATCACCCTTAGTCAAAATCAATTGTTTCTTGACAGTTTTACCTTTCTTAGAACCTTTCTTTCTCTCTTCCTTGGTTGGTCTTTCAACTTCATAAACAATGTGTTCTCTAACGACTCTGTGCACAATAGGTATACTTCTGTCTTGAATGTTGTAAACGACAATATCACCAGTATCAACGTATTGGTCTCTGTTCCATAAAAACAAAATGTCACCTCTTTGGAATGCAGGTTCCATGGAACCGGAAAGCACAACCACTAATGGAGAGCCTGAGTTTGTCACGATGGACAACAATTTCCAGAAGATGTAGGCGGATGAAAGCACCATAGCCATTGTAAGCCCTTGAGAGAGCTGTGATCTGATTTGACGAACGTTCATTGAATCCTGGTGTCTCTTGGTTGGTTTTGCTGCGGGGTTGTTGTGGTTTTGTGTATTGTTCAGCTATGACCGTGTCTATTTATCAATCAACATGGACTTGAGTCTTGTTCATTTGAATTTTGAACACGCCAACAACACCAACTTTTGATTTTGATTTTAAAGACGCGCTGTTCTTTTTCGGCCTCAAAAAACAACAAATCATCTGTTTCTATCAAAACAATCTGTTTTACACCATCTACAAACCATAAACCAACACATTCACATACTCACATAAATTCCATCACAAATGAGCTCAAGGTATGTCCATCCAGAAGTCATAGTTTTGATTCCAGTATATATTCTACAGGGAAACAAAAGCTTCGCAACAATTTCACCATCAATGATAGATACTAACATCACAACCTATAAACCATTTAATTCACAGTCGATATTACTCATCCAAAGCCCATCAAAGAGACAGCAGAACCTCATTGTTCCAAACTACAACAGGCCTGGGAAACGGCAGCAATCCGAACCTGAGCTTGCCATCCAAGACAGCATCATCTCCATTTGCCGGACTAGGCACCCCAACTAGCTACCTCTCACGTAATAACTCCCAAGAGACATTTCAAAGATCAGCATCTCCATATGATATAAATGCCAGTGTAAACAAACAACAGAGAGACTACAGTGCCTCAGCTATAGCAGAGTTGGAATCCCAGTCGAATGAGAAGCTGGGTATGATGTCATTCAAAGTGTCCAGTTTGAAAGAATTGTCCATGAAGATGGGTGATCAGATTAAGAACTCCAAGGGTAGTTTAGCCAATTTGAACTCGGATTTCGATAAGGCTGGTTCGAAGATCAAGGGAAACATGAAGAGAATGTACATCATGGCCGAGAAATCGGGTATTCCGTTGAAAGTTTGGTTTGCGTTTTTCGCCTTTGTGTTTTTCTTGTTTTTCTATGTTTGGTTGTTTTGATTAGTTCGTTCTATGAACTTTGCTAAACTAGTTGAATGCGTAAACAAATTCGTTTGTTTTTCTGTTGATGGTTTTTGGTTACATACATCCATGCCTGGCCGATACTATCTGTTTCGTTTTTTTTTTTCATGAACTTCATAGATTGATTTAATGATACCCAATTGGTTGGGTTGTTGCTGTATTTCATTCACCAGGCCTTTATCCACTTGTCTTTCTCCTCTCAACGACTCTTTGATTCCCCAATGTTCTGCTTTATTTTTTTTCCGTTTGTTTTCTGTTTGCGTTTCTGTTGCTGTTCTCGTTCTGTTTCCAATCGATCAAAATCCTTGATATCAGCTTCTTTTTTCTTGCATTGCTTGGATCCACTGGATAATATTTCCAACTTTTATTGACTACTATTACCCTTTTTTTTCTATTTATTACCATAATCTTGATAAAACTGCCTAATTTTTTTGTTCTCATGTTTTTTTCAAAAATCAAATTCCATGTGAAATATATCCGACCTGTGTTCTCGTTTTTTGTTAGTCCCTTAGTATTCTATTAATGTTACATGTACCACAATATACATCCTATTGATCTTTAATTGTAAGAAGAATTTAAACATAAATTCTTTGAACTTTCAAAACGACAATTATTAATGGGGTTTCTCCATTGGGCTATCAGATTATGACGCGATTCCAAACGAAATCAAAAGGAACCAGTGGCCTAGTAAATCAACAATTTACATGCCCTCTAATGAATAAGATATGACCAACTATTTAAACTGTCCATGTCTATCAGAAAGAATTCTAAACCCCGATTCATCAATGACTGCTTGGATGATCCAGCATGAAAACATCAAGAAATCTCAGTTTTTCAGAGAATGGCGGATCAACTCAATCATCGTCCCAATTCAAAGGTCCAAAATTCACAATCGACAATTACCCACCTCATGATTCAGCATTTTGCAGAAACTACCCAGTTGTTGCCGGTCAATTCTCATTTGACCTCAATGTGTTAGAAGGGTCAGCTGCTAGTTTGAAGTCCATCGAAATCGGCCTCAAAGGTCATGTCAGAACAGGTTACAGAAGCACACGTACTTTAGGATACAAGAGAATCGTTGAAAAGCATACGGACAACGATATTCTTTTCGATCAATCCAAAGTTGTCTACGATGGCCCAAAATGTGTTGAGAGTTCAGGTCTTGATGGATTGCTACAATCAAGGTTTCATTTTGAGTTCCCATCAGATAAAAAAATACCATCTACTGTTACTTATAAAGCATGGAATTCCACCTATCGTGCTACTGTGATGTACTACATATACGCTAAGCTGTCTTTATTCATCGATGATATCAATGGGAAGAATACAGAAATACAAAAGAACAAAAAGGAAGTGATCAAAGAGTTCCATTATCCACTTATTTATCAGGAGAACGAGACCGCAGATACTCATACAGGTCCAGAGTCCCATGTTGCCTCTGACTGTTTCTCTTGGTCTTTCATTTGGAGGAACTTCTCTATACTCGAACCCAAATCAGCCAAAACGTTTGCAGAATCATTGATATCAAGAAAACCAAAGGTTATGTCCAAGTTTAGATTACAAATTACATCAGAGATTCCAAGAACTATCGATATTTCCAAAGGTTTTGAACAAATTCCAGTTTCTTTTGAAGTTGCAGCCATTACAAACATAGAGGACTTTATTATGGAAAACCAAAGTACCACATTAGGTCGTTTTAGAGTTGAATCCATCAGTATCAAATTTACCCAGGATGTATACGTCACAGGAAATAAATCAGTGCGGTACTATGATTACCAACACAACTTTTCCTTCACGACAGACTATGATTTTGACACACATTTAATCCAAAACAAAGCAATCATCGATATGGCTGATGGTCAATATGATCCAAAGAAAGGCACACTTACATACAACACCACTTTGAACAAATTATTTTCCTTGGAATCACCACCACCGTCTTCCTTTGTGCATGCTTTTCAAGGGGTCCCATTGGCAAGTTGTTCTGACTCGTTGCCGGATTCAAGACTTGGGTTTACGAATATCTTTGAATTCAAGTTTCTGATGAAACATACACAATGTGATTTGAAACCTCGCAAAGTAAAGACAAGAGTTTGGAATTATTATTGCGACAGGTTACGTTTTCAAAGAACTGTTGATTTGGCTTATCGTGTTGATGATTCTACAGCAGAAGGTGATCTCGTTAATGGACTGCGTGTTGATTCAGGAGGCACAGAAGTTGATAGTGGCTTAGGCCTAGATGAAAGTAAAGTTATCACAGTGAACAGTTCATTACCGGATAAAGTCACATCTGATTATTCTACAATAACAGCAAACACAACAACATCAAAGTCAAATATGACCTCCTCAGACAAACGTGACTCAATTATCGACACCCAAACGTGGATAAACAACTATCTCCTTATGACGGCAATGATAAATGATTCCGGGAATTACCATCATTGCTACCATAGTGTATGTGAAACTACTACAACTACCATTCCTGCTTCATCTGGTGTAGGAGGATATTCAGGAGGTTATATTCATGGTGGTAGCGGTGGCTATAGCGGTTATAGTGCTGGCGAAAGCAGATGTGTTGATACCGGAGGTGTTAATACGTCTAGTGGTGGTAGTGATAGCGGTGGTGGAGATGTAGGTTGTGACTTTTGAAATGGCATAAATTATGATCTAAGTGCTGATAGGCCGTTGTCTAGTTCATGAATTTTTACATGCCTTTAGCTACCCAATTTCAATCATATTGCATGTTCCAAATGCATTAACAAAAAAGGGGATAGATAGATTTTCTGGATTAAAAATAACAATAGTGAGAAGTAAGAAGTGGAGAGATGAGAAGAGACATATTAATGAAGGTAAGAGCATGTAAGTATATAAAACAAATTAAAGCCAATATTATCTACGAAAAAAAGAAATACAGTAGATTAACTAAAAAGTTATAATCCGATCAGATCAGATCCATGAGCATGAGTGAGTGTCTATAGCAAATCCAATAAAAGGCGAAAATGCATTAATTGATAATAAAAGAACATGACAATTCAACACATCTCATGTATAAAAGAGGGAAATATTGAAAGGGCTAATGAAAAGAGAAAGTGCGTAGTGTAAAGTGAAGCAGGACGTAGGGGAGGGGAGTGGGACAAAGAAGGCAGTTAATCATCAATTATAAAAAAAGCTTTAAGAAAAACAACATTGCAAGAAGAGAAAAGAAGAAGGAAAAGAAGGATAGAAACATACAAGCAAACAAGAAAAAAACAAGCAGAATAGAGTGAACAAAACCACAAGAAAAACGACAACAAGAAAAAAATACAACGATAGAAACGGATGGTTTGAATAGATATACTGGATGGCTATTTTAGGGAAAAGAAGTAAGTTGAAGAAGAGCCTTGAATTTCAAGATTGGAAGAAAGAATAGTGCATACGAAGTGGAGTAGATGAAGGGTAGCATGTGTAGGTAAATAAGTAAGTCAGTGGGGAAAGCAATGAAATATTGATCAAGTTCAGAATTGGAAATGGAATAAGTAGCAATGCACAACATAGGGGAAGAAAGAAAAATTCAAACACTCAGGAAAATAATTGTAACGTTAAGAGGCAGGAATGAGGCCCACGGGCTGTCGGGAGGCCATTAACAATTGAGTGTGCAAGTGTAGGCCATTTCATTTGTAAACAACCACCGCACAAAACTGGCAAATTCGAAAAACCCAAAATCACGAAAAAAAAATCTAATCGGATTCCTCTTCCTTCTTAACATTCTCATGATCGCCTTCAGGTTGTTGTTCAGAAGACTCATGCTCACCATCGTTATGGTGTTCAGAATCACCACCGTTATATCTAGAACCACCATGACTGTAGTAGCCACCTCTACCTCTTCCACCTCTACCACGGTAGCCGCCTCTAAATCTACCTCTGAAACCACCTCTTCTTTCTCTCTTACCTAGACCAGGAACGTTAGTTCTCTTTTGCGCAACGGTGACTGGTCTGCCTTTACTCTCCTTACCGTTCAATTGCTCAATTGCCAATTTGACAGACTCCTCTTTTTCGAACTCAACATAGGCGTATCCCTTTGGTCTACCATTGTACTTGTTACAGAGAATGGTGACTCTGTTAACGACACCAACTGGTGAAAAGAAATCGTTTAGTTCATTTGGCGTTGTTGAGAATTCAACGTTACCGACGTAGACTGATCTTGCATCAATTTCGATTTGATTTTCTGGTTGATGAGGAGCCAACTGGATTGGAGCGTCTGATGATGATGCAGCTGTTTCCGAGGACGTGGATGGTGTTGTGGTGGATGAGGATGCAGTTGTTGTTGTTGTTTTTTGTTGTTCTAGTTGCTCATCATTTGTTGATGGCGATGGGGCAGCTGATTCCTCGTTGGACATTTTTGTTGACTGTTGTGATATGCTGTTGTGAATCAATTGGGGAATTGTTTTTCTGAAGAATGGAAGATGATTTAAGTAGGGATGACTGTGGTGTGTGAGTCTGAGATGAAGCGTGAGAGTGATGATCACTTGATCTTGAGTCTTGAGTGTTTCCCAATTCTGAATTCTCAGCGAATTTGGCAGGTCATCTTCAACTTCTGCAACTTTACAAATCGTCCAAAATCAGCAGAATTGAGAAACTGAGAAATCTGCTAAAAATTTATAAACCGTTTTTGGAGGTACTAATACGTGGCGGTGGAGGCGGTGCTGCTGGGACCGCTGTGGCAGTGCAATCTTTGATCGAATCTGCGGCTTCAAATAAAAATATTTTTTTGGTTTTTGGTTTTTTTTTTCAGAGATAAATGTGAATCCTTCATCAACTATATATCAGTTTAAAACCACAAAAAGGACTCCCAACCCAGATAACAACATTTCAAATCAAAGCAAGACATTCAATCACTCAAAATGGTTTCCGTTAGAAAGAGAAAGATGGCAAGATCATCCATCAAGAAAAACACAAGAAGAAACAAAGACAAACAAAGAAGACATCCAATTTTATCAAACACAGTGATAGCAGAAAACTGGGACAAGAGTTTAACATTAAAACAGAATTATGCTAGGCTAGGTTTGAAATTACGATTGAGCACATCCGAATCTGGTGGATCGGAGAAAAAATTAAGATTTTTTGATCCTGAAGTGGATAATGAAGAACAAGAAGAGCAAGAAGAATCCGAAGAAGATGATGAAGAAGGAAAAGATGAATTTGACCCAGCTAACATACCTAAAGGTTTAGCCAAACTAGTGAGAGACGAAGAAGGAAATGTTGTTAAGGTGGTGTACGGTACGAAAGAACCAAAGGCTAAGCCAACTGCTTCCACGGGAAAGAAACTAGGAAGACATGAAGTTGAAGAGAAATTCGAAATCAAGACCAATGTCGTTGAAGAGTTAGAGAAGATGGCACAGGAATCAGCAAAGAACAAAAAGCAGATGCATTTGAGTGATCGTGAGATTGATTGGTTGAGTAAATTGGTTGAGAAGTATGGAGACGATTACGAGAAGATGAAGTGGGACAAGAAGTTGAATCCTATGCAATTCAGTGCTGGCGATTTGAAGAAGAGAATCACAAAGTTGAATAGACAAGTCGGATTGGCTTGAGGAGTGAGTCATTGATTTTAGGGAAATTAATTTATACAATGTTGGAAATTTGAATCATTCTCTTTTATCATCTTTGATCTTTCTCTCATATATTTTGTGTTTTTTTTTGTACTTTACTTGGATTTAAACTGCATTCTATTTTACTACTAACATTTTCCCCAATAATTACTCAAACAGAAGATATATTATATATTTTCTATCATGATTCATATGTACAAGAATATAAATACACACATCACCTCCATTTCATCTCACTTACCACCAACCTTTCTTCTTAGGGGGTTCCTGTTTAACAGCACCCACACCAATTCCATACTTAGCCAAAGCTCCCTTAACATCTCCAAAACTGTCCCTATCACCTTGAATCAACACTGTAGGCTCTGATCCAGTCAACACACGTCTGCTCAACTCAATCAACTGCTCTCTTGTAACCTCATCAATCTTACGGCACATCTCATTAATATCCTCTCGCTTACCGAAAATCTGTAACTGTCTTCCTGAGTCTTCCAGTTGAACCATCTTTGACTCCAAATTCATAATTAGGGAACTCTTTAATTGGTTCTTAGCTCTGGCAACTTCCTTCTCGCTCAAGCCACCGTTCCCGACATTATGATCCATCAATAATGAAAACTCATACCCTATCAACTCACCCATGACCTTGTTTGCTTGTGGTATACAGCTCAAACTTAAACCGAATAGTCCGTCATCGGTATAATTGTGGATGAAAGACTTACAGGATTCAATGAATCCGTATTGGTTCAAGATACGGGTGTATGCTCTGGAGTACATTCCCTTACCTGGACCACCGGCACTGAATGAGCCACCACCACCAATCAACATTTGCAACACAGCCAATTTGTAAACATCTGGGTCTAAGATGGAAACACCTTGGAAACCAACATAGATATGATGGAATTCTTGGCCTAAGTACGCCAAGTCTGGAGATGGAAGGGAGAACTCACCTCCTGTGTAGACAGCTTTGTCCTTGGTAATTTTTTCAGTGGATGTTGATTTGAAATCACCTAGATATCTCTCAGCTAATTCTTCTGCCTGTTGTAATTGGACACCGTTCATTGACACAACTAATCTCTCAGGGTTATAAAACAGTTGTCTGTACTTTAACAACTTCTCTCTTGTGATGTTTCCCAATTCATCAGCAGGACAAAGCAAAGGGTTACCCAAATTGGTATGGTTGTATGCAACTTGCTGGAACAACTCAGGTAAAATGAGGTCAGATTGCAGCCAGATCTCATTCAACTCATAAGAGGTATTATTCAACACGTCGTCCAACTCTTCTTGTGCCAACTTAGGTTTCGCCACTGTCTCAGACAACAACTTGAACATTGTCTCAGTATCATTATTGAACACCGATGCTTGATAAATCATGGTCTCTCTGGAAGATGAACACATGAAATTACCACCCAGATGGTTCAACTTTTTCAGCATCTCAGAGTTTGAAAAAGATTCGGTGGATTTGAAAGCCATCTTATCCATGATATGAGAACAGCCAGTGAGGTCATATCGAGACTCATAACGAGATCCAGCGTCGACGTACATTCCAATGGCACTGAAGTAAGAGGGTGTCTCGTCAACTATAAGTCTTGTTCCATTTGATAGGGTTTTTGTTTTGACTAATTGGGGTGCTATTTGGGCTGTTGAATAACAACGTTTGAATGCGTTCAACATTGTAGTCTTGATGGCTTTATTTCAGATGGGTTGGTGTGCTGGTTTTGAGTGAAAGATGAGTCCGGTGGTATCGTTGCAGGGATTATCGAAAACTAGCTGTTGATTATATATGATGCTTGGCTGAAGGCCTGTTAATTGGTGAAGTTGCTCTACTAAATTAAGCTAGAGAGTAGAGACCAGCGCCATGAACAGACTGGAAAATCGAAAATTTATCAGCGAGAGCATAAATTTGATATCGACCGTAATCGACCGTAATCGACGCGTCGGCAACTCAAAATATGTATTTTTTACATCTTGCAATATCGATGCATTCAGTCTGATATGTATATATATACTGCTAGCTCATCTACATGACCCTGGTTAAAATATTGGAGTTCCAAGATATACATTATATAGTTTATAGTTTTAGTATATAATTCAATTAATTCAAATATATCGATATCAGACTTCAGTAAATTTCAGCAAATTTTTAAATTTGTAGCTTGGGCACTGTGAATCTTAGTCAGTGACTATAATAAGGCCAGCGCTATTTGTAGAATTTCCAATCGCCATCCACAAGAACTTTGACACTCTCTAAACCTTCAATTGATTCAGGAACATTTTTAACGCGTTCTCCATTACACTGGGGAATGGATCTCGTAAATTCGACACCATCTTCTTCACTATATGAGAGAATGATAGTTTGATCTTGACCATCTGAGTCAGTTTTCAATGCGATATTACCACACCCAGAGAACCTGATATACTGCAACGGGCTTCTTGAGATCCCATAAAGTTCAACTCTACCGTACCCTTCACCAGTATAATTTCCATCTGGATTATGACCTTCATGCAAACGATCCGTACCATCAAAATCCAGAGTTAGAAAGTTCAAGTTAGGAGGCCACTCTTCAACAGTCAAGTTTACGACAGCAAGAGAAAGATTCGCCTCTGATAACTGTTGCAGTGGTGAAATCAAACTCTGCCAGATGGTTGATAGAACAACGTTTTTGGCTGTAATATGCAGTGATTCCAACGAGTTGGCAATACCGGAAGATATAACAGACTGGCTAAGAGTACCATCATCAAAAGAGCAGCTGATATCAACATTCACACTCAATTCTGTTAAATTGCTTAATGGTAAGATAAAAGTTTCAAAAACATACGATAAGTCAGTTGGCTCGCCCCTACCAGGGGATAGATCGAGCGATTTCAAACTGTTTGGCAACTCTTCATTGATTGTGCATTCAGGGACATGAAGGTTTCTCAAAGAAAGCAAACTGGACTGGTCAAGAGAGCAATAAGTTGTGCTCAAATCATTCAATTCTGGGAAATTGTTGAACGAAAGTTGTTTCTCCACATCTTCAAAAAAAGGTGGCGTTATTAACCCCAGTTTGGTAATAGAAGAAGGCAAATTGTCTATGGATGACTGTATAGATTCAATAACGTCGTAAGCAGAAGGATCCTCGGGGTTTCCATAAGATGGTTCCTGGACAAACTCGACAGTAGCATGGGTACAATTGGTCAACTCTTTCACATTGAGTATTTTGGGGACGTTTCGAGCAGAAATATGAATATTTTTCAAAGATGGAGGAAGCTTGATACTGGGGATATCAATTCCCATATCAAGATCAATGGACTGTAACGTGCCAGAAACTGCGTCAAATAATGAAGCATCAATAGAATCGCCACTCAATTTTAGTTCCTTCAAAGTACGAATATTGTTGATCCATTGAAAGTTTTCAGTTGTTCCAGTGGACTGACAGGCAATGGTTGCTGAGTCACAAAAATTGGCCAATCTTGAATATATATTTGAAACCGAAGGTGATGGATTTGTTCTGATATCAATGGAAGTAGTTAATATATCTTTGTTGGTGGAAATGATATTCTCTAGCTCACTGTAGTGGTTGAGTACCATATCTTCATGTCCATAACCAATTGAGATGGATAACTTCAGCGATCTCTCTTTTTGTCTTTCATTGGGGACACTAGAGCCGAAAGTTCTCCATTTTTGTACAATTTCTTTCACCAACTCAATGTTCTTTGGATTCATAATCAGTATGAGTTCTAAACTAACCAACCGAGGAAGTTTTTCAAAACAGCCTTCCAGTTCCTTCAACACTGATTGCAATTCTTGAGGGGAAACTGTCAATGAGGTTAAACTCTTAAAATATGTTTTTTGAAAATTTCTAAAGGGGGTGGGGAAGATTTGAACAGTAACACTTTGAAAACGTTGTATGAAACCAAGTGCAATTTCCTCATCAGAAGTTGTAAAGTCATGACGAATTGATAAATGCTTCATTGAAATTAATCTCGATATGATAAACTGTGCAATATGATTGAAGTGAACATGTGAGAAGATGCTCTCGTCAAAATCTAGCTCTTCTAAAACCAGTCCAATGATCTCATCTAGAGTTGGGTTGTATCCAATGAGATTGTTAATTTGACATAAAGACACAAAGCTATTCAACTCTTTGACCCAGTTGAGAATGACATGTTTGAGCACCAGACACTGAACCTCATGTGGGAGTGATCTTGTGATTATTTCCAAAACTGTCTCTGGAAAAGAACTTAGACTTGAACTTGAATTTGTGGTTATCATTGTATCATTAATTTGTGAGCCAGCTTCTGAGTTGACAATGCATCATTCTGAGAGTAATGAAAGAATTCAATCGGTCAGTCAAGTTGACCACTGATCACATCGAATCTCCAACACATGTCCGCGCATCCAATTTTCCATTCAGAGGCTAGCTTCAAACACACAACATATGCACCAGCAACACTTCGACTCGACTCCCATCGAAATTAAAACACTACACCCCTCAAATGGAACATGCAGTTTCAAAACTGATTAAGTTGGAACCAGAAAATCTAGATGAAACTTGAATATATATATAACCATATAGCTCCTCTGAGTCGAGCTGAAGAAAATTTGGAGAAATATATATATGTTCAATCAGATCGATCGAATGATAGGCCGGTGTTCGTCTTGAACTGAGCTGTTAGGTAACAAATTAAAAATAATTTCAAATACAAGTTCTTCTCCAATGTGTTGAACATCGAACAAGATCACTCCCACTTTACTATAGGTTCGAAGTCCATGACGTGCTCAATTATACATGTTAGCTCTCAATTGGATCAGAAAGGATATATATGATCTGCGATTCTTGATAATTAACATCATGGCACTTGTGGTCCTATCATTTCCGACGAAGAAGAAGAATATATATAGAATGCTGGAAAATGCATTATGAATAGAATTATATACTAAATCACATTCAATTCAACCCATCAAACATGGATCATGAGAGGAATATATATTATAACTAATTAGGTACCGATCTTGGATCAGCTAGAGCGAGCTTCTTCATCAACAGATCTCCAAGTTTTCAACAGTTGGGGGGTATGCACGTACTGCATGGAATATCAACAGTTTCAATATTGCCTCGATATCATGATAAATTAAAAAAAAAAAAAAAAAAACATGATCCTCATCCGACTATATAACGTTAATCATAAAACCTCCAATTGCCTTTTATGAGAACTTTGTCAATATTGCTATAGTCAATGGACTCAAAACCAATTTTATCAATTGATTTCCTAAACTGGGCACCAGGTTTTTTATCGTATGAAAGAATGATGCATTGATCTACATCTGTTGAACCCTCTTTTATTGTGATATTTCCACTTCCAGCGATCTTAACCAACTTCAAAGAACTTTTGGAGATCCCACCTAGTTCAAGTCGGCTGTAATTTTCATCCTCATCCTCATCCGAATAACGATCGGCACAATTAAAATCCACAGTCAGAAAGTGCAATTGAGGGGGCCAGTCATTGACGACCAAGTCTGCGTGATATTCAAGAGCAAGGGTCAACTCTGATAGATTTTGAAGTGGTGAAATAAAACTTTGCCAAAAGGTTGATAGTGCAACATTTTCAAAGTTAATATTAAGCGATTCCAACGAGTTGCAAATACCAGAAGAACGAACACGCCGACTGAAAGTATCATCATCATCAGCAACAACAGGTGATTCAATATTACCAATGCAGAACCTCAATCCCTTTAAATTATTTAATGGTAAAATGACGTTTTGAAAAAAAGACGGTACGTCAGTGTCAAGATCCCACCAGCGGGAATCAAGATCTAGAGACATTAATGTGTTCGGTAACAGTCCACTAATTGCGTGTGCAGAAACACAAAGCTTTTTTAAAGGGAGTAAACTAACTGAGTGATCAAGACAGCCATAATTCATTTCTAAATCTTCTAATTGAGGAAGATTTCTAAACGAAAGTTGTTTCCTAGTCTCGTGAAATTGAGTGTTGGTCAATTTCAATTTGATAGTACAAGAAGGTAAGTTATCTATGGATTCTTGTATAACTTCAAAAGCATCGTACGGTGGCCAATCCTCAGGGGGCAGGTGAGGTGGTTTCTTAACAAACTCGATGTTTGCTTCAGTAAGATCTGTCAACTCTTTCTTGTTCAGAATCTCAGGAACTTTCCGAGCAAAAACTGTAAGTTTTCTCAGAGATAGAGGAATTTTGATACTAGGGATATCGTAGCTGCTGTGCATTTGTAGATCAAGTGATTGTAACGTTCCAGGAAGAGTATCAAACAACGAAGCATCCAGAGAACCAACAAGCAGACAAAGCGTTTTCATTCTCAAACATAGCTTAGAAGGGCAACAAATATTTGTAAGATGCTCCAAAGAACAAATATTGTTGACCCACCCAACAGCATCGCTTGTGAAGTTTTCTATTCTCGTTGAATCACTGAGATTCGCCAATGTTGAAAATATACCTGAAGCCGTAGGAGATGGACTTTCCGTGATCAAAATGGAAGTTTTTATGTTTAAGATATTTCGGTTGTTGGAAATGGTATTCTCTAGATCTGTGTAATACTCATATAACTTTTCTTCGTTGCGGTTAGAAATAGAAATAGATAACTTCAACGAGGCATGTTTTCCGGACCTTAAGATTCTCCATTTTTGTACAATGTCTTTCATCAATCTAATTTCTATTGGATCCATTGTAACTCTAAGTTCTAAGCTAACCAAACGAGGAAGCTTTTCAAAACATCCACCCAGCCGTTGTAACAACAAATGCAAATCATTAGGTGAAAGTTGCAATGAAGTTACATTCCTGAAGTATGACAATTGAAAGTTTCCAAAGGTACGGGGAATGCCTTGAACAGCCACTTCTTGAAAGCTTTTGATAAAACTCAGAGCATTTTCGACATCAGCAGTTTTAAAGTCATAGCCAATTAATAGGTGTTTCATTGAAAGTGATCTCGATGTGATAAATAGAGAAATATCATTAAAGTAAACATGGTCAAAGACTTGAGTGTCAAAATTTAACTCCTATAAAACCAGAGCTAGAATACCGTCTAGAGTTGGATTGTATCCAATGAAATGGACAATTTGACATAGGGACACATCACTGTCCATGTTTTTGATTCTGCTTAGAATGAGATGTTTGAGAACCAGACATTGAAGTTCGAGTGGAAGTGTTGTTGTGATTTCCAAGACTTTAGCTGGAATAGTGTTTGACACCAACTTGATTCTTTTGTGAGGCTGGCTGACCATAATCATGCAGTAATTTGATTGTAGCTGTTCTCGGGATGAAAGATCACTGATCTGGTGCAGTGATACACTGATACTCTCTTGCAGTACCAGCAGGTCGACTCGGGAGTCGGGCCGTTCGCGCTGTAGCCTGTGCAGTGGACACATGTGTCAGATCATGATAAATGTTACACGGGTCTATGATCCTTTCCAGAGAGTTACATGTTCTTTCAATTGGTTACAACAGTCAATCACATCAATCATCATGCCTCCAAACAAAACATCCAAAAGGAAGAACAACAACAACAAAAAGAAAAAGAAGAACAACAACAAGAAAAACAACAAATCTTCCGTTCAAAAAAGTGTATCCTAGGAAGAGAAACTTAGAGTGGTCCAACTCAATTCAGATAACTTCATTCAGATTGTATCTGCCATACCAAATGAACTTCAAGATCGAATCATGACTGCTTGTCGCAATTTCGTCAAGTTGAATGACAGTTTTGAAATGTTTGGTGATATAATCAAGAAAGCGCCCCGCAAGTTTTCAGTTAACTTGTTTGCCATGTCCACTCCCTTCGATAAGCTGGTGTTCTTATTCACTCGGACTACATTTCGATGAACCTGTTGATCCAACAGAATTGATTCCTCTTTTGCCGTTCATTAAAACTTTAGGTATTCATGAAATATCAGCATCGTGTGATACTCCATCTGGAAACTGGTGTGATTTGATTCCTTACGCTAAAGAGCTCGACCTCGACAATTTTAGAGATTTATCATCATCTTGGATAAGCAAATATGCAGATAAGATTACCAGTCTCACAGTTGAAACTTATCTTTTGTATCTCAAGAATATTATGAACAGCAGAGAAAAATTTAAGAGTTTGAAACAGATTTATGTTCCCATTGAATATTACGATCATTCACCGTCTACCAGTGATGAAGAGAGTGGCGACGAGAGTGATTTAGAAAGAGTGAAAGAAAGTCTGAATGATTACTCCTACATTGACTCATTATTGGAATTATCTAACCATTTTGACGAGGTCATCTTAACTTTTTCTGGTTCAGCGTCACAACTTCTGAACCCCCAGTTGGCCAAGTATTACAACCACCCAAAAAGCCGCTTCAGCATTAGCTATTTGAATGGTACTATAACGAAGGAAGTATATGATGTTATCAAGAAGTTCAAAATTTCCCGTTTGATTATAAAGGATCTCCAATTTTTCAAAGGCTTTCAGCCAATCATGGATGTTGATGAGGTTTGGACATATTGTGCAGCCATCGAGAAATTTGATTTCAGTCAAATACATGTGAAGAGTATTAAACTGCAAGAGGTTACTCGTAATAATTATATTGATGCGTATAGTTTTAACACGATATCTGAGTCGCTAGAAACCATTGAAATTCGTGCACAATATTTCAAAACAGCTCCAGGGGATAAGTATATAATCCCAAAGAATATAAAGACATTCATGTGTCCAATCAACTTATAGTCCTAGACACACAAATTCCCAATCTCATAAAGAAATGAGACTGGTCATAAACTACCGTCAATCCAGTAATGGCACAGTCACTGCGCCCGTCACTTCGCCATTTGTGACATATCATTTGTTTTTGATCAAAATCAATCCTTTTTGGAATTGGGAATCCTCGTGTCTAAGACTATATTGAAGTCATTAGATTTCAAGAACACCTACAAACTGTCGGAGTTAAACATTAGGTACAGTGAACAGCCAAACATTAGGTCCAAAGATCCATATTGGGATAATCTTCCTTCCACCTTAACGAAATTGGTTATAACTTTGGTGACTAATGGTTACAACATGAAATACAACGGAGAACGTACTAGTCCACTATTTGAAGTAACCATCAATAAGAAGATTCCGAAACTTGAAGTTCTGTTCAACGGTATGCTTCCCGATTCAGTATTTGCCAGCACCACAGCAAAATCATTCCCGTATAGAAATATTGGCTCAAATGCAGTTAATTTTGGAGACAATCCTCTTAACCGTGGCTATGGCCTTATCAACAACGTTGATAGTAGAGTCACATTCAAAGCTAACGGACACGCAAGTTTAAGAACAGTCAAGATTGTTTGTTTAAAGAGAGAAATAGGAAAGATCAAACAGTGCAGTGACGGTAATCTGGTCCAAGATGAATTTAGATATCAAAGGCGGTACAACAATCATCCGGTGTTTCTTCTACCAAATGAAAACCCTTCTGCATATGTTGGTGATTATTATTCTTCTATCGATCATGACAATCATGTTGCAGAGTTCGGCTATAGTGATGAATCTGAATATGACTCTGACGATACTGATTATGGTCCTGATGTTGACGACTTCGACCCCAGTTATTTTCGAGACATTTAGGATCTGTATCCTTGGAAAGCAGCCACGTATATATGCATGTTGTACAGTGGTGAAATTATAGACACTCGACTATTGATCGATATGTATTCTAATTATACATATAAGTTATTACTATTTATACCGTAAAAGTCGGTAAATTGCCATTGTTAAACTCATACCTATAAAGCTTCCAATCTCCCTCTATCAAACCTTTGCCAATATTTCTAATATGCATAGATATCGGAGGATTTTTGGTATCATCTTCATGATTATACTCCTGAATGGACCCCATATATTCAACAAAGTCTTCTTCATCGTATGACAAAACGATGGATTGATCTCTATCATAAAACGACATATTCCCACACCCAGAAAACTTGATGAACCTCAATTTACTTTTCGACAACCCACCAAGTTCAAGTCGACTGCACTCTTCACCGGAATAAGAGACAAGTGGATAAATAGGATCCCTATCATCAAAATTCACACATAGATAGTTCAATCGAGGAGGCCATTTCTCGACAATCAATTTCGCGTTTGCGTCAAGACAAAGTGTCAATTGTATCAAATTTTGTAATGGTAATATGAAGTTTTTCCAAAAAGTTGACATGTTTGCAACATTTCCAAATTCAATATGCAGTGATTCCAAAGAGTTGCAAATATTAGAAGAACGAATACATTGACCGAAAACATCATCATCATCAACGCCATCATTCACATCTTTGATATCATTCTTATCGATAAATATTGTCAATTTAGACAAATTGTCCAATGGTGCAATGAATTTTTGAAGCAAACTTGATACACCCATTGATTTCTTCCAGCCAGAATAAATCATTAGAGATTTAAAACTGTTTGGCAACGGCTGACTAATTGAATATCCAGGAACATGAATTTTTTGTAAAGGAAGTAAACTAATCGATTGGTCAAGACCACAAGAATCCATTTCCAAGTCTTCTAGCCGGGTTAGATTCCTAAACGACAATTGTCTCTTAGTTTCTTGAAAATGGGGTACCATGGTCAATTTCAAATTGGTAACACAAGATGGCAAATGTTCTATGGATGATTGCATGGTTTCAAAAACATCGTAAGGAATCCAATCTTCAGAGTCTTCTTTGAAATATGGTCTCTCAGTAAACTTAATCTCGGCATGGGTGAGACTGGCCAATTCTTTCACATTGATGATTTGAGGCACTTTCCGGGCCGAAACAGTAAGCTTTCTCAAAGACAACGGGAGTTTGAAACTTGGTAAATCATAGCTTTTCACTTTAAGTTCAATTGATTGCAACGTATCTGGAATTGTATCAAACATTGACGCATCCAAGGAATCGGACATCAAACAGAGTGTTTTCAAGTGTTTGTTTTTCAAAGATAGCTCGGGAGGGCAACATGTGGTAAGATTCTCCAAAGCTAAAACATCGTTGATCCATTCAACGTCATCTTTGGTGAAATTCTTAATCTTCACTGTGTCACAGCAATTGGCTAATCCTAAAAAGATGTCACAATCATCAGGATCTATATCTGCACAGATCTCAATGGATGTGGTTAGGATATCTTTGTTGTTGGAAATGAGCTTCTCTAGATCTGTGTGGTCCCATATCACTAACATTTGACCCCCATGAATCTGGATGAGTAACTTCAGTGATATGACTAGGTTCCATTTGAGTTAGGACATGATAGTCTTATGATGGTGTCGAATTGGCCGGTCAGTACATCGACGCGTCTGTACACGTCGATATTATATTCCTTCGCCACAGCAAGTGGCACAGCAAGTGGCTAGTTTCTTTTGCAAGCACAGCCTGAACTGAACTTCTCCTTGTTGCTCGTTTATATAAATGTAAACGATCGTATAGAGATTTCAAATCTCAAGTTTTTCATGAATCATTTGATTTGAGAAAATGGCCGGATCAAGATCATTTTGTGATTATTGCTTATATCAGATCATTCATCAGCATCACTTTTCAAGGAGAGGTGGAAGATAACAGGAAACAGGAAACCAGAGAATATAAGCTGTACGGGTATTGCTTGCTCGTTGTACTCGTATTCGTACCAAAGACCGAGAGTCGACCGAAGAAGAGACGCGGGCAGAAAAGTTTTCAGAGAGAGGAAGAAAGAGAGAAGCAACCGGCCGTGTTGTAACTTGTTATACTTCGGCCATTATTTTAACATGGTGTGTTTTGTTGTTGATAGTTTATCAATCGATTTGTTATCCGGTGCTACCGACTGGTGGGAAGGTGTGAATCGTGGGGGATCAGGCATCCTATAGACTGTATCGGTGTATTAAACATGGGTGAAAATTTGAAATATTCTCACCGAACAAGTGGTAAGTACGCGAAGTTTGAAGTCCTTCCTAACAAATAACAAATCACAGCAAAATAATCATTATTCACGTTACTTGTTGTATGCGTCCGTATACGTAGTTTTCTGCCCTATTGCTGTGTGCTAACTGCTAACTGCTTATATATACGTTGCCTCTTCCTGTTTCCCTTTTTCTATTTCTATCATCTGGTGTTCCCCTTTTGCCACCCATCTCTTCTAAGTTCTGATACCTGTCATCTTCCCAACTGATCAGTCTCTCTTTAAACTTTTCATCAGTTTCACTCAAACTTATACCAATCACCAATCACACCACTTTTCACACTTTCATCCATCCACTCATTTCATACCCCAGAATATCCAGATCATAACACTTCATCATGTCAAAGACACTCCCATTAATCTCTAAATCAGCACTCGCCAAGCACGCAACTCAAAAATCATGTTATGTCAGTTTATACAACAGAAAAATCTACGATGTGACACCATTCTTAGAAGAACATCCAGCAGGACCTGAACTTATCCTTGAATACGGAGGTAAAGACATCACCAAGATCCTAGCTGACCCTATCTCCCATACCCATTCAGAAGCAGCCTATGAGATGCTCGATGATGGAATGTTGGTTGGATATCTAGCCACACCAGAGGAAGAAGAAGAATTATTGTCCAAACACAAAGATATCACAGTGAAGTTTGAATACGATGAAGAAGGAATGCATACTGAAGACATCACTGAATTTGGTGAGATTCCAGAAGATTTGGATCACATCAAGACCGACCATCGTGATGATTTCGTCAAGCATAAGTTTTTGGATTTGGATAAACCTTTAATCATGCAAGTGCTAAGAGGTAATTTCACAAGAGAATTCTACATTGATCAAATCCATAGACCAAGACATTACGGTAAAGGTTCAGCACCATTATTCGGCAACTTTCTCGAACCATTGTCTGTGACACCATGGTACGTTGTGCCTACATTATGGACCCCATGTGCACTATACGTCTTCTCCATCGCATTAAGAAATATGAACACAATTGGAGCATTTGCATTCTACGCACTAGGTTTATTCGTGTGGACATTGATCGAGTACTGTCTGCACCGTTTCCTTTTCCATCTGGACAACAACTTGCCAGAGAACAACATTGCCTTCACTTTACATTTCCTAATGCACGGTGTCCACCATTACTTGCCAATGGATAGACTAAGATTAGTGATGCCACCTGCTTTGTTCATCATCCTGTGTACTCCTTTCTATAAGTTGGTGTTTGCCTTGTTGCCTTACTATTGGGCCTGTGCTGGTTTCGCTGGTGGTTTCTCTGGTTATATCATGTACGATGTCACCCATTATATGTTGCATCATGCGAAGTTGCCTAAGTATTTCCAAGATTTGAAAACTTATCATTTGGAACACCATTATAAGAACTATCAGTTGGGTTTTGGTGTCACTTCCAAGTTCTGGGATAGGGTGTTTGGTACTTATTTGAACCCTGATGATGTTTTCCAAAAGACTAATTAGGGCTTTGTTTGTATGGCTTTATGGCTTGCTTCAATAACTCATCATTTTTCCCATTTGCAATTTTTGTTGTTGTATCGAATCTTGATTCCTGACTCTGATTTTTATTATTCTTGATTCAGATTATTCTCTAACTTAACTTATTTTTTTCCATTGGTTGCCTCTCTTCTTTCCTCACTCAAAGTGCTTATATCCTTCAATATCAACTTCATGTTTAACATCAACCTCAACCTCATCTTCATCTTCAACTACAGCCAGGCAACCCTAACAACCATTCTTATTTCACATACCATTACATAATTTATTTCACATTCACATGTCTGCATGCTCGCACATGTTCCATGCTCCATGTTCCATGTCCCCCAACTTCTTTTTGTTTCCTCTTGTTTTCAAACTTCTTCATCTATGTCTCTTTTTTTTTGTTTTTAATTCTGTTTGTTATCTTTGTGCTTTTATTAACTATTGATTTCTACTTTCTAAGTCTACTAGCTCCTTCTTTTTGTTATTATACTTTGTATTACGACTTTCGACGTATATGGTCTTTATATCTCTATCTATCTACTTAATTAATTACACTTAGCTAAGCTTTGATTAAGCCTCCCTGTTAAATTTTCATTAATCGATATGTTAAAAAAAACAAAAATCTTCAATTATATATACATGTCAACTCAATTTAATATATAATATATCGATCTAAATTCAAACAAGCCCAATCACAACACTCATCTTTATTGATCCCAGTTTTTTGAAATCATCATCACTTCCATCTCCTGGAACGCACATCAAATGATACTTCGAGTGTCCTGTACCCCGATCTCCGAACATGCTTGTGATCTTTAAAGTTGAACCACGGGCAACATAACACATAAAATACACACCGCATATTGGTCTACTATCAATGAACTTAAATGCTGGAATTAGAGCGTACCTTTTGACGGCATTCTTCTTGTATGTTTTGGTTTCATCAACGATGCCGATATTTAGGCAATCTGTTCCATTTTCATAAACTTCCATCCCATTCAATGTTTCTGCATTCACAGAAAACCCATCAACATCATATGAACCTATTGTGGATGATTGGTTTCGTCTGGTAACTAACACCTCAATAAACCAACCCCAACCTCCTTCAAACTCTGGAGATATGTTGCTCCTTTTGATTGATACAGTATAGAATGAACCAGCATAAAAGATTGGTTCGGAGTTGATAATCAAATTACGGTTCAATCTTTCCAATTCAGTGAACTCAATTGCGAATCGACATGGAGGAACTTTACTTTCACCTGTTTTGAGAGGATGATTCGAATGTGTCATCCGATTAATAAGGCCTGATCTATGTAACTTAAGTGGGGGCCAGAACAGCAGCCCTTGAACATCCCACCACTTGTTTAAATAGATGCATACTTCCCGCCTTTTGTAATTTCGAGATTCTAGGGTTTTTTTGATAAACTGATCTATCACACAACTCAACCTTTGATACCATATCATATATCATATATCATATATCATAAACTAATACATACCGACAATTCGAACATGAGACAAGCATTAAGACAAGCATTAAGACAAACTTCTAACATTTCAAGAGATTTCTCTTCAACTATTAAATCCCAATCTACTCCAACTTGTATCACGACAATGGAACATGTTAAAGGCTGCACTCTGCAGACACTGGGATTAAAGATGGAAAAACACTGTGTTGAAAGTATGTATAGACCGGATGACAGTTGATCTTGTTGTCAATGGCAGCGAAGTTCAATCTTCTATCTTTGCAAGTTTCAACTGCCAAACATAAGGCAGAAGCATCATCCAAAGCAGCCTTCAATGTAGATTGATGAATATAGTGTTGACCAGTAACATCTTGGAGAGTGTATAATTCAAATAACCGATCACTGGATATTTGACTCAAGATAAGATCTTCATTTAACACATGTTTCAATTTAGCAGCCTCATCGTTATTAACTTGAACTCTTCTGTCAATCAGCTTTATGATGAATAGAGCTCTGTCAAACTCAGTAGGAACAAAAAAATAATCTTTAGTTATGATATCAACCATTGTGTCAATAGGAATACCATCCCATTTTTCAACTTCCAGTTGCCATCCATTTCTCAACATGAAACACATACAAGCATCAAACAACCGATTTGTAGAAATTTCGGCATCTGAATCAACACTACACTTACTTTTCGGTTTCTCCAAATCGAATCGAAAATAATTCTTTGGGTCTTTCAAAATATCAATAATCTGATCACTGTCGGTATCATCACCAGATTTAATGATAACTGCAGCTGGCACATATATATTATCAATAATCTCTGGAATTCCAAAATATTCGCCTGTCTCCAGCATCTCATCTCCGAGCATGGCTTCTCTAACAACCATTGGTTTCCCATATAGTCTATGCAACATCAATTCAAAACTTTCTTTAGTTATTCTTGACTCACAGCCAAAGTTCAAGCAATATAGTGTGTCTGATTTTCTAATTACTGAACAAATATCACCAGTGTACTGCGACATGTTTTTGGAGAATGAGAATGTCTGGGATTGTTGTTGTTCTGTTATTTGTAATTCTTGCTTCTCCGACAATGATGAATCAGCAGTTTTGAAACTCACAGAGGCAGTAGATGAAAAAGAATGGACATCCTTTGAGTCTGAGACTTGAACCTGTGCCTCACTTTCATCATAATCGGGAGGACACAACAAATCCTCAAAAAACGGGGAGTTGCAAATAATAATCTTATGTAACTTGTCATCCTTGCCGAAGGCATTGATGGTGATATCTGAGAACCTGCCGTTCAACAAAAGTGATTCAGTTGTTGGTATTGAGTAGCACGGTTTATTAAATGTAGATTCTGTAACATCCTTTGCTTTTGTCTCTGTTGATAATGAATGCTTAACTTCTATTGAGCTTGTTGATGATGCTCTGGAGCTGTTATTTCGGTTGCTGTTGCCTGAGTTCTTGTCTGGCTTAGCGTTTTGAACTAACTGACGTAGACGGTTCATGCTTGGGAATTGTGGTGTATGTTATGGGAATCCACCATCTTCTTTTGACCATGTTGAAGAGTAATAGGCATGAAGGATGGCACAACTGGTTTCATGATCCAATTCATGGTGAAATGGCCACTGCAATCATACAGTTCGAGGCCAAATTAAAGTAGTAAGATGGGAGTTGTTCACATACGTCACGTCACGGACTGACTCACTGTCCAGAAATATTTCTTAGGCAAGGGAAGATCAAGGAATTGTGTTCGAATTTGGTCCCTATTTCCGATTCTATTACACGGGTAGGTAATTAAACTGGCTACGTTCTAACAATTCTGAGCTTGTTTTCGAAATTATTACTTTACACCTTATATACAAACAGAAACCAACTATAATTTAAAAATACATCTTGCATGGTGTAAACCTGCAATATTAATTGGCTCTAAATTTCCTTTGTTTTGTCTATATTGAAGTATTGAAGTGATCAATAAATATTCACCAGTATATTTCCCTTATTCATGTACTTATGGTATATATATTGAAATAACTGCCTTATATATGTTTCGTTTCCATGTGCTATATAAATTGAGGAAGCTATGTGACAATTATAGGATGAGATAGAGCTATTTACAGCTTAACAATTAAAATATATTAAGACTCGAACTATAAAGGCAAAATGAACAGAGAAAGCAAGTGGAACGTAGAAATACAAAGTTCAAAAATTAGAAGTAGCTTGCCCTATAGATTGACAGAATCAAAGCAACTTAAATTCATTAAACGTGCAAAATATGCATCTTTTCGATGCAGTCTGATCATTAACAATCATAATATCTCAATTTAAACAAGCCCAATCACCACACTCATCTTTATCGATCCTAGCTTTTTGAAATCGTCATCACTTCCATCACCAGGAACATTCATTAGTTGGTTTTCCCAATACAGTTCAGTACCAAAAGTTTTGAACAAATTTGTTGTTTTCAACGTTGAGCTGCCAACGACATAGCAAGCGGCATAAACACTACATTTTGGTCTAGTATCAATGTATCTGGGTATGCCTGGTCTGAGATTGTACCTTTTAACATAATTAATGTGTTGTTTGTTTTCACCGTCAGTACGAACGTCAGTGATACTGGTACTAGTAGACTTCCCGCAATGATATAACACTGGCTTTCCAAGACAATCTGTTCCATTTGCATAAACTTTCTTGCCATCCAATTCCTCAGCTTTAACCGAGCCCCCAGTGACAGAATATGAAGGTGTTCTGACTGTACTATTTTTTCTGAGATACATCACGCTGATAGTGTTACTCAATCCTCCTCCCAATCCCTGAGATAGCCTGTTCCTTTTGATTGATATGGTATAGTATGAACCAGCATAAAAAAATGATGTAGAGCTTATGGCCGTATCATGGTTCAGTCTTTCCAACCCAGTAAACTCAAATGCAATTCGACATGGAGGAATCTCAGTTTTACCTAGTTCGCAAGGATAGGTTGAATGAGAGATTGGTGTTTCAGATAGGATGGTCTTATTGTCGATAGACTCTGCAAAATATGGATAAACAGAATGACTAGTGCTATGAGCGGGAAGAAAATTCAAATCAGGATCCTTGGAATTATGAATTGCCAGAGATAGTGCGGAAGCATCATCCAAAGCAGCCTGTATAGTGGACTCGTAAATGTAGTGTTCACCAGTAACATCTTGGAAAGTGTACAATTGAAATAAACGGACACTGGAAATTTGACTCAATATGACATCTTCATTTAAAACACGTTTCAACTTAGCAGCCTCATCGTTATTAGCTTGAACTCTTCTGTCAATCAGCTTTATGATGAATAGAGCTCTGTCAAACTCAGTAGGAACAAAAAAATAATCTTTAGTTATGATATCAACCATTGTGTCAATAGGAATACCATCCCATTTTTTAGCTCCCAGTTGCCATCCATTTTTCAACATAAAACACATACAAGCATCAAACAATTGATTTGTAGAAGAAGGGACATCTGATTGAATAGCACACTCGCAACTCAATTTCTCTGCATCAAGACCAAAATACATCTTTGGGTATTTCAAAAGATCAATAATCTGATCACAGTTAGTATCAACACCTGCTTTAACGACAATTGCAGTTAGAACATTGTCAATAATCTCGGGAATTCCAAAATATTCGCCTGTCTCCAGCATCACATTTCCAAACTCCGCTTCTTCGAGATCCATTGGGTTTCCATATAGTCTATGCAACATCAATTCAAAGCACTCTTTAGTTATTCTTGAGTCATTCCCAAAGTTTAAGCAAAATAAAGAGTCTGATTTTCTAATTACTGAACCAATATCACCAGTGTATTGTGACATGTTTTTAAATGCTTGAAACTTTTGTTGTTCTGTAATTTGTAACTGTTGTTTCTCGGACAATGATGATTCAGTAGCTTCGGAATTCGCAGCTATACCATCGTTAGATACCTGAAAATCAACGGCTATACCACCAGTAGATGAAAAAGACTGGCCATCTTTCGAGTCTGAGACTTGAACCTGTGCCTCACTTTCATCATAATCGGGAGGACACAACAGATCTTCAAAAAAGGGAGAATTGCAAATGATGGCCTTATGTAACTTGTAATCTTTGCCGAAGGCATTGATGGTGATATCTGAGAACCTGCCGTTCAACAAAAGTGGATGGGTTGATGGTATCGAAGAGCTTGGTTTATTAGATGTAGATTCCGTGACATTCTTTGTTTTTGTCTTCTTCTCTGTTGCTATTGGATACTCAGTTCCAAATGAGTTTGATGTTGATGATGAACTGGAGCTGTAATTGTGGTTGCTGTTGCTTGAGTTCTTGTTTGGGTTATCGTTATCGTTTTGAACGAACTGACGAAGACGGGATGAAATCGATTTCATGTTTGGGAATTGTGATGTATTGTATGGAAATCAACCATCTTCTTTTGGTCACGTTGCAGAGTAATGAGCGTGAACGATGGCATATCTGGTTTCATGATCCAATTTATAATGAAGGAACCATAGGTTTCGAGGCCAAAAAATAGTAAGATGGGAGTTGTTCAAATACGTCACGGTCCAAAAATACTTCTTGGTCAGGGCCCAGCGGAGGGGGGGGGGGGGCTACTCTCACTCACTCACTCACCCACTCACCCCACGGGCCATCTAGGAATTTTGATCGAGTAAAGCTCCTTTTTCCGATTTCGTGACACGGGTAGTTGAATGGCAGATAGGCTGTTCGCTCTGAGTAGAGAGTTCAACTTGGGGTGACGAACTCGCGGCCTGTTCAACTTATACTGGCCAACTCAATTCAGGCAACTTCATTCAGAATTCATCAATATCTATTCGATAAAAGAAATATTAATTATTCAGGTTGATTATTTTCAAAGCGATACCAACCCCAACTACCTTCTAAAATAAATTTGACAGTATCTATCTTTTCAAAAAAATCAGGAAAATCAGATTTAATTTCATCATAATCACGAATATAATCGGTATCATCTTCTCCGTTGAATGATATATAGATGATTGGATCTTTACCATCTGGGTCATCTTTCAACGTGATATCTCCCTCCCCATACAACCTTATGTACTTCAGCGAAGTTTTGGGGATTCCATGAAGCACAAGTTTGCCGCAGGACTTGGTGTCTCGATTTCCATAAAAATAATCCCACGAATCATAAATCACAGATAGATCTTTCAATTGAGGAGGCCATTCATTGATAATCAAGTCGGTGTTCAAATGAGACAGTTTTAATTTTGATAAATTTTGAAGTGGTAAAATGAAACTTTGCCAAAATGTAGACAGATCACCACAATCATATGAAATATCCACAGTCAGTGATTCCAAAGAGCGACAAATACTTGAAGAACGAACAGAGAGCCCCAAAGCACCAACACTATCTTCATCAGCATAACGAACAATTGTTATCCTCAATTCTGTTAAATTGTCCAATGGTAAAACAAAGTTTCGAAAAACATATATCCTGTTAAGTAAGTTAGTGCATAAACTAATATCCAGCGATTTGAAAGTGTTTGTTAACAGTCCATTAATTGAGTTTGAAAGAACACGGCGTTTTTTCAAAAAAAAAGTGCTACCGTTGTCATCAATGTTCAATTCTTCTAATTGAGGAAGACTCTCGAACGAGAATTGTCTCTCAGTCTCTTGAAAAATGGTTGGCTTAAAATTGGATAAACCCAATTTGGTAATACAAGACGGTATTCTATCTATGGATAACTGTATAGCGTCCATTGCATCGTAAGGTGGCCAATTGCCAGAATATCCAAAATATGATTTATCGTGAAACCAGATAGTAGCTTCAGTAAGATTTGTCAACTTTTCCGCGTTCCGTATTTCAGGCACTTTACGAGCCCCAAGTGCAAGTTTCCTCAAAGATAAAGGAAGTTTGATACTGGGTATATCATAACTTCCCACATTAAGATCGAGTGTCTGTAATGTATCAGGAATTGTTTCAGCAAATGAAGAGTCTAGAGAATCGACGCTCAATTTTAGTGTTTTTAGGGAAACGAGACTGTTGATCAATTTAACGTTCTTATTTTTGCCAGTAAATACATCAAGAATGGTCACCGAGTCACAGCAATTAGCTAATCCTGAATATGCATCCGAAGCCTCAAGTGATGGGAGTTTCCCGAGAGAGAGGGAACTGGTCGTGATATCTCTGTTGTTGCAAATTATAGTCTCAAGAGCTGTGTGGCACTCAAGCACTTTCTCTTCATCATTTGTATCATCACCAATGGAAATAGATAACTTCAACAATCTCTGCTTTCTCCCGTCATCATGAATACCTGAGCTGAATGATCTCCAATTTTCCACAAGTTTCTTCACTAGGTCGACGTTTTCTGAATACACACCAAATGAGAGCTTCAAGTTGAGAGGCAACCTAGCATTGTGAACCATCCATTTTGTCACATGTGTCTCCACCAAGTTGGTGTCAATGGATTGAATATCACAAATTAGAAGCTCTAGGTTCACTAACCGAGGGAAGTTTTCAAAACCACCGCATTTTACCTGTAACACCGATAGCAAAGTCTTAGTTGAAATTGTGAATAAGGTTACACATTTGAGGTAAGACATTTGTTTTTCTTCTGACAAAATGTAGTCTATGTTATGCACAGTCACTTCTCGAAAACATTGTATGAAAGCCAACTTATTTGGAGTGTGTTCCAACTTAGATGAACCTATGGTATCGCCAATTAATAAATGCTTCATTGGAATTGATCTGGATATTACGAACTCGGCAATATCATTAAAGTCATCATGGGTAAAGACAGTAGCTAAAAAACCCAACTCTTGTAGCACCAGTACCATGATATCGTCAAGAATTGAATTATAGCCGATAAATTTGACAATATCCTTATCTGGTGTCAAATAGCTATCCAACGATTTCATATACTCGAGAATGGAATGTTTGAGCACCAAGCATTGAATCTCAAGTGGGAGTGATCTTGTGATTTCCAAAACATTGATTGGAGAAGAACTTAAATTTGACATTATTTTTGGTTTGTTATCCAGCTTCTCTGTTGAAAACAAAGGATTATCATTCATAGAGTTATTGGGCAGTTCGCCATTTTTCAGCAACTCAGAGGAGGTGTTGTTTTCTAACGTATCATCAAGTTTTTCAGGTTCTAACTTCAGTTTTGCAACTGTCTCATGCAGGCAACAATTTAAATTTGCATCTGGGTTTTTCATCAACTGTGAATCTCGTTCCATTTGAGAAGGTGTTGTGTTTGAATCGATGGAGGATGTGAGATGGAGTCGAAGTATTGCTTGTATAATAATTGGACCATTTTTAATGAGTCAATACTAAATAGAGAGTTGGAACTTGGGAGGCGATTCGGCGAACTCGCAGCACGTTCCAATTTTTAATCACCAATTAGGAAAGCCCCCTGAGTAAAACATTCCCCCATTTGAGAGAAAGGAACTTGGGTGGAATTGGAGGGTTTTAACTTAGTTGCAACAGGTTAAAAACTGTATCACATGTTCCTAATTTGCAAAAAAAGCTTTCTACTCATCTTGAAATATGACTATGTGTCGATTTATATTATTGGAATGGTATGTATACATATGTATTATGGATGGTACTTTAAAAGCTAGAAGGGTGTTGTGGATTAAATTGGTGGTAGGAAAAAATCAAAAATCAGCGACGGGTTGTAACTTGTGAGTCGTGACGAGTTAATCTATGGGTCCTTTTTTTTTCTTGAAAGAAAAGAAACAGAAACCAAAATATATAAATAAAAGTGAACAAAAGCAGCCAATTTTAAAAAATAAATACAAAATTTTATACATGCCAATTTAAAAATCATATCCGTATCGTCCAACTTTCAAGTAATACTCTTAATCATGGCCATACTCTCATCAAAGCTGTATCCATCAACCCCGCCGACTGTCATGACAGCATCACCTTCTTCGTCAACCCCATTACCAGTTGAACTTGAACCTGATCCATTGGATGAAAATCCAGATCCATTGGATGAAAATCCAGATCCAACAATATTAGCTTGTAAACATCTTAAAATGACTTGATAACCAACTAAATCAACAACTTGATTGCCATTGACATTGGAGGCATGCCCATCTTCTGGTTGAATTTGATTTCCACTTCCATTTTGGTTCTCTTTTTCTTCTTGTTGTGATGAGTTATGAATCTGGTTCTGTCGATGATTTTGAGAATTCACTAAACAACACCAATCTTGATGCTCATCAATCAAATCAATTTCGTCTTGATCTTCTTCCTCGTCTTCAAAATCAAATGCAAACACACCTTGGTCATACGATGATGAGGCAGGTTTTGCTGGTCCTGTCAATTGTTGTTGTCTTGTAGCACTCATACCGCTACTGAATGTACTGCCAAACCCATTACCTAGCCCAAATCCACTGTTATTGGCTGTGGTTGTTCTTCTAGTAATTAGAGATGATCTTGTAGCAGGTGGATATTGGCAAGAACTTAATTCTTCGACACCTTCATTGTTTAAGTTTGCTGATTGTTGGTGGGTTTCTCCTAAAAGAATACGTCTTCCACATTTATCGCATCTTAGAAGAAGTAAATATTTATCTCCAAACTTTTGTCTCTTAAGGCACCATCCTAGTAGACCGATTAGCATGATTGTTTGGTTATATTTTTGGACTTGTTGTTGTAAAATATGGTTTTTGAAGTCTCCGTATTGATTCAACACAGAAACCACATCATTAAAACTCAATTTCAGTCCACTTCTACCATCAGCCAATTTTTCGAAATTTGGTTCTTTAAACTTGACGGATCCACCGAGAACATCAACCTGAAACTTATTCAACACATCTAGTCTAACATCAAACTCACTGACTAACTCATCAAACTGGGACATTTTCAAATAATACTGATTCTTAACCAACTCAAAATCTAACTTATTTGAAGTATTCTTCCAAATGCATCCATCATAGTGATCACTCACCAATCTATTGAAATAACTGTCAATCAGCATCTTACGAACCTCAAGCTTATCTTTCAAACTTGATCCATAACCAACAACACCCTTTCTAGTAATCGTGGTATAAGATGTACCATCTCCTTCATCATCACCTTCATAATCTTCCTCTTCTTCATCACCCAGTAACAAGTTACCATAGCCGATAGAATATCCTTGAGCGATATTGGACTGTTGCTGGGAGATATCGTTCAATTTAATAAGGATCACGGCATGGCAGTAGCTGCAGTAAAGCTCGTTTTTATGGTTGGTTCGACATGACCATCCTCGGCTGGCTATTTCTAAAGGATTCAATTTGATTAATGTTGAAGATGAGGTGAGGTCTGTGGTTGATGTGTCTATTGTCCAATTTAGGATTGTGAATGATTGGATTCTAGCGTTCAGTTGATGAGAGTCAAATGGATTGATGATGTTGTTCTTTGACTGTCTCCAGTTATTTTGGTTCGAGAATCTTGTTGATACTTGGCCATTTCCGTTGCTTTTAATGATAGTGATGTTGGAAGGAGACGATCCATTTTGAGGTTGTTGTTGCCCTTGCGCCTTATTCGAAGGGGAAGACGAAGAAGCCAACCTGCTAGATGGTGATTTCGAAGACACAATCATGGTCCCTCTAGGTGTGCTGCGTATTCTCAGATCCTGTATCTTCTTCAATGTTGTAGAATAAGCATTGTATTGCTGTTGTTGCTCATCCGAAGATGAGTCAACATCCGATAACCTTCTCTTAGCAATCACCGATTTTGGGGCAATTGTATTGAATGGCTTGTGATGATGATGAATTTGCCCATGGTTTGGGTGATGGTGATGATGAGTATAATGATGTTTGGCTAATATCTGTCTTGATGGAACATTGGATGGGGATCTGGAGAATTGTGATAATGAAGAGGCCGTTGACGAATCGGAGTGAAACTCTTCTTCTTGTGTGCTGGGAGAGTTGTTGTTTGGTGGTACACACACGGATGAAAGCATGTTGAGAATCGCCTTTGCTGTTGGCGACTGAGAAGACATGGTTGTATTCTCTATGCTGTTGAAATGGATGGTGTCTGTTGAATCTGGTGATAGTGTTACAGTCGTATATATATTAGTATGTGTCACTGAGTCAAAGACGGGTTTTTTCACGTGAACAGCGAGTGTTGAAGCGATCTGAGGAGGTTGGTTGGATAGAAAAAAAAATTTACAGCCTAAAACAACTTCCCTTTATCATCTACGACAACACTAATAAACGTGTGATACCAGACACCACTTTCCCAGGAACAACCAGCAAACATGTCCGACTACAAATCCAAGTTTATTGAAGATGCTTTACAAATCAAAGCTTTGAAATTCGGCCAGTTCACCTTGAAATCGGGCCGTATATCTCCATATTTTTTCAACATGGGTTTGTTCTCCGACTCCAGATCACTATCCAATGTCGCCACAGCCTATGCTAAATCCATCATTGCTTCAGGAATTGAATTTGACATTCTATTTGGTCCAGCTTATAAAGGTATCCCATTGGCAGCCATCACTGTTGTCAAGTTGTTCGAACTAGGTGGTGAAAAATACGCTAATGTTGGTTACTCTTTTAACAGAAAGGAAAAGAAAGATCACGGTGAAGGTGGTTCTATTGTTGGTTGTGACTTGAAAGGAAAGAAAATTTTGATTATCGATGATGTTATGACTGCTGGTACTGCCATAAATGAAGCTTTTGATATCATTAAGGCCGAAGGTGGTAGTGCTATTGGTTGTATCATTGCTTTGGATAGACAAGAAACTGTTAAGGACTCCAACATGAGTGCCACCAAGGCTGTTTCTCAAAGATTTGGTGTTCCTGTGTTGAACATCATCTCATTTGATGATGTTATCGCTAAATCAAAGTCAACTTTGACAAAGGAACAATTAGAGAGCATTCAAGAATACAGAAAGAAGTATGTCCCAAGTGCTTAAGTTTTGCTCATGTATGAGGATCCATGAAGTTTTCTTTGTCCTCTTGATAAGCATTCTCCATATTTTATAGTAACGCAAAAAGAGAAAAGAAAAAAAAATATTATTATTCTACACAAAAATACAAACAAACGTAGGGGTAGTCGTAGTCAAGAAAAAGGAGGAAACTATAAGAAAGAAAAAAGTAAACTATCGATATCACATTCTGATTCTTTGAACCTTTGGCTTAGGCATCTTCTTAGGAGCAACTGGTTTTTGTTCAGGGACATCATCAACAGGATCCTTCACATAGGCACTAGCGGTTTCTGGGTTCTTCATGGTGAATGGTGAATGTAAAGGCACAATAGTATTCATCTTGAAGCCCTTCACTTTTGGAACTACTTGTGGGGTGTATTGGTTACCCATAAGTTCAGGAGGACCAGGATACTTTTTAACATCAGATAATTTGGTTTCATGTCTTTGTAAATAAGTACCAATGTCATTCAACACTTTTCTCTTGTTTGTAGTCTTAGGTAAATCAAATCTAATTCTACCTGGGTTACCATAATCTTGAGGATGCGTTTTCTCTGGTTCAAACACCAAATCCCTCAATCTGATGAATCGACAAGCGTCCAATATAGTCTTAGCCAGTGGGTTAGCAATGCATTTGTCCAGAGGCACTCTTCTTCCTTGTTTCACAGATCTGTTCTTGTCAAAATAACATGGGTAAATGATATTCAAACTCTTAAATCTGGCCATCTCTTCAGCTGTTGGTTCTGGCATCTCCGGCAAATCTGGCATTGGACCTTGATCCACTGGCATTTCTGGCATTTTCATTCCCATATTGGCCATCATCTGCTGAAAAGGATCAGTTTGTGGTTCTGAATCTTGTGATCTTTCAACCTTTGGTTTTGGTCTTGCTGGGGCAATGGGAGTCTTCAATGAAGGGTCGAACTCTGCTAAGTCGAAATCCATGTTATCGATGTCATCGATATCTTCAATCTCTTCCAGTTGTGGCATGTTTGCTAATGTTTGGTTATGTTGTTTGTAATGTGATAGACAGGGGTTTTCAGTACTTAGCAGTTTTCAAGGTTCGACTCTTCAAAGTTCGTCAGTCTTCAACGTTGGTTGTACTTTTCGATCATTTTGGGAGATCGCGAGCAGGAAGAAGAAAACTGGCCCGCACTGAAGTTTGTTCGACTAAGTCACTTAATCCGATTAATCAAGAGGAAATAAGTAGGCATCAATCAATCACAGTCCTACCTCTACTATCATATGAACAGGAAAACTCAGAAAATATATTGTCCAGTTCTTGTCCAACAAAAATTTTGAAAAGCACAACAATAGCATGGCACAACCAGTTGAAATTCAATTTATTCTCAGCTGAATCAAAAGTTGAAACTTGAATGATAATGCAAATCAAATTCTTACTCTTTTTCTTAGTACTATGACATGAGCTTCCTTTATATTAACATATTAATAGCCATTTTGATGCGTGGGGCCTTTCTTTCAAGTACGGCAGGTACTGGCACAGCACAAGCACATAATCTTTGCCTTCCACTTTGGGCTTTTCCTCATCAACTTGATTCAATACAAGACTGGAATATATTCAAATCCACACACTTATATCTCCAATGGGGGAATTGGATACGTTTATTCATACCTGCAAAGAACTTTCACAATAACTTCAAGATTTTTCATTGGCATATTTTGTCAGTCTCTGCAGTGAAAAAAATGAGTGGTTGTTTCCCGCATTGAAGAAAGATATGTCCCATTGGTTGTTATTTCAATTCATTCTCAAGATATTTTCACCACTGCAGATGACCATAAAATGCTCATATATCGTCGAGATCTCAGTGCAGTGTTATTTTCATCTACTTTTCGGTTAGTATGGACCTAAATGGCCTAAGGAACAAATCTTACAGATCAATTATTTTCAAGAAATGCAAATTGTGGCTCATTTGATTGTCCGCTATGACCCGTTGATGTATATCATAAGTGGCTTATTATATTACGTTGGTTATTGAAAGAAACCAAATCAAGTGAAAGTGTATGACATATTGGACTACGACTTTGAATCCCTATTCGGAAAACATGTTGTTCAAGCAAAGTTATACAGCAAATACGTTAAAGGTTAAGAGAAAACGTGAGGTTTGCCCAAAATAAGTCACAATATGGCTTTCTTACCATAAGCGGGAGCTTCTATATACACTGTTACCACAAGAAAAGTGGCATCATTCGTCATATAATTTCCACACACCAAAAACGAGAAAATGGACAGTTTCCATGCAGTGCCATGCATACTCATTTTCCTCAACAGTACAATTGAGGGATTCTTTATACTCGATTCCATCTATTTCATTGCATGAGAGTATCAATGTTTTTTTATCCACTTCCTTTTTCAATGTGATACTTCCAGAACCTTCAACTTTAAGATATCCCAATGATTTAGGTATTCCATGGAGCACAACTTCACTGCCGCTTCTTATTAAACCGGAGTCATCAGAGTCTAACTCATTATCATATGCCTCAAACCACATTCTTCTTTCACGGTAAGATATAGATAAAGAGGCCAAATGGGGTGGCATTTCATCTACAATCAACTCTGATTTCAAAATATCGAGACTTAGATTCAACGTTAGTGAACCGTCAAGAGGTGAAATGAAATTTTTCCAAAACATAGATGGATTGATAGTGGTTTCGGGATTGAATGAGATGTTTAACGATTGTAATGTGTGAGATATAACCTGTTTAACGATTGTAATGTGTGAGATATAACCGAAGACTGGGCACGTGAAGCAAATCCATCGATTCCTTGATCAGCATCCGTACTGTAAAGTGAGATTGACAAGTATGTTAAATTTTCCAGTGGTAAAATGAATTTTTCACAAAATTCCCTGAAGTTGACTGCGGATTTTGATTTAAAATCGAGATGGAGAGATTCTAACGTATTTGGTAGCTTATCATTTATTGAGCATGCAGAAGTAGTGAAAGCAGGTAAACTAGAGCTTTTAAAACTCCAGGAATGTCCAACTCTGAAACAGATGACGGCAAATTAACTACCGACGATTGCATAGCTTCAAAAATATCTCTAGATGGCAAATCAGCATCTTTGGACTTGTTGGAGGTTCTGGGTTTGATGTCAAAAGGAAACACAATATCGACAGACGAACAATTGTTCAGTTCTTTGACATTTGTGATCTGGGGGACTTTGGTAGCAGTAACCTTGAGTCTTCTCAATTTTGAAGGCATTTTGATGCTGGCACCGCTGTGACCGTTTATTGTTAAATAAAGCAAACGTAATGTGTCCGGAATATCGTATCGAAAAATGAAGGGTCGAGAGACTCTACAGTCAAGTAAAGTTTTCTAAGCTTGAATGCATGTTTCTTGAGGAAAACATGCGCTTGGAAGAAATTGAGAGGCTCGCTAAACAGGAAATATCGTTAATCCATTCAACGTTATTCTGGCTATTTTTATCTTCACTAATCGACACTGAATCACATTGAGCAAACAAACCGAAATATAAATCTAAAGATTCAGGTGATGGGAACTCACGTAGACCGAATGAAGTGGTCAAAATGTCTCTGTTCTTGGAGAGAATATCCATTAGAGGTGAATGGCACTGACGAATAGTCTTTTCATCAGTCGATGTGATCTTTAACTTCAACGATTTCTGTTTTCTTTCTTCTTCCGGAACATCTGAGATGTAATTCCTCCATTGTTTTACAATTTCACTCACCAAACTGATATCTTTCACCAAGTCCTGAACACCAAGATTCGAGTTACCCAAGCGATAGAAGTCTTTAAAATCACCATCGAACATCACAGACATCAACTACTCGGGGCAGATGTCTAGTGAAGTTGCATACTTTAAATAAGACATTGGGAATTAGAAGCGCGCTACACGAAATTGTTGAAACGTGTTACGGATGACGAATTGTTGAATGTATGCAGCTGACTTGGATCTACCAGTTAGTTAGTTGGAATGATAATTCTTCAAAACCATTATGAAAAGGAAATATTACTATGTTGATGTTGATGATGCTGATGATGATTCCTGACACACTGAAATCCATGCATTTCAAACTGAAGGAAAGAAACTGTCCCCCAATCAAATTGCCGTCTAATTTACGAAAGTTAGAAGCCTCGGTTTACGAAATGCCAAAAATTTTAAATGTATCTGAATTAAACAATTTGGTTGACATGAAAATCAAATTCGAAGGCATTATAAATTCAGATAACTCAATCTCTGACTGTTCTTTTGACTCCGTACAATCATTCGCATTGAATATTCCAGGTTGTGACTAATTTAGACTTGTGTGCTATGAATCCTATGACTATCATTGAACCTCAAGATTGGCAATTGAAATTCGGAAATTTGCCTAAATTATGGGCATTGAATATATGGTGCGGTTTTGACAGCAACAATTGACTTCCAGTACTAGAAAGTCTTGAAATATCATCATACTCCATTCATGGACCATTACCCACAACTTTGAAATCATTGAAGGTTAATTATGGTGACCAAAGATTTAGGTTCCCGGAATTTTTACAAAGTTTCTTCTTACCACTTGAGAATTTAGTGGACTTGAAGTTAGGTCTCTTAGACTTTACATTAGGTGTKTTTCAGAATGAATTTGCTGGTTTATGTTTCAGCTTTATCCAGCTCTTTGAAAAAGTTAGACATTGTTCTTGAACATTTAAAATACCATGACTTTGAAAGTGGCAAAATCGAAGTGTCGAGCTTTTGGCAGAATGCAATTCTACCATTTGAGAATTTGGACGAGCTCTCGATATTGACTAAAGCATCAACCATAGATTTGGTTGTGAACGAGTACCCATCTCATCTTGCGTTTCTGGAAATTATTTTTGGGAATTCCTATGACTGTGGTAAAGGTAGAATTATACTTCGGAATTTTTCAAAACCATCACGGGTTTTCAGACTGGATGGAAAAGGTGATATCACTGTGAAATATGAAGAAAGTCAGAGAATCATGCTCATTTCGAGTGATGATGATAATGATGACAACGATGACAATTCCCCTTTTGATGGGCAAGTATTGGAATGTATTAAGGATATGCAAATTATGATTTGTGGATTCTGGACAATATACGATTTCACCAGTGAATTAGGTGCAGACTATCAAGAATTAGTGGAAAGCTGACTGTAATAATCAAAACTATATACAGCATTGGCACAAGTGCACGGTTCGATCTGCACAGCTTGATCCACTATGGAGAAAAACTATTCTTTTCCCTGAAGTAGCGTATAACTAGTTTGAAGTCATGTTTATTTACCAAATTTATTTCTATAGTCATCATGATATAGCTCAATACAATTAATGAATTTTCAAAATCCATGATACTCGATCTCCTGCACATTTAATTTCAGTTTTTCAGAATTTTTCAATTTTTCAGTTTTTCAGAATTTTTCAATTTTTCAGTTTTTCAGTTTTTTCAAACTTTTTTAATCTCTCATCAAGATCTGATACATATGATTTGTATATCAATATAAATTAAGGCCATGATATCTCATGTATATATATTTTCCCCATTAGATCGGAGCTACTTCCCTAAATTCCTTTGTATTATATGTAGGTGAAACTCAGATGAATGAAGAATAAATCATCATCTCCAGCTCTCAGGTGAACTGGGTCACGTGATATCAAAGATTTTGATTATATTTGTGATGTAACATATTACGTAAGTCATTTTAATGCCTTCACAGCCTTCTTTTATTTTTTTTCAAGCGATCTGTGTTTTTTTGTTAGGCAGATTTCAAACTAAAAACCCATCATTTAGATTCATTAAATCATCATCATCATCATCATCACTTCCCATAATTAACATAAAACAAGGGAATCATACCATAAGCAATGGTTTTCTCTGAAGAAGAGTATGAAGTTGCTGATATATTATCGTCGCCATTGCAAAGTCCCAGTCAAGAAAGTCAATCATACAATGAGTTTCATGCGACCCATCCAAATCATCATCAGTCACCAGCAGACAGCATTCTTACACAGACACAGAGAAACAATTTGAATACTGTGAATCGTCGGCCTGATTCACAAGCTGAACTGGATTACCTTGATCGAAAATTCAATGATGCAGAAGATAACAGACAAACAGAGAGAGCGAATCCCATGCACGATGACGATGGGATAGATGGATCCGAATCAGAAAACGAAAACGGGGATCAGTTTGAACCAGTTCGAAAGAAAGCAAAGTATGTTTTATCTAACAGTATTTCATCACTGCCTTCTATTCAAGAACAGTCTGTCAATTTGGTGAACTCTCAACCAACTCAATCAATATCATTCAATGTGCCATCATCCGGATCAATACAAGTCACATCCACACAGAGGCACCCTAGTGAGCCACCCAATGGGTTGATTACAGCAAGTTCAAGAGGACTATACTTCCAGATGTCAAAGGAAAGACTAAGTGACGTTTATGCTATTAAGCAGGCCAGAATAGATGCTCAAAACCTGTTGTTATCTCTTGATGAAGAGTACAGAAAAGATCTTGCTGTTCACTTATACAACAACTACATGGCACAGTGCAATACATACTCACCTTTGTTCAAGATGAGGGAGAAATTGACCAAATTTATAAGCTGGCCACTCAGCAAAGCGGATCAGGTGCCTAGAACCAGTGGGTATGAGTACATGGGCATGGACGGATTTTTACAAGAGGGTGGTGGAAGTAAGGTCTCAAGTATGAGAAGTGAGAAGTTGGTTACTTTGGATTCAATTTATGATAAGAAAAAAATGAACCCGGATGTGAGTTATAGAGTGCCAAAAAATCCTAGTTCATTGAGCTATTCGAAGTTGAGAAAAGATTGGACACCTACAACAGAGCTTTATTTTGAAATGAATGCAATTTTCCAAAAACAAGTTCATGCTAGAATTCATGCTGATAAGTATTTTGGAGGAAAGGAAAGACAGCCTAGAATTGATCCTGTCATTCGTATAGAACCTGAGGTGCAACGATCCACTGCATTTTTGTTTGATCGGGTGTTGGATAATTTGACCGTTTCGCAATGGAAACAGGCTCAAAGGTTCAGAAAAGAAAAAGGTACAGGTAAAAGTAAAGCAGCCAATACAGATACAGATGATGAAGTTTTTGGTACAAAGACAAAAAATGAAACATTACCCTTGATGAACTGGACAAATGTGATGATGGCTCTTCCAGATAAGATTCCAATGGAGATGACCGAACGAATCCACCAAAGATTGCAGAAATTATTCAGATTTGAGAAACCTGTTTCAGTTAAGAGGAAAGTCTATGCAAAATACAATCCAGGTTTGAGTGATTCATTCGTCCAGGATATCCTCAAAATGAAAGAACAGATAAGAAAAGAAGGGCTGGTGGCTACAGAGACCAAAGTGTGGAGAGATAGAAGATCGTATAAGGTTTTTCCCGATGAAATGGAGCCAGAAAAAGAGTTTTTTCCAGAACATGATGAGGATGAAGGACAGGATCAGGATCAATATGAAGACCAATATAATGCCGAAGATGAAGTTCAAAATGAAGATCCAACCGAAGCTGATGATCAAGACCAGAATGAAATTTGAGAATCACATTAAATTATCCATTTTGTTCCTTTTTGGAAGTCAACCATGATAAATTTTGCTTTATGATGTACATATCATATGATATCCCACGTTTTACAGCTGACATATGGTTTCTCTATTCTAGTCTAGCCTTGTGATGACAATTATTCGGTAATATCTTTTGGTTTAGTTCTAGGCTTGCAGCCATGTGGATGGTTTTTCCTGAAATATTTATTCAAGTTTAATATATTGCCGATGTAGGAACACTGACCATTTCATAGTGGGCCTATAGTGGGCAGTGAGTAGCTTGGCTCAAAATTACATATTTTTCTTGGCCCGCTAGTTCCAGCTCCATCTCCATTCAAGTTTTCTAGAGGTTGTTAAGTGATGAATTTCAAAAGTTGATTATGATAACCATATGTTGATGATTAATATGACTCCCTCGGACTCATTTTGCAACCAAATTAAGCTTTCATCAACTCATCGCATAGTACGTGATGGATGACATCGAAGAGTATCAAAATGTGAGGCATGAGTAAGCCATCTTATAGAAGAAGTCGCACTGAGGTCGTACCAATTTAATGCGGAGGAAGAACTTACATTGGCTTCTCTATATGTAAGCTAACGTACCGGATAGTGATTTTATGAGCTAAAATTGTGGGTGGGATTTGGAAAAGATGTTTAGAAAAAATTCAATACATATGGAATAATTCCTGACCTTTTATTAATTCAAAGAAGCCAAATGGATCAATCGTATTTAATCGATTTTTTTGTACGGACAAACTATAATTTCGAAGATCCAATGATTATCATTTGAACTTTTGGTCAATATGTATTTTATTTTCTTTGTCTTATTATCCGCCTCTGGTGTAAATAACCTTCTGAATCTTATGTTGTACTGCCTTAAAGAAAAAATTTAACTGAGTCGGGACAACCTATATATAATTACGTTGAAAAACTGTACGCTGAGATATATGAGACGTGTACATTCATCTATGAGATCTGGTAGACCGAACATCTTTAACTTCACATTATTCCCCAATTCGGGTAAAGATCTCACATGCATGTAATCTGGGATGTAGCAGAAGGATTCAATTGATCTGTCTAAATCTATTATCTGTCTGTGGACAAATATATTGTGCAGCTAGAATTTATGCCAGCCGAATTTGAATTTAGCTTAGCTGTTGTAAGTGAAGCATGGAACGTCGAATTTTCTGAATTTCACTTATAAACAGATATCAGTCGAATTTCAGATGGAATATATCGGCTGGAAATGGGTACGATGGAGAATTTCATGGACAGGTATCTTTATAGCATGATTCATGATTCATGATCTCGTCACTTTTTGAAATTTCAATTAATCTGGCACCAATTCAGCTGACCATGCCAAACCTTCGCATTCTTCGTATTCTCTGGGCGTACACCGTCACCGTCACCATCACCCCATGCTGGCTGCTGCCTGGGCCCGCTCGAACTTCGGGGACACCACCAACGACCAACGACCTCCACGTCCACCGCGCGCGTGCCCTTACAAGTTACAGGGAGTTACAGGGAGTTACAGGGTAGCGGGGGAAATGAACCTCACGGCCGCAGCAGTGAGCTATCGTGGCCAATCGTACCTGTGTTTGCCCGGCGCGGCTATTGTCTCAGAGTCTTCTGGAAGACTAGTGCGGGCCGCACCGAAGGTTCTGTGCGTTTCTTTTTCTGCCTCATGTGCTGCTTTTCTTCGCAGAATTGTCACCACTACAAGTTCTTGAATCTTGGAGACTCAGCTCAGAGAGTCGTTCTTGTGATTGTTACTAGTGGTGGAAATGGAAATGGGAAGGGAAAGGGAACAGGATTTTATCTCCCCCAAATCACCTACTTAGTCAAGACTCCCTCTGTCTGTCCCTTCCCCCCGTTGTGCCCTCTTGAAGGCCCTCTTCGCCACTGCTCCAACAAAACATTATCAACAATCCCTCTTTCCTCCTACCAAGGCTGTTTCAACTGAAAGCTCCAAAGACATTACGTTCAACACTCCCATAACTACAACTGCTCGCTGATGCCCAATAACTCTGGCTCGTTCCATCTCACCATCTTGGGCTGTTCGGGGGGACCAATAACAGGGACAACTTGCTCTTTCCTCTTGAAACCAGCCTCCCAGGACTACGCAGACTTGTTATTGAATTATCAGAACACGAAACAAGGCCAGAACAATGCAACCACCAACACGACATCAACATCCACATCAACATCAACAAACCCCACCACGACATCGTCATCTCAAGCTGAAAAAACACGAAATACAAGCAAAGACTGTCTTGTCTTAATAGATGCTGGCTGTTTGCTTAACTCTCTCGTACAGATGTTCACTGATAACTCATCTTTTGTCAATTCTTTGCTATCAATGTACCCAGACTCTTTGAAATCATGGACTCAGTACACTAATGAAACCAATATGGCTGTGTCCAGCAGCCCGTTGGTGTCTACAGCATCACCAGTCATGGCTACTGTTGGATTCCCAACTCCACTCCAGTTGGCTAGTCAGTTTGCCAACATGATCAACTCATTCCTTATCACACATTCCCATTTGGACCATACCGCGTCTTTGGTTATCAACTCCCCCGTATTTCAAACGGTAAAGACGATATTCGGACTTGGGTCAACGCTCAAAGCACTCAAAGCCCATTCTTTCAATAATTCAACTTGGCCTGAACTGCCAACTTTTTTCAAATATGCACAGTTGAATTCTGGTGATGTTTCGAGGATAAATCCTTTCTTTGAGTGTCAAATATATCAGGTTTCCCACGGAGAATTGGAGAAGACCGGAGCCGGTCATTGCTCGCTTAATGAGGTCAATGGAAGGTATGAGTCCTCTGGATTCCTGATCAAAAATTTAGAAACTGAAAAGTATTTGCTCATATTTGGTGATATAGAAAGTGATTCCGTCTCGAAATTAGACTACAATTTGAAAATATGGAGATCGGTCTCGGACTTGATAGTCCAGGACCAACTCAACTCAATCGTCATTGAATGTTCAAGTGTGGATCAAGAAACAACAGAACATCTATTCGGTCATATGACGCCCAGTTTTCTCATATATGAATTTTTAACACTCAGAAGATGTTGTTGCAAGAAAATCCAGCAGGAAGAGTCAGAACTCATAGCACCAGAAGCTAGTCTTCAAAGAGATATTAATGTGGCGATATCAACAGTTCAAGAAACTCCAAATTCAAATACCCAATCACCAACTCCATTCTACTCCAAAATCAACAGTTTTTTCAGATTCCGTACCCTATCGCACAGCAACGCCAGTCACAACACCCATGATCTTAACAATAACAAGAACAACGATAAATATAATCAACTCAACGTCGAAAAATCTTGCAACATCAACGCCCATGATGGTTCACTAGCACGTCGTAAAAGCACAACCACGAACACCAATACCAACAACAACGCAATCACGCATAAACGCCGTAGTATCAGTCTAGGAAACTACTACAACAATCACAAACTTAATAGCAAGCATCATCACCAACAATTTGATATTGGACCCGATGAAAACATATACTCTGATAAATTCACAGAGTTGGAATCACAGCCTTTGAAAGGACTCAATGTGATCATCATCCACGTTAAAGAGACGTTTGATGGCCATGATCCGAGACAGGGCATTCTTGAACAGTTGAATGTCTTGAATCAACGGTATAATTTACAAGTTAATTTCAGTATGGGTTTGCCTGGGTTGACTTATCAACTTTAGTACATATTGTACTAATTCCGCTAGAACATCGCTTGTTTTTTTTTTCCCACTCGTATTTCAATTTGCCTTTGTTTTGTTTTTCTGTTTCTTTTTTTTTTTCTTATTTTTGTTTTTTCTTTTGGAACTTTCCATCATCAGATCATCGATTTTCATCTCATCATTGCTAATTTTAATTCGACACTTTTTTTCTATTTGTTTTGGGTTATTCAATCTCTTCAAAAACAATTTAAAAAATTTCCCACCATATATTTCAGTTCTATTTTCCAATTGTTTGACTTTAATTTACTTGTTCACTTCTCCCTCGAATGTTTGGTCTACTGTTACTACTATCTTTTCCGTACATTACTTCCCCCATATATACCATATTTTTCTGTTCACTTGATTTATTCTTTTTGGTTATTTCATGCTGGTTCATTTTGAATTTTATAGTTCTAGTCTTTTTTTGATTTTTTCAAAAAAATGTTATAATCTATTTCTTATAGGGTCAACTTATACGATCCCTTACATTTCTTTTTTCTCTTACTTTCAAAGTTACAATAAAAACAGGAACTATAGCCACTGTCTAACATTGACACAAGGTAGAAGGTGGCTATAACATTCCAAGATAAATAAAACGAAAATCAATTTAAAGGAAATCTATTACACATGCAAACTGTAATATGCTAAAAAGAGCTTACAATTGTGGCATACCATAACCTTTGATACCCTTGGCGAAGGCCCACTTCATATCTTCAACCTTAACATCTTTATGGAACTCAACCTTTTGGTCACTCTCGCTCAAGACAGCCATAGAATACTTGTCCAATGATCTAGCATCTCTGTAAAATAACACCTTCATACAGTCTTTGATAAGTTGAATGGCATCAGCCTTGGTCAATTTCTTCACATCGGCTTCGGAATCAACTCTTTGTCTAAGCAATGGGATTGCCAAATGGGCACCAAAACCTGTGGCCAATGTTGGTGATGCAAATGCGACACCTAACAAGTCAACATATTTCAAAAATGACTTACCTTCATCATCGAAACCAGCTACGATACAGGCATTCCACAATGGGTCCATCTTGGATCTTCTGTTGTACATGATTCTGGTCAAGTACTCATGCACATGGTTAGCCTTCAATCCGGCAGCAAGGGCATCTTCGTCATCTCCGGCATCGTAAGATTCATCAATTTCTAAATCATTCAGGATACGTTGAATGGCTTGTAAATCAGATAAGTCACCTGAGATACCAACGATTGTATCTTGACCAACTTTAAGCAATCTCTCCACGTTATCCAACTTCATCAAAGAACCATATGATCCCATGTTATCTGCAGCAATGACAATACCGTCTTGGTACTTTATGGCTAACACGGATGTACCCGTCATCATTGGTCTCTGTGTGTGCATTGTTGGGAAATCAGACTGCTGCTGTTGTCTTGCCATTGGGTTCACATTTGAAGCATGAGCGATTTGTTGGTTGTATGGACCATAGGTGGAATCGGATGGTCTTCCCCAGTGAAATGGATTGTGATTCATTGTTCAATTGTTGTTTGAATTTTTTTTATTTGTAATTGGAAGTTCAATTGGTTAATGTTTTATCATCCATCGTCATTGTAAATGCCATGATGGGTGGCGAAATTTGTACGTTGTTCAGGTCTTCATAGCGAGCTTTCGCATGAAGAGAGCTATCGATCGATTCAATCATCAAAGATATAGGGAGTCGATTATTCGACGCAGCACATGTTTGCAGTCACATGTTTGCGTCGATAGCACAGCCTTGGGAAGCTGGGACTAACTGATTCGGGGCCGATTCCCGATTTCGCATAACCGGCTCTTTTTCAAGCTAAAACTGGAGAAGAGAAAAGAAGAGAGCCACTAGGCTGATTACAAAGTGATGGTGTTATGACTTGTGAAGACAGGTGTTGTGTGCCATCAATTCATTCCAACACCGTCACCAGGTCATACTTACTTGAACAACCACACCATCACATCATAATGAGAGCATCCTTAGCTGCATTTGCCAAGTATACACCATTGATCAAGTTCGTTGGAGGTCCACACCCAATTCCAAGTATGTCAGCCATACCGATCTGTGTCCATGGTTTAAGAATCCATGTGATCCATACAAAAATGACAAAATTACAGTCATACAAAATTCACATCAGATATTTCTTGTTTCAAAATGAATAAAATTTGCTTACTAACACAATTCATGCTCGATTCTGATTTTTAGAACATATACCTGGTCCACCCCAACCTCATCCATGTGCACCAGGTTCTCTTTTGCCATCAAAAGCCGGTGCATCTAGTCCTTCCGGTTCTTCTGCTGCTGCTGTTCCATTTGAGTCAAGAAATGTTTTGTCTAAGAGATTCAGATATGCTCCACTCGAAGAAGCTGAAATCGAAAATGTCATCTCTGGAGGTGCGGAAGTTGTGTTTTAAGTGTCTGGTCGATCCGGTATCATACTACTAGTTTCCATGGAATGGTATTCCTGTTTAACGTATATTTATTTTACTTGATGTCTCTTCTTTCTAAGAATGAATGAACTGTTTCGAGCGAATCAAAGATTTAACTATTCAAAAGTATGCGGTTATATTGCGTTGTACCTGAGATGAAGTCATCATCTCGCAAAAGAATAATCAGGCACCAAAAAAAAGCAAAAAGCGAAGAATATATAAAAAAATACAGAAAGTGGACTAACATGCAAATTGTAACAAAAAATCAAATGATAAGCTATGCTGAACGTATCTGAAATTATCTAATATACTTCATGAGGTTTCTGAAGTCAGCATCTCTAGCTCTCTTCTTTCCATCCTTGATATCATGCATAAGCTTCTGTAAAATAATCCCATAATTATCAACATTCAAGCTGTTTGGTTGATAGTTCACCTGGAACTTCTCGTGTAATGAGAAATGGTGGAGACAGTATAATGCATAAATGAGGGCACTGTAACCACTTCTGTCATTGACAACTATCTTGCTGGCATTAATTTTAGTAATGAAAACATGGCGTTCCCATCCATACAGTTCAATCAATCTTTTCAAGGGAGATGATTTCAAAATATCACGTTCTTGTTTGAGTGGTTTGTCTGAAATTTCAATAACGTTAACTTTTGCAGATCTTGATGTAATGGAAGTCTGTTCTATAACTTTGATATTGACTAAATAAATTGTTCCATTCTCCACTATCAAGGGAAACACCTCATTGTCATGGGACACCGAAAAAATCTCAATGGCTTCAGTTTCATCAAATTCCAGTTTGGTCTTGTGGACATATTCAGCATATAAATGTTCACGGATAACCAAGGACCAAGTTTTGAAATCACTTTCTGTGTGTTTAGCTTTTGGATTGGTCAGTTTGTTGTGGGAAAAGTTTTCAAGCATTTCAATGACTTCATCAATCACCTCCAGATCATCAGACAAATCCTCAAGATCGGATAGTTTTTCCACAAAGTTTTCAGCAACACCAACTGGAAATAGGGAATCCCAATCAGCAATTTTTGTCTGGGGCTCAGGTTTTGATTTAACTGTGGTATGGTCTGGCTTTAAAACTTCAATATCATCCTTTGAAGCAGTGCTGTGGGTGTCCTTTCTATTGAAGACTGGGGATTCAATAAAGCTAGAAGTTCTCGAAGCTGGAGCTGTTGAAGGAGCAGTCGGAATTTCGTTAGTTGAATTTGTAGTATTTGTTGATGATGAAAAAGAGGCAGAATTTGTTTGATGTTTTTTGGTATTTGTGTAATCATCACTGAACAACTGATCATTCTCGTGTCCTCTCTTTGAATGTGACAGTCCTTTACCGTTGGCCTTACCAATCATTTGATTGACAACTTGATTTCCTAAAACACCTCTTGTAGATCCAAATCTGTCAATTGCTTTAATTTCGTCATAAAACTCGCTTATCTCGAACTTTTTGAAATTGCGGGTACCATACAAAAAGGCATTCTTCACTGCATCCTGAGCTATGCAAAAACTATAAACAACGCTCAGAACATTAATAGCATTTATTGAACAACAAGGTTCAAACAGCTGGTGAAACAAGATAGGATTCTTCATGGAAGATTTGTGCACTTTGTGGCCAGTGTAGATGATAAAATCTTCCAACTTGAGTGAAAGTTTAACTGGAAAAGAGTTGTCGACATCCTTGACATCTGGATTGGGAGCAGAACAGTTTACAAACATTATTTTTTGTTCATCATGGAAAGCAACAGCCAAATGCCAGTTTTGACACCAAGTGAATGGATGAAATGTGATTTTCAGATCTTTTTTGGGACCATAACTATTAGCAGTTTTGAATAATCCTAGCTCGTTGGTTTCGATGTCAGCAACAAACTTATCCAAAACAACATTGATATAATAAAACATCATATTTTGGGACCAGACTTTTGAGCGATGGGAATTATCAGACAGTTTAAGGTGAGACTTCATGTTGGTGATTTTGTGGCCAATAATTTCATCAGGAGCAGTTGATTCATTTTCTCTTGCAAGCAAGCTAAATTATTAAAAAAAAAAAATGTGAGTGTTAGTTTCATTCTTAAATGAAATTTAAAGTCAGTAGGAATAATTTACTTTGAGGATTCTGAGTAAACCAAAATGTAGGAACAGAAGTGTGTGAGCTCATGTATTTTGAACTAAAGGATACTTACAGAGAATCTGAAACTTTGTCTAGCCAACGGGAATTCATTCTTTTTATTTAATTTTTTTTGCTAATCTTAAAACAATATCAAATTAAATAAAACCTTCTATTATAAATGGTGATGGTATTTACCAGATTGTGAATAAGTATAAAGAGTGCAAAGAATAAACAAAAGCGAAAAAGTAAATGATACACGAAACTTATGCTGCATGTTCGTGTTCCTCGAAACTATTTCTCGAGGTCGACCAAATTGTTATACCAGCTTGGAAGATTTTCCGCGAATAGCACCACTCAAAACAGAAACGAAGAGGCAGATCCAGGAAGTTTTCTCTTGTTTTGCCATTACTTATATCTTAAAAAGTTATAGCAGTATCAAATGTGTTACGAAGATAACCATATCTTAATCAAATTTTCAATGGTTTGTGTGACACTAGGTATGGGAACATATACATTAGTTTGTATGACCCTTATACGCTCAAGAGATGGCAGAGACATGATTGGGCAGTACAAAGGTAGTCGAGAATTGTTGGAGATCATCTATCACATTCATTGAACTCAATTGACAATTTTGAAAGAAATTGTTTGAAATGATTATTAATTTTTTCTCAAAACGATAATCCAATTCATGAGCTTTCAAACGGTAACTTAACCCAAAGCTATATAGGCATGCTATATGGGCTCATGCATTTGAACTTGAGTTATATCCGTCAACCACCAATGAGAATTTATGTTCCCAACCTTTGGTAAACACTTAATTAATTATAAGTGATTGCAGAGTTAATTACCAGCCAGTGCTACTTCATTTTACAAGAAAACAAAAAAAATCAAAAAGAAGGTCGTACCCGGATTCGAACCGGGGTTGTCCGGATCAAAACCGAAAGTGATAACCACTACACTATACAACCTGTTGTTGCTTGTTACAGATTGGCGTTTGGCTAACCTTATAACCTTGATTCCTTATTAGTCGATGTCCCGTTGTAATAACGATGTATTCGTATGATGTTAACCACAAGTTAAAGAGAATGTTATTAGATGATTTATAAAGAAGAACATGTATGTAAAGGAGAAGGAGGAGATGGGACAAAGCCAGACATATTTATACAGGTTCTCACGCTAATCCTTATTCTGTATCCGTCTCATTGTATCCTTATCGCGTACGTGTAATATAACCCTTGTCTGTGTCACGTGTCATTCACGTGCCATTCATATATCCTATATTCATAACCTAATGTGTTACATTGCTTTATGAGAGAACGGACTTACTGGATCATATTACAACTGCTGTTGGTGACCTTTGATCTCATTTGAATTGGTAATTGACTGTTCATGGCTGTTGTGTTTGCTAATAACAAGTGATCCTTCTCAAATGACGGAACCAGACGGAACCTCGACCTTGGATGGTAAAGCGGAACCTGTAACTGTAAACTGTAGTCTTGTATTCAGTAACTATGTGTTGTGTGTATGTGTACTTAGGAAGTAGATGAAATGTGTATTCATAAGTATCTATCTAAAAATTGACTATTCGTAAAGCTGGTTTCCCCAAGGGGAACAGAAAGGTGAATTCGATTCCAAGTGCAGAAACAGGATTCTTGAAGTCTTTTAAAGATTCCATTCTCTTGTCTTCTCGGTTTGGGCATGGTTAGCAACATCAGCCAATCTACATGTACTTTTTGGAATGGCATCATTGTCTCGGAGCCAAAAATCCAATAACAACAACCAATCTTTCTTCCGGGTGTACCGCCTCCTTAGCCACTTAATTCACAGCCACAAAATGGTTATGAGCCCACTAACTGGATCACATCTCTGACATGGTTTAGAGATTTTATTCTTCAAAAAACAGATGGTTTTATATCACGTAAAAAATTACGTAATACTTACCAGATTGGGACATTTTTGGTGAATCAAAAGTGTAGTTTTATATTTTTGTATAACTCCTGAATAAAAAAGAATTTATTGATTGATTGATTGATTGACTAAAAAAAAAATAAAATAAACCCATATAATGAAAATTTTGAAAAAAAATAAAAGCTCCACTTAATTAAATTAAAAATTGTAACAGTATAATTGAATTTACCCACCTGTTGGTTCTTATATTATACAAATTTGGATCAAAGAAAGTTGGGTCTGAAAATTGTTTCCAATATATAGTCCTAGTCATGATGATTTCCAATTCTGAAAAGGCTTGATTTGAATTACTATATTACAAATGATAAGTCACAAATATGGCTAAGTGACGAGGGCAGTGACTGTGCCAAACTCGATTCCCAGTATAGTTTATGGACAGTCTCATTTTTTTGTGAAAATGGGAATATATATGTTAACTATGCATGCTGATCATGTGTACGTATGGTTATTGCAGGTTTTAAATTGTAGCACCACAATGGTATATATAATCAACCAACAGCTCTGTTTTTTTTTCTTTTTTAAAATATCGATCATGAAATTGTAATATTGTGAAAAAAAAAAATTGATTTAACGTAAGTTTTTTTATTTTCAAATGATGCAAATTCAAATAGATATACGTTGACAAATTTGCAGCACTTCAACTGAGTATAGTATATATACTAACATGCCATATGGATTCTCTTTTTGGAAGGCTGAATTTCTAATCAGTAAATTAGCTTAAGAAGAAAGTTGGGACTAATTAGTAATGACAGCTTTTTTTAGATTGTATTATGTGAGCTTGAAGTAACATATTAAAGAAAGTTTGCAAGCTGAAAACACGGGTATTTTTTGTTGAAGTTTGTGAAGCTGTCTTAATTGTGCTATTAGTTATGACGAGATGTTGTCTTATTAGATATATCAGATTTGTTGAACATCAACTTTGTTGGTTACCAGTTCCGGAATTCTAAGTATATACTCTGGTAGATTGTCTTGGATATGACGAAGCCACAGTTGGTTATGGATTACTTCCTTCCAGTATTGCCAAGTACGGTCTTGCTATTGATTGGTTGTTTGCTCCCTCCCGCATGGCTATATTGGTTTATGAAGAAGGTGGCACGAGTCAGTACTGGCCAGGCTGATTAGTGTTCACGTTCTTTTATTAAGATATTATGCTGAGTTGCTATACCAAATATGTGGGATGTATTAGGTTGTTAGGTTGGTTGTCATCCGGTTCAATGTATCATGAAAAGGTTGCAGATAATTGAGAAGGTTTATGAGATAGCTACAGACTTACAGAGAAGGCATAGCTAGAAATGATGCTGCTGGTGCTATGGCACTTCATGCTTGCCTATCATGTCTGACTACGATCAGTCCAATAGAACTCGTGATTGTGATTTCCGTTGATGCTTCGTCAAGGTATTTGCTGGTACAACTGGTGCTAAGATAGCGGATGCCTCTTAGGCATTGACAACTTTTTAGGTATAGGTTGTCGTCTGGTTCGGTGAGAATGATGATTGGTATAAGATTGAGTTGATAAAGTTGTTACTGATGGACTATGCCTAGTTCTGGTAAGGCATTTGTTGATATAGGATGATACTGGCCACATCGTCTTGTTGAAAGCAAACTTTGCAGTGTTCTTCCCATGGTGATTCAGTGGTAGTAAGCTAATTTGACTGGCATTGATTAAAACTGTTACATATGAAGGAAATCAAGGAAACTATGTTACATATTCCCTGATGTCTCTGAACCACCATTTTAAGCTGAAAGCTGTGATCTCAATAAGTATTTAAACCCGTGTATTTCCTTGTGCATTGCCATTTGGATGGCGAGGAGCCTAATATGAGTCCTGCTTGGGACAAGGTGAATTGACACCGCTTCTGCTCTTCATTGCTCTTACTAGTAGAAGTAATCTCGCAAACACATCAACCAACAAACGTATTTCCTAAATCCTATCAATAATTAGAATACTTCACGTGAAATTGCATTACCACAGTTCGTACATCTCGAGCACAAACTTCATATTTAGATTAGATTCAGACCAGGTATTTAAGTCTGTGTATTTCCTTCTTTTTTATACTCCCTGTTAACGGGAAGAGCTAATAGAGTCCTACTTGGGGACATAGGCACTTAGTCCGTTTTTCTGCTCTTGTCTTTCATCTAAAAGAGTAAAAATCCATTGTCACTTAACACTTCTGTTGGCACTATAATCATAACATTTTTCAATATTCAAATTAAGATATTGGTGAGAAAAAAAATAGAACTATGTACATCTAGAATTATTCATTGTTAGATTGCACACAGCACATGTGCTGTCAAAACCATTCTTGATTTTTTTTCTTAGATAATGGAATTCAAAAATACCGACTTTTCTTTTTTATCATTTCAATTAACATTTAATATTCTCTTACTTTACCCCTCTTTACCTATCCACAAGTTTATTATTCTCCGTCTCATGAGAATTTATGAGTTTCTCGATAAAACTTTTTCATTTTAACAATTATATCATTTTCTTTAACCTATATATAGTTCAGGGGAAACAGCTATAGGACCTGAAGTCATGAAGTCATGAAGTCATGAATAATCCAGTAATTCTCTTTAGATTAGGGTGGAAAACGCCTGTGATCGTTCTTATGGCCCGATCTGTTATGCAAGGCTGAATGTGTTTTATAGTCTTTTCTTTTTCTTTTACCAAAAAAATAAGAGTTTAAATTAATTTAGAAAAAAAACAAAAACATTAAAGTAGAATAAAATTATTTAAAGGTAAAGGTAAATTTTCAAATGTAATAAAATGATAAAATAGTAGATCTTTTGACCTTCAACCAAAATCGTTTTTTGGTAATAGGCTGAAATATTACTTTTTTGCTCAAATCATCGATATATCACTACAGATGCAATCGAAACACAGTGATGGCATTTTTACTATTTTTTTTTGTTTTGGCGCTTATATAATATTGATCCTCTTTTATATTTTATAAATTCTAAATTAATAGAATGTGAATCTGATCTGAGAATGTGTCTGCCAAATCTATATGGGGTACAGTGACATACTAATTGACTGTGTATTATGTGTGATCGAGTCAGAGAAAAATCTGATAAATTTGGAGGTTGTGATTGGTCCAGAAACCAAGAATGTTAAGCTTCAAAGTTGCAAGAGAGATTCAGTATATTATAGCCACAGAGCATTCTTTTTCTCTCTTCATTGAACTGAGAATTGTAATACCGAAGGTTGATTCTGATTTTATCTGAATCCCAACAAAATTGAGAATTTATATGAGTTTTTTAGTCTTTAGAACGTATTCAAAACTGCATGGGCTGACATGTGAATATTATGCCCAAAAGATTTGGAGAAAAAAAAAGATATGTATACGTACTAAAAAAAAATTATCAAGCCGATCTCGATAGAAAAGTATTCAGCTTGCGATCTCGATAGAAAAAGAGTTCTGCTTCAATTTTTTTTTTTTACCTTTTTTTTTATATATTAGTTCAATCTGTATTAACGGGTATTTACAAAGTCTCACTGTACACGAAAATCCATATAAATTAAACCAGTTCAGCTTTTAAATGTCAAATCCATGGACTGTCAATTTTGGATGATGAAAAACCCTTCTAAAACACCACCCGAATGTCAATTCAAAGTGCCAAAGGATGGACTGTGTCAGTGACCAGTTTTTTTGCATGGATGGACGCCACACGTAAATGATGATTTTCTTGGTGATCTACAACACTTTGTCTGTGACCAATATTAAAAGAAATCTAATGATAGAACTCACCTTTATTAATGCTACAGCAGTATTTCAATGTCAATGAAGAGAGGGGAAATGCTCTATGGCTAATAATGATATTTTCTCTCTCCCGGAAAGGTTGTAAGGAATGAACTTGTAGCTGTAATTTATCAGAAGACTCTCAATAGTTGTTATCTTGATCTGTGGCTTGATTCAATTGACTTCTCTCTTGTCCAACATGTTTTCTCCAAGATGTCCTTCTTTCAAATCTCTTCTAAACTTGCTTCAAGTCTTCTCCCAAACAGTGTCAATCCGATACACAAATTATAAGTGAAAAGTTTTCATACTGGACGAATGTCCAACATGAAACACAGTGCTTGCTACCCAATCACAACGTTTCTGTTTCACTCACAATGGCAGACAATGTATAGCCAACATTGTCTTTCCTCGAGTATGAATCATAATCCCACGAAACAGTCTGCTCGACAATCCCAGCCAGTCGACATCGTTGTAGACACAACAATAGTCGACATGACTCACATACGAATCTACACCAGATTCTATTAAATATTTCATGTGGATGGACCCCATGTCAACATGATATTTTGTGGTGATACCATCAACTTATTCAGTAATCATTTAACCATGAAAATTGAACAAATAACTAGTTATCAAAAAAAAATAGAAGAAAGTAGAAGTTATATGCATAAAGGAAGTTCTTCAGGTATCGATAATAACCATTAAATGAAAAGTGATATATCGAGTTCTGATTTTTTTCAGGTTACAATTTGAATTCTTATATAGCAAAGAGTTCACTAGAATTAAAAATTACTGGCCACATCTCTTTTTTCTTTTTTTTTTCAATATGATTTTTTTAACCTAATAGAATGTCTTATATCAATTTTAAACTATAAAATCAATAAATTCCAAACAATTTGTTTTGGATTTCTGATGTATATATTCTTTGAATTCTATACTCTTCATTCGGAGTTCCCTTGTTTTTTCAAACTTTTTATACACTCTTTTAATTTTTAATAATTGTAATAAATTATTTAGGAGCTAAAATAAAACCAGATTAATTGCAATATAAATAAAATACTTTCTAAAGAAGTATTCATTAATGTTTGAACTTTAGTGAACTAATTTTGTTTCGGACCTCGGTGCAAAAAGAGAAATACAGAAAAAGAGCTTCTTCAATGTAACCCAACAGAGACTCGAAACACCACTTCACCTGGGAGGTTTCCATCAGATCCGTCTACAACAACAGATGGCAGGAAGGAAAGCATTCTACATCTTTCACGCTATTATAGCACCACAATTCCCATCTAACATAAACATCAGATATGCCATCCAAATAGCACTTCTAGAGCTTATTAACAGAAAAGACTCCGCAATTAGAGCATACAACAACAGATTCGCAGGTCATCCAGTATTTGGCAGACTAAAACGGTCAATGCACTGGCTTGATTACAGCAACCACAACTCTACCATAACAGTAACAACACAACACCTACAAAAGCAAATCATATGCAAACTTAAAAAATCATACCGGCAATTAGGATATTATCTTGAATCATGGTTTGAACTTACCAAACGCAACTCATCCAACCATAACACCAAGGTGAAGTACAAAAAGTTTACACTTGCACTCAACTGGGGAAATCCACAACAAAGAATAGAAGTCATTTCCATCGATCAACTCTCTCCCATCATTATGGCCTACACCAACACACAAATTACAACAGCTTCATTTCACAGTATATCCAAACAATACAATCCATTCAAAACAAATGAACTATTGATTATACCCTCCACCACAACAAAAACAAACGATGAATGGCTACACTGCTGGAGCATAGTGGCTAAACACCAACATAAATTCCCAGGATCATTGGAATACTTGCATCACTATTTACTAGGAAATCTACAAAAACAACTGTCTACAACACCAACACATACATGTATCTTATGCAGAAGTAGTGATGAAACTCTCGACCACCTCATAGAACAATGCTGGATTACCAAGAAAATCTGGTATTTTCTCCAACAGCAACAACAGAACCACAACCGACATTCTTTCCCACAACCTACAACAGAAACACTAGACTGCCCCATCCTCCCAATCCCACATCTCATACAACTAAACGACTATATTCAATTAGTCATCAAGTTAAGAAACCAATACAGGTTTTCAACGGAGCAAAAACAAATCAACACAAACAACCTCTGCTCAATATTAAACACCATCATAATACAACAACAACTACCACTGAGACTCATATAACTTCTAAGTTCACAGGTTAGTCAGAATTCTATTATTTTCACTTCCTTATACTGATAAATTTCAAAAAAAAAAAAAAAAAAAAAAAACTGAAAATCGATCGAGTGAATTGTAAATGGCGCAGTAGAAATGACTGAGCCACGCCGCACGCGAAGATTAAAAATTCCTGAGAAAACAAAAAAAACTGAACACTTCAACAGATCCACGTGGTACATTGGTACATTGTGACCATTATCCTCATGATGAGACCCATTTCATATATGGAATTACATCAAGAAATTTAAGCTTAACTATATATATACAAACAGTTTCTTCGATGCAGGCGATAATAAGCCAATTACAGGCAACCAATATACTCAATCAAGCTAAATTAGAGTCATAGAAACTCGCTATTTTCGGCCAGAAACCAGAAACAGAAAAGATGACAGATCCATGCCAATTCATTGCCAAGTTACAGCCAAGATCATGGCAGAGAGACCAAATTACCCAAATTTATCTTCGAAAAGGATCGATGATCATACGTGCATACTATATGCTACTCCACACGACAGTTATACATACAAACAGACCCTATACAAATTATTGACACCCTTCTCTTTTGGGCATTGACAATTTCCAGGAAAATCTCAATTTGATGAATGCACATGGGTCAATTTGAGATCGCTGATGATGAATTATCGACTACGGCTATACAACTAACATATAAGAATTCTCATAATAACGTACCATCAACAAAAGTCAATTGGTTCGTTCAGATTGATGCTCCATGGAATATAAATATTGAACCCTCCCCCCGTTTTTTTCATTCAAATCAGGGAGGGTCAGTTTGCAACTCAAGTTGTTACTCTCACTAATCAATTTTCAATTGTCACATTCCAATGATGGTCTCTCTTTCAACCCTTACCTCTGTCTGCTTGGTGCTAACTTCTTCCACTTCAGCTTTGCTTGCCCCAAAACCATTTCCACAACAAGCTAATGATCAATTCAATGCTTTAAGATACATGGGTACTGGTGGTGCATTCCATGAAAACTCTGGTGTTGGTATCTCTAAAGAGACCCCACCACAATGTACCATTGACCAGGCTCATTTGTTCATGAGACATGGTGAAAGATACCCAACTACCAGCAGTGGTAAGCAACTTGAAAAATTGTTTAAGAAATTGAAGGCTGCCACCACTGAACAATACGACAACCCACTTGGATTTATGCATGATGCTGAATACTTTGTCTCAAATTCATCAGACTATGAACATGAGACTTACTATAACGCATATGCTGGTCTTGCTGACTGTTTCTCATTTGGTAGTGACTTGAGACAAAGATACAACCATCTTGTTGATACAAACAAAACCACCCCAATTTTCTCTGCTGGTCAAAAAAGAGTGGTGGATTCTGCTATCGCCTTTTCTCAAGGTTTCTTTGGTAACGGTTACTCTGGTGATTATCAATTGGTCGTCTTGCCTGAAGTTGAAGCTCAAGGTGCTAACTCTTTGACGAACACAGATGCTTGTAAAAACTTTGATGGTGATGGTAACGCTGAAAAGGTTTTGGAAGGTGAGAACTACCTATATGCTCAATACGAAGCCGACCGTTTGAATCAATTGGCAACAGGTTACAACTTGACTGCTGCCGACATTTTCACCATGGTTGATTACTGTGCTTTTGAGACCAATGTTAAGGGCCATTCAAAGTTATGTGATGTTCTTTCTCCAGATGCCTTTGTTGCTGCTGGTTACCATGCCGATTTGGATAAATGGTACTCTCAAGGTCCAGGTTACAACATGTCTTTTGTTTCTGGTTTCACTTTAGCCAATGCCACTGCTACATTATTACAACAAGACACTGAAGAATCTTTGTACTTGTCTTTCACTCACGATAACGATATCTTGCGTTACCTTACTGGTCTAGGTATCTTTGATGACGAAGCCGACCTGGACAAACACGAAATTGATTTCAAGCGTGCTTTCAAAATTGGTGAAATTGTTCCATTGGGTGGTAGACTTCTTACTGAACGTTTGTCTTGTCAAAACGCTACTTCAGGTGAAACTGACACATTTGTTAGATTGATGTTGAATGACCAAGTTTTCCCAATTCCTAACTGTGCTGATGGTCCAGGTTACTCTTGTCCATTAGATGATTACATTCAACTTGCCAGTACTCATACTGTTGATTACAAAGAAGCTTGTGGTATCGAAGATGAGGACGTTCCTAATCACGTTTCCTTCTTCTGGGATTGGGCTGAAGCTGATTATCCTTCCGTTGCTGATGCTGAATGATCTCAGTAAAATGATTCCCAACCAATGATTGATGCTTTCATGCACCTAATTTAAGATATCCTTTTTTACTTTATTTGCCATCGCTTTTTTCAATTCTCTTCACGTACACCTTTAATTTATAAATTTTCTTGATTTCAACTTTTGTGATCCAATCCAATCCTTAATCCGAGTAGTTAATCAAATAAAGGAGACAAAACTACGAAACTATGAGCCAGCTTTCCACAACTTATGATTGGTGGCTTTAAGATGTCATGGTAATTAGGCGTGTGAATTAGATGGGGCTGTGGTATAGTTCTGAGTAGTAGTGAAAACAACTCACATGCTGGACCCTTGATACTACGCGCCATGTTGCCTAATCGGGAAAGTTGTCCAAAAAAAAAGAATCTGTCAACGTCCGTTGGCGGCCATCGATCCATATCGTTATGATCCACGTGCTATCTTCTATCAAAGTCTTCATGCAAAAACCTCGTTTATATAAGGTATACCTTTACACTCAATAATACAAACTCATATGCCAAGCTAGGTCAGAATCAGAAAGCAACATCACATCCATTTTTGACTGCATGCATGAATGCTCAGTGTTGACTTGATTTGGCCATGAAATTACCAGAACTGAAAGATATAAATTAGGAGATATAACGAATGATGTCAGCCATCCAATATTTTTCAGGGTCCATGTGCTCATTGTTCAAGTTCAATTTGAAGAAATGTTGTTTTCCTTATATGAATTACTTAAGACAAAAAACCAGATTATGATGCCATTTTATGAATATAAACAACCTACCAAAGCCATCAAAGTTTTCTCAAGGATTCAGCTCTATCATCAAATCGAATACCTTTCATGAGATCAAACAATCTAGTATCGATATTTCAGAAATGGTTTTCATTTCAACCCTTACTTTCGTTTGTTTAGTTTTATTATCATCCACATCAGCTTTGCTCTCACCAAAACCATACACACAACAATCCAATGATCGATTCAATCATTTGAGATACTTGAGTACTGGTGGTCCATTCCATGAATCTTCTGGTAATGGTATTGACAAGGATACAACATAACAATGTACCATTGATCAAGCCCATTTGCTGATGAGACATGGCGAGAGATACCCAAGTAAAAGAACTGGTAAGAAGTTAGAGAAATTTTTGCAGAGAACGAAAAATGCAACCACTGAACAATACAACAATCCACTTGGCCTCGTTTACGACACTGAATATTTTTTCAAGAATATTTCTGATTATGAACATGAAACTTACTACGATTTGTACGCTGGTCATGCTGATGCGTTTGTGTTTGGTAGTGATTTGAGACAAGGATATCATCATCTAGTTGATACAAACAGAACCACCCCAATGTTCACTGCTGGCCAACCAAGAGTTGTGGATGGTGCGAAGAGTTTTGCCCAAGGCTTCTTTGGTAATGGCTACTCTGGTGACTATCAATTAGTTGTTTTGCCTGAATTTGAAGCACAAGGTGCCAACTCTTTGATCAACACAGATGCCTGTACAAATTTTGATGGTGACACCAACCCAGACAAAGTTGTGGAGAATGAAAATCTTCAGTACGCTCAATCTGAAGCAGATCGTTTAAACCAGTTAGCTCCAAGTTACAACTTAACTGCATCTGATATCTTCACCATGGTTGACTACTGTGCCTTCGAGCTTAATGTTAGTGGTTATTCCAAATTCTGTAATCTTCTTACACCAAATGCTTTTGTTGCTTATGCTTACCATAATGACCTTTACAAATGGTATTCTGAAGGACCAGGTTACAACATGTCATATGTTTCCGGATCAACCTTATCTAACGCTACTGCTACCTTGTTGCAACATGACAACGACTATTCTCTATATCTCTCTTTCATCCACGACAAATGATCTTTTACGTTACATTACCGGTCTTGGTATTTTTGATGATGAACCAGATTTGAGTCCAAATGAGATCGACTTTAAGCGTGCTTTCAAAGTCAGTGAAATCGTTCCAATGGGTGCTAGAATCAATACTGAACGTTTGTCTTGTGTTAACTCAACTTCTGGTGAGACCAACTCTTTTGTTAGATTGTTGTTGAATGACCAGGTTGGGCCTGTTCCTGATTGTGCTGATGGTCATGGTTTCTCCTGTCCATTGAATGATTATGTTTAGCTTGCCACTTCTCACGTTGTCGATTATAAAAAGGCTTGTGGTATCGAAAATGACATGCCTAATTACGTTTCCTTCTTCTGGGATTGGACTGAAGTTGAATATCCTACCGTTGCTGATGAAGAATAATTTATTTCCAGAGACTGTGACGACAGATCAAGGATCGGCAAATATTTCATGACCTCAAGTTTTGTTGATAAGTATATTGAGCTTTTTTCCATTACGTTTTAATTTTTCAATAAAATTTCGTTTTACGCCTTAATTTGTTTTCACGATATACGATGACATGCAGAATGACCATATAGATATCAAAGTTGTCTAATTCAAGGTAGCTGAACTGATATTGAAATTGAACTGGAGTTTGGCTTGTAATTACATATGGCCATGTACAAATATAGTCTGGATGATAATTTAAGTCATTCAGCATTATGCTGATACGACGTGCACACTAGAGTCTAAACCCAACCAGCTCCTGTCTCTATACGTGGTGTAACCCGGGTGTATTTGTGGCGCTATGGACAATAGGCTGTCGACGTATTGAAAATGTGGGACTTTTGCACAACAGCTTGTTATTCTATTTATGATCCGTTGTAGAGAAAGTATTGTCATATCAACGTACTGGTTGGTATTCCAGGGGATATATTCAAAGTAACAACGTACTGGAATCATGAAGCGTCCGTACAGGACGCAGAACCTGCCAAACGAGAGAATGTACTACATGTGTGATCACTATATAGCTCGGTGAATATACCTGTTTGGTTTATACCACAACACAACACCCACATTCTCGGAAAATTGGTATAGTAGGCGTGGCATCAGGGCCAAGCCAATGCCAAGACAGCCCAGATTCAGGATTTTCATCAAGCTGTATTTTAGTAACTTTTAAACGAAAACTTGATCTAGACCGTTTCTGGGTTGCCATTGTTAAATGAAGTTTTCAAACTTCCTTATATATTTACACCGAAGTGGTGGGTGGACTGGCTGACTATAAGCAGTTTTGAAACCAACAAGAATGACTATATATAGTACTAGGTTATAGAATAGAACAGCCGACTGACTGGACCTACTTTTGGGAGGGGAGATATAGTTTCCAAACTCATTCAGCGTTTTTTTTATTTGAAAAGGACTCTTTACTGAAAATTAAACCGTGTGCATATACATAAGCTAAGCCCATTGTTCAAAGCAACCAAGTCAGAGCACGTTTCGGGAATCGGGAAACGTTCAAAATTTTTAAAATTCATTGTTTGCTGTTGTTATTTGAATACTTGGCACTATTTCCATCACACTCTAAAGAAGGCACAATATTAAGACTCACCAACTTATACTCATTCACCATAAACTAGCAACATAATGAACAACAACAGTGACAACACCTCTCAGTGTGCTTCAATACAGCCAACTCTGGTGAATGAAAAATCAAGCAGTGCGTATCTAGGCCTCTATGATATAGATCCATCACTTTCAACACTTGATGTGGAAAGCCAAAATCCAAATCAACGGAAGCAGCTCAATAATGACTATCAATCAGATGGTCCCAAAGATAAATATTCAATGGATTTCAACAATTCCAAACATGATACAGAAGAATTAGAAGACACATACGGTACAAGAACAGTTGAATTTGAAGGTCACTTAGTGATGTTAGAATCAAACGACGTTAAGGTATCATGGAAACTGAGAATACAATTGATTGCATGCTTTCTATCTCTAATGATCGCTGGTATGATGGATCAAAGTTTGGGTTCGAACATCGAGAATCTGGTGAGATATTATCACTCAAGTAGGATAAAGGTGTCCAACATCTTGATCTGTCAGGTGGTTGGTTATTTAATCGGAAGTGCGGTCAATGAACCGTTACACAAACTAATTGGTATGTATTGGTTGTCGAGTTTGGAAGTGTTTTGCGTGATGCTAGATTGCATTGCTTTATTTCTCAAGGCTCCATTACCAGTTCTATGCGTGTTTGCTGTGATTCAAGGATTTGGAGAAGGTTCAATTGATTGTACCTTGACGTTGTTCATTGGAAAGCTCAAATATCCGAATCAACTTCTTGGTATCATGCATGGGTTCTATGGACTAGGGTGTTTGATCAGTCCTTTGATGGTTGTAGCTTTCGAAAACAGAGGTTGGTCGTGGGATGTGTTTTATGGTGTGTTGCTTATAGTTGCTGGTTCAACTATGTTGCTTTGCATGTCAATCTTTTATAGAGAATCCAAATGGAAATACAGATACACTGAAATGATCAGTAATGAGACAAACAAATCCGAACCAACTTTGAAACAGGTCATCTCTAACAAATGGGTATTATTTATTGCTGGAACGCTATTTCTATATCTTGGATCTGAATTGTGTGTTGGTATCTGGTTGTACAACTACCTGCTCATAGGAAAACAGAAGGGCGACAAATTTGCATCAACTTATACTTCAATCTATTGGGCATTCTTGACAGCTGGAAGATTCATTATGGGGTTTGTCACTGGAAAGTGGTTTGACAGGAAAGAAATCAAAGCAATTCTCATATACACCTCCATGATAACGATTGGCTGCACTATATTTTGGGCTTGTTCAAACTATACCACCGTTCAGATAGTCTTCATCAATGTAGTTGGTTTCTTTGTCGGTCCAATGTTTGCCACTAGTATGTCTGTTGCACTTCATAGCTTGCCTGAGAACATTGCCAATATAGGTGTCCCCATCGCCTGTGGTCTTGGATCCGCTGGTGCTGCTGTTATTCCTTGGTTGATGGGCATGATCTCAGATAAATCTGTTCACGGCATCTCCGGAAAGGGTTTGGTATACTTTCCTGTTTTGATTTTTTCGACTTTCACTGGAGCTTTTTTGATGTGGGTGGTGTTTTATTTGGTGAACATTAGGAAGCTAGAAAACAATGAAAGACTTGGCTAGATATTTGTTTTCACAATTGTAGTTGCTGCTTTTGAATCTCAAATGAGTTATATGCTTTACAGCTTTTCATATTCAAAACCTTCCAAATGAAACTTATCTCATGTTTGAAGAGCGACTGATGCTTTTAACTTTGTTAGGTGGCGGTAAGGTTGTCTGTTGATGTCCTGTAATTCTGGATTATGAAAGTGCTGTACTGATCTTCAACAGAATTTTGACCACCAGCTCGGCTCTGAGTCTCTGAGTCTCTGAGTCTCTGAGTCTCTGAGATTCGAGAACAAAATTTATATCATTCATCAAAAGTTGAACTGTAACGACGAAAGACTGGAATTCGTTTCACAAAACTATTCTTAGGAATGTTTAAATAGTTTTACACAAAAGAATCTATTAGTATGTTTTATAGAAAACTGAAAAACCTTTAGTGAGTGAGTAAATTTATTGTCTAACTATGATCCCAAGGCAAATGACGTGCGCTATCCAATCTCATAGAATGAGGCAGTAATTTTCAAGCCTGTAATTTACAAGACTTGCTTCTTGTGCTAAGGATTTCGATGATTCACTAACAATGAACACCCCAAGTAAACATTTATACTCCGTTGAAAATTTCAAGTTTGTTTAGTAAATGGACTATACAGGCATGTGCATAACTTTTTACAGCGAGGGTTCAACAAAAGAAAGATAGAAAACAGTTCTGCATGTACTGAAAGCTACGACATGCATTCGATCTAAACCTTTACATCCTCTTTCCACAGTACAGTTTAGGTCTTCGTACATGAAACCACAAAAACTCCCAAAATGCTAGCTAGCCTTATATGCTTATGAGTATATCGTCTGAGCCTGGTATCTAGCATTTCATAGGCAACAGATTTAAACTTTGTGTTTCTTGCAAAGTATGACGGCAAAAAGAACAATTCCAGTACATGTACTAGCCGACTAGCTTCAATCCAAGAAATTTTACTATGCAATCATTGGTTTCAACCGTGCCTGAATTTCATTAGACTCAAATCTACATTCATCTTGCCTTAATCATCATCAACACCAGCTATACTCACAACAAAAAGATGCCCAATAGTATCAGCCCATATTCACGTTCGAGCTCACTGGAAAGTATTCTGGTTGATGAAAGCGGGCTGAAGAAAGCAGACACAAATTCACCATATGATGATTTATCTTTCTCCACCAACAGTTACAGCATAGATGATACGCAAACAAAAATTGACCAAGAGAACCAGATCACAAAGTTATCAAACAGTACACATTCAGTTGGAGAAAAGCCTGTGGGCACTACCGGACAACTAGAGGAAAACACAATGAATTCAAAGGAAACAACCGAAGAGACTACCGGAGTCATTGAATTTGAAGGACACAAAGTCATTATAGAAACAAACGATGTGTTGAAGTCTTGGAAGCTCAAATTGCAAATGATCGCTTGTTTCTTATCTTTGATGATAGCAGGTATGATGGATCAGAGTTTGGGTTCTAACATTGAAAAATTGGTCGACTACTATAATTCAAGCAGGACCAAAGTGTCAAACATATTGATTTGTCAAGTGGTTGGTTATCTTGTGGGAAGTGCAGCTAACGAGCCATTACATAAGCTTATTGGAATGCATTGGTTATCGGTTCTAGAAGTTTTTTGCGTGATGCTAGACTGCATAGTGTTGTTCTGTAAAGCACCATTGGCGGTTCTCTGTGTCTTTGCTGTGGTCCAAGGTTTTGGCGAAGGTTCAATAGATTGTACATTGACTTTGTTCGTTGGAAAGCTAAAGTATCCAAATCAACTTCTTGGTATCATGCATGGATTTTATGGACTAGGATGCTTGGTTAGTCCTTTGATGGTTGTGGCATTCACTAATAAGGGATGGAGTTGGAATGTGTTTTATGGTGTTTTGTTTCTGATTGCTGCTTTCACGATGTTGCTTTGTTTGGTGGTATTTTTCAGAGAAACCAAGTGGAAGTATAGATATATTGAAAAGATCAAAAATGATCAAAATGAGAACGACCCAACTCTCAAAAAAGTTATTCTTAACAAATGGGTATTATTTATTGCTGGAACGCTATTTCTATATCTTGGATCTGAATTGTGTGTTGGTATCTGGTTGTACAACTACCTGCTCATAGGAAAACAGAAGGGCGACAAATTTGCATCAACTTATACTTCAATCTATTGGGCATTCTTGACAGCTGGAAGATTCATTATGGGGTTTGTCACTGGAAAGTGGTTTGACAGGAAAGAAATCAAAGCAATTCTCATATACACCTCCATGATAACGATTGGCTGCACTATATTTTGGGCTTGTTCAAACTATACCACCGTTCAGATAGTCTTCATCAATGTAGTTGGTTTCTTTGTCGGTCCAATGTTTGCCACTAGTATGTCTGTTGCACTTCATAGCTTGCCTGAGAACATTGCCAATATAGGTGTCCCCATCGCCTGTGGTCTTGGATCCGCTGGTGCTGCTGTTATTCCTTGGTTGATGGGCATGATCTCAGATAAATCTGTTCATGGAGTTTCAGGCAAGGGCTTGGTATATTTTCCTGTTTTGATTTTTTCAACTTTCACTGGAGCATTCTTGATGTGGGTGGTGTTCTATTTGTTGAACAGAAGAACGTTGGAAAAAGGTGAAAGATTGACCTGAAGTTTCAAATAGAAACATTGTTCTGGAATTTGATCCCTTGTATATGATACACTTCAGTAACTCATTAATATTGATATATATTAATATATATATTGATGTATATTGATATAGATTGATAGAAGGCAATAGATGTGAATATGTTATTGTACGTAAGCTTTCCTTATCTCTTGGAACGCTACATTAAAGACCATGTGTTTTCCAATAATATTGGCCTCAAAAATAGATCGGGAAATCTGACGGGTTTTGTCGTGCGCGACACAAAAAAAATTTAGAAAAAAATTTCAGAGATCCCATCTCAGATTTATTTTCGAGTCCTGCTTTTTGTGGTTTTATCGTTTTTTCTCCCTTTTACTTTACATTTGAATTCGTCCTATCGAATCACTCATTATAGATCAGATAATTGAAAGGCAACAACAATACAAATAAATCATGTCTGAAGCAGCACAGAAACTCAACTCCAACCCAGAAATTCTTTTAAAGAAAAGAAAGAATGCTGATAGATTACGTTTAGAAAAACAAAAGCTACAACAACAAAAAGCTCTTCAAGAAAAGAGAAGAAAGCAAGAGAAGAGAAACTCTAAATTCATAAGAGCTGAAACACTAGTTGCCAAACATCGTTCCACTGAACGTGAAAGAGCCAGAATTCAAAGAGTGACATTGAACGAAAGACAGCAAAAACAGTTAATTTCCAACGGTACAAAACGTTCGATAAATGACAATGAAGATGAAGACCAATTAGCCTTTGTGGTGCGTGTGCCGGGTCCTCATGGTGCCAAAGTCCTATCTAAAGCTCAAAAAGTTTTACGTGTTTTAAGATTACAACATAACTACCAAGCTACATTTATCAAATTGAATTCTACAGTGAGACCATTGCTCAGATTAGTGAATCCATATATTGTCATTGGCGAACCTTCATTAGCCACTGTTAGAGAGTTAATTCAAAAGAGAGGTTCCGTCTTGGTCCCTGAGACGACGGAGAGTTCAGAAGCACAAGAAGAAGGAGCTGAAAAAAAGATGAAGGAAATTCCTTTGAATGACAACAATTTGATCGAAGAACAGTTGGGTGAATTTGGAATTTTATGTGTTGAAGATATCATTCATGAAATTGTTTCCCTTGGTGAGAACTTCAAGGCTTGTGTCAAGTTTCTGCAACCTTTCACTTTAAATGCTCCTGTTCATGGTTGGGGACCGCTCAGTAAGTTGAAGAGAGCTGAATTGAGAGAAGAAAAGAAGGAAAGAAAAGTTAACAATGCTGGTAACGCTCCATTAAATGAGGTTGATATCGATGTTTTCATCTCTGAACAAATTTGATTTCGTTATAGAATTTAGACTTCCACTTGGGATATGAGCTTCATGTCTTCGTTTTTATTTTCTTGTATTTGTTCATCGTTGTCTCAATATCATATAATTAACGTTTCCGATATACAGAGTAAACTTTAAAATATATTTTCAGTTTTGAGTGTTCTGAGTTCTCATCCTTGAACTCCAAAGAGTTGCCTATTTTGGATAGACATTACGCGCATTAAACTTGTACTTAGTGAAGGATTAGGTGGGTGGTGCTTTTCTTCAATCACCTTCCTGCATGGGACAAATTGAAACCGTTGGCTAGCTGCGTATAGCCCTGTATCATCTAGATCTTCTCGGTTTCCCAGTTTCTCGGTTTCGAAATAGTTAGTTCATAATTTGCAATAACGGAAAATATTTAAATAACTAAAGACTTTAAGGATAATTAATGCTCCAGAATGCCCTACCGTTGAAAAGTTGGAGAAGTTGATGAAGAAGATAATCCATCGGTATCAGATTCCTCTAAGGATCTGAATTGGTGAAAGTGAAATTTAGTTTAATATTATGAGAGTAATCCATCCATTTTCCGGCTTTTTGTTCTTTTTATTCTTTTTCTTCGTCGGAAATGATGAGCTTACTAACCATTTAAATAAATAGTTTTTGAAATTATATATATATATACTCATATGTGTATATTTTAATAAATTTGATGTTTTAGGTGAAAAAAAAATGCTGCCTGTTTCCACTGATGACTGCTCAGTTCAAGTCATGTTCACAGGCTATATTTTGCCTTCAATTTTCAATGAATTTTACCGATTTGCCAATCTATAATTCATATATAATGGGAACTCTTTTTATTTTATTTTGATAGTTATATTGGCCATAGCCTATATACTTGTAACCAAATGTAGAAAGGAACTCAATTGATCTCCTCTTATATCAAAAAAGAAAAAACAGTCGATCTGACTCATAATTTTAATGTTCCTATAGTTATAGCAAGCATTCAAAGGGGCCGGCAGCGCGTCCGCCACCCACTTACTTGGCTTTTTGAGTTTTGATAGGAGCCCATACAGATTCCATACGCTTTAAGGCTTCTCCATTCACGTATACCAAATTTACAAATGCCGTTTGAATTTAACTGATCTAATTGACTAAAAAAGTAGTCTATTCTATGGTCGTGTGAATAGTGAACAATGAGAGCCTTCCTCTTTTCTGGCTTTCTAGCTTGATTCCCACTTCTTTTCACAATTGAGCCTGTGCTGTTACAAGCTACCGTTTTCCAAATATAAGTTAATACTTTTTGACTACTTCTTATATTTTACTTCTACTTACAAAAGATATAATGTCTTCTTCCAACAACATCCAACTTTCCGTATTTCGGGAGCATCCTATCTTTCAAACAATTGACCAAAGGGACCTAGAATCAGAAAACTTTGACATGTCTTCAGAAGACTACGATATCCACAACCAACAACCAGAAATGTCACCAAACGAGCAACGCAGACTCCTAAACTTGGAACAAGCAGGAGGTCAGAACAGCACAGGTTTACTTGAAGATGATAATTTAGACCATGAGTTCAACTTACTTCGTACCATCGAGTACAGGGGCCACCAAGTGGTTCTTGAGTCTATTGATGTTACTGTTTCATGGAAGCTTAAACTTCAATCCATTACCTGTTTCCAATACCTTTTGGTGGTTGGCTTCATGGACCAGGCCATTGGTTCAATCATGCACTATATGTTGGAATACTACGAAGTTGATAGATCCCAGTTGTCATTATTATTCTTGCTTCAACTTTTTGGTTATCTTGCTGCCAGCTTTGCCAACGATACGTTGCATAGAACAATAGGTTTTGGAAACTTAACAAGCTTTGCTATGTTTTGTGTGATGGCTACTTGCATTGGCTACTATTTGAAATTTCCTTTGACGCTCATGTTCATATTGTCCATATTTCTAGGATTTGGAATCGGTACTGTTGACTGTTGTGTTAACGTGTTCTTTGGAAATATGAAGTACGCAAATCAATTGCTTGGAGTCATGCATGCTTTCTATGGTGTGGGTTCTCTTTTTAGTCCTATTTTAGCAATTCGTTTGATTGAAGTGGGCTGGAAATGGAATCAATATTACTTGTTGCTATTCGGATTCTCTACAACAGCTTTTGTTTTCTCTGTGATCATGTTCAGAAATGAGACCAAGTGGAAGTACATGTATATGGCAGAACAGAAACAATTGAAGGAAATAGAAAGAGATGGTGGCATTTCACAAGAGCCAGCATCAATGTCAGAATTACTTAGAAACAGATACGTCTTATTCTTTGCCCTTACTTTATTCCTGTACTTGGGTTCAGAGCTATGTGTTGGTATCTGGTTCTTCAACTACTTGATTACCATCAAGAAAGTCGTTGAAAGATCGGCTTCATATATCACTTCTTCATACTGGGCTTCCCTAACAGCAGGCCGTTTCGTTTTGGGTTTTGTCACTGGACACTTTTTCGAAAATAGTGAAGTGAAAGCAATGGTTCTTTACACAGGATTGATCTCTAGCGGTTGTGCTGGGTTCTGGGTGTTTAAAAGCTCCACCTCATTCCAAGTGTTCTTCATTGACTTTATTGGCTTCTTTGTTGGTCCAGTGTTTGCAACCAGTACTGTTATCGCCATCAAATGTTTACCTGCTAGAATTGGCAGTGGTGGTGTTCCTGTCATCTGTGGTCTCGGTGCTGCTGGCGGTGCTGTCGTTCCTTGGGTTATGGGTAATATTGCTGAAAAGTTGGGAGATGGTACTTCAGGTTCAGGTTTAGTTTATTTCCCTAATATGTTGTTCACTACTTTTACTGGTGCTTTCAGTCTTTGGTTTGTTTTCTACATATTGAATAGAAAGAAGTTGGAAAACTACGAAAAGTTGTGAGTTTACAGTTCATTTTACGAATATTGCGAGCTCATATATTGTTTTTTTTTTCAGCTAGAGCTTGAATCAATTGAAAATTGATCCATTGTGAGCATGTTAATATTACACATGTGCAATCCAAAATCAATAAACCAGACTCTTTATATACACGTTATATAATTCTTTAAATTATTTCTAAGCTATTATAGGCAAATTTAATGTAGAGCTAATTAAAGGTAGATCGAGTAATATGTTGGTACCCTAAATATAGCTTGCTGGTTGTGCATGAGTCATGACAAGTTATATATCGAGGAAAAGAATTATTATAATTGAACTAGTACGTACACTAAACTCTTAACTATAGAATCACACTATAGGGGCCATATAATTTATGTTTTCAAAAGGCAATATTGGTAGACCTATAGCTTAACTGTTAAGAAAATTTGCAGCATGTACCGGGCCCTATCTATAGGCCCTGAGTCGGCGGAAGTCGGCAGTCGGTTAGTTTCTCGCTAAATCTCCGCCACAACCCGCTGGACTCTGGATCGTATCATGATCATATCATGATCATATGCATCTAGAAATTACCGCTCGTAAATCGATTTGGCTAAAAAATTCGTGATTCCGTAAATTGTGATATTGAACAAAAGACACTTCTTAGCTTTGTCAATTTGATTCCCAGTACGTCCTGACTCCTTTCACACAAGAGCACACTGCACTATAGCTCTGGCACCATTTCACAAATATAAAATTCAAATTTTTGCAACTACAAATTTTGGTTATCATGTCTTCCTCCAACACCTTCGAGCTCTCCACATTTCCGGACCATTCTACGTCTCAAACAGCTGATCAACAAGACCAAGACTCAAACAACTTTGAAATGTCATCAGAAGACTACGAAATCAGCATTCAGCAATCAGAAACGTCAGCAAACAAACAACACAGATTCTCAGACTTAGAACGTACAGGAGGTCTGAGTAGTCCAATTGAAGATCAAAATCAAGATGACGATTTAGATCAAGAGTTCAACCTACCTCGTACCATTGAGTACATGGGTCATCCAGTGGTGCTTGAATCCACCAATGTTCTTGTTTCATGGAAACTTAAATTTCAATCTATGACTTGTTTCCAGTTCCTATTGGTGGTTGGGTTCATGGACCAGACAATTGGTTCGATCATGCACTACATGTTGGAGTATTATCAGGTTGACAGATCACAATTGTCACTGTTATTCTTACTTCAGCTTTTTGGATACTTGACTGCAAGTTTTGCCAATGAACCTTTGCAGAAAAGAATGGGGTTAGGGAATTTGACCAACTTGGCTATGTTCTGTCTCATGACCACATGTTTGGGTTTCTACTTGAAGTTTCCTTTGATTCTCATGTTCATATTGTCTATGTTCTCAGGATTTGGAATTGGTACTGTTGACTGTTGTTTGAACTTGTTTGTTGGCAATTTGAAGTATGCCAATCAGTTGCTTGGAGTCATGCACGCTTTCTATGGACTAGGTTGTCTCGTTAGTCCTATTCTATCTATTCATTTGATTGAAGTTGGCTTGGATTGGAATCAATATTATTTGTTGTTATTTGGTTTTGCTACAACTGCATTTATCTGCTCTGCAATTATGTTCAGAAACGAGACCAAATGGAAGTACATGTACATGACAGAACAGAAACACTTGAAAGAACAAAATGAAGATGATGGTATCCCTCAAGAACAAGCATCAATGTCAGAATTACTGAGAAACAGATACGTCTTATTCTTTGCCCTTACTTTATTCCTGTACTTGGGCTCTGAACTATGTGCAGGAATCTGGTTCTTTAACTACTTGATCACCATCAAGAAAGTCGTTGAAAGATCTGCTTCATACATCACTTCTTCATACTGGGCTTCTTTAACATTAGGTCGTTTCGCTTTGGGTTTTGTCACTGGTCATTTCTTTGAAAACAATGAAGTTAGAGCAATGGTTCTCTACACTGGATTGATTTCAGGTGGTTGTGCCGGGTTCTGGCTGTTTGAAAATTACACCTCACTACAAGTCGTTTGCATCGATTTTGTTGGGTTCTTTGTTGGTCCGGTTTTTGCCACAAGTATGGTTATTGCCATTAAATGTTTACCTGCTAGAATTGGCAGTGGTGGTGTTCCTGTCATCTGTGGTCTCGGTGCTGCTGGCGGTGCTGTCGTTCCTTGGGTTATGGGTAATATTGCTGAAAAGTTGGGAGATGGTACTTCAGGTTCAGGTTTGGTTTATTTTCCTAATATGATGTTCACTACGTTTGCTAGTGCTTTTGGATTGTGGTTTGGGTTTTATTTATTGAATAGAAAAAAGTTGGAAAACTATGAAAAGTTGTGAGTTTACTGTTTCTCTAGATACTAAATACTATTCCAGCTTTTTGTTTTGACTTTTCATTATATACCTGGCGTATATTTCCTCCATTGTTTTGTGAGTTTACTGTCTCTTTCAGCTTGATCCTTTATATTATACATGGTGCATTTACTTTTATCCAAATTAATCTTTTTCTTTCTTTCTTTTGGGTATATATTAATTAAGACATACAGATCAAATTATATAGGTCTAGACTCTTCGATTTGATGTTCATGATCAACATAAACAATTACATATCAAAACGAATCAAAGTGAAGGAAACCATAACGATGATCGAATCAAAGCTGCGGCAACTGATTCTCCCAATCCTCAAACTTTTTCACCTTCTTCCTTAACTGACCAACTTCCATATCCAAATCAACCATCCGCTTATAACAGGCCCGCAGACAAGACTTCTGCGTTTCAATGATAGCATCCCGATCCTCCAATCGTTTAGTAAGATACTCAATCTTCTTCTTACCCGAACCTGACGGAATAGCAAGTGGACTTAGATTCATCGATAACAATTTTTGTAATTCGGTGGATAACAAACTTTTTCGTTGTGGTGTTAGCATAGGCGCAGTTCCTGATGTTGCTGGTGTAGGTGCGGATCCAGGTGCTTGTGGATTAACGCACATATAAATAGGATGGATATAGGCATAGGGAGCTGTGTTAGTGTTAGGTGCTGTTCTGGAAGATGATGACGCAGTTGAGACTGTTGGTAAATCTGTTTGTCTGAAATTGTATTGCAAATTCTTTAGTGGTGGTAATGAAGTAGTCAAGATCGTAGAAGTAGCAGAAGTAGCAGCGATAGTAGACGTAGCAAAAGTAACAGAGGCATCAGAATACCCATTAGGACCAGAAGCATTAGAAACATTAGAAGCACCAGTAGGACCAGTAACACCAGAATCTCTATTTGAACCCGCATCACGAGCCCGTTCACGCGCCCGAATAACTAAACCATGATTGAATACCCTAGGAATCAAACTATCATCAATAATTTCTTTTTTCTTAATAACAAAATCATCAGGAGTGACATTCCAACGAGGATCATCATCCGGAGGCAAAACATCCTGATCAGTGACCAAAATCGGTGTGAATTTCTCTCTCATCTCATCAGCGACTTTCTCAAACCTGCGTCTTACACAATTCAATTCCGAATCATTCAAGATCTGTTTGAACCCAATCAACTCACTCCATTCAGTTTTCGGTGGCATCAACAGAAAATCACTCGTTGAATCGGTTGTACCCATGGTCAAGTTTGCCAAACTGCAGTGTTTTTCAATTATGTTGGACACAGTACCCAAATCACCACCTTGTTGTGCTAGCACATTGACGGTTTCTTGGTCTAACACGGGCTCACAGTTCAGCTTAAGCTGTTCAGCAAACGGTTCTTGTTCTTCATAGTTGTCTAAGATGGCCATACGATAACTAGCCCCAATTTCAGGATCACTAGGTGCGAAGATCCCAGTGCACTGGAAAGCATGTGTGATTGTCATCTTGGTGAAGTTTTTTGTGGTTAATGCAAACAAAGAGCAGAAAGCAGCGATACTTAACGTAACCTTCAATTGGGTTTTCAGTTCGTTCAATGATGGAATGCCACATTCTGGATCTGTGTTACCTTGTACTTTTTCAACCTGTGCTTGCCTCACAATCTCAGACTCTTGTTGTGGTGTGAGTTGACCGTTTATAAAATTGGTGAAGTTTAAGTTGTTGAAGATGGATCCGAACGTGAGTGTGCGTTTTTGGAATATGCCTGTTTGTAATGGGTGTAGCACGTGGGTAGTGTTGGGTGGCATCACTTGGATGTTGATGTCGTTTCTGGCACATAGGAAACTTACGTATGTTGGTAAGTTTAGTTCGTCTTCTGGTAAGAGTAGGATAGTGGGGTGGTTTGTAGGAAGGCCTTCTTTGTGTTTCTGGCGTTGTATTTCTGGGATTAGGTGGACTTTCAGGTAGTTGTAGAAGGCATCTTTGGTGAGCATTCCGGTCTTTGACGTGCCCCATTTTTTGACGTGCTCTGTTGGAAGTTGACTCAGGATTGTGGTATCTGGAGGGACGATTCCGTATCTTGGCAATTGATCACCACTTATCGTGAAAGCTTCAAGCAAAGTGGCTGCTCTTTCTCCATCCTCAAATTCATCATGACTAGTAGTTGGCACAAACTTGATATCACCCGAACTCTGACAATTGATCTTCGCACATATCCCATTAACAGCCACCATCAAAGGCAACTTCTCCAACCCAGTCAACTTCTTATCCAAAGGCAAGTAATAAAGCCGTAACAAATTCTCTGGTCTCTGTTCAAACACCTCATTCTTAGGTAACCGAACCACGCCAAACTTATTAATCAACCCCTTACTTCTTCTCAAGAACACGCTATAGATAGCCTTCGTGACGACGGTATCGTCTCTCACAGGAAACGGCACACCCTGCTCCTGATACTCTTTCCGAACACCATCCATCAAAAGCAACATCTGCGGATAACTAACATACCCGTTCCCGTGGAAACACACCGACCGGGAAAGCAGTTCCTCCACCTCCGTCGTCAGTTTCCTCGACACGGTCCCACTTCGTGTCCGAACAACACGATACTCGCCAAGCAAATACTTCTTGAGTTTCTCCTTCTTGATCCTGTTCAGTTTCGCACAATGGGTCATTGAACTGCTCACGTCAAGCAATATGAAATCGGAACATGCTTTTTGAATCCGCTTGGTGTTTTCAAAATAGTACTGTGATGCCGCCTGTGGATGGAAACCCGGGACGTATAGTTTGGAACCTTTCTTGACTCGAAGTGACTTGAATTTCCCGCTTTGCAAAACTGTGTATTCTGTTGAGCCATCTGGTTGGGTTTTCCCGTTTGTGTCGATGATGGCCTTTTCTGACATCATTGAGGCAAAGACTTCAGGTTGATGCGTTATTGGGTCTCGTTCGAATGCTGACGGGTCTGTGTTGTTGTCGAGTCGTGTAACGTGTTGTGGTTCCATGTTGCTAAGGGTGAAGATGGTGAGTGTGGGAACCGCATTGTTAGGGGCTCCTGCTGGTTGCGTGGGAGCCATCTTGATGATGTGGGGTTTATTGGTTGTTGTTGTTGAATTGATGGGAAAAGGGACACAAATTTAGAGGTACTGTTGATAATGATGCTGATGATGATGCCTGTTTGAACAATGAACGTGAATGTCCCATTCGGATCAGTTGGTACCCTGAGCATTTTCGAATTTTTGGTGGTTCGAGTCGTGCACAACTCAATCTCATTTGCATCTATAACTAAAAGTACACCACCCAGTGCCCACCAGCCTTCAAATTTCTGCACACCCTTCTTTTATCAGCAATCACAACACCCAACCCCCTATCTCCCACATCCACAACAACCACACAGACCCCATACACTCAACAAAAACAATGACAGAATCATGGATCAAAAAACTATCAGGACTTCCAAGTCCCGAAATGGAAACCAAATTGAACGAACTAATAAACACATCAATCTCAAAAGATCAAGAATTATTCATGCAATTTCAAAAAAACTTGAAGAATGACCTAACCAACACGAAAGAACTACAGACACAACTCTCTAATTATGAAACTACTTTGAATAGTGAACTTGATAAGGCTATGTATGAGTCACAGTGGTTGGATTAGTGAGGTGTGTAGGTGTGTCCACTGCTTACAACTCACGGAATGTGTTGGTGTTAGAAGGTCAATCGATCAAGTTGAGACTGGATTTACTGGGTTCAGGAATTTGTTTCTTTGGTTGTGGCATGAGTACGGTTGATACATGGAAATCAAAATAGAAGATGAAATCGAAATCAGAATGGTTTTAGGTTGTTTAGAAAGATGATCAGATCCACTGTTGTCAGCAATTAGATTAAAACCTGGCTCAAGGTTAGTTGACAAACTCTTGGCATCACAATCAGAGTTTGAAACATGCATGCATGTCTCCAATAAATCTAGCTCATTACAGTCATTTTTGATGGACCAAACCAGAAGGTGGAATCGACGGTACGTGGAATTGGGCAGGCTTTGTCTATAATTTACTTGAATTCGTCTAATTTACTTGAATTTCACCTTAACAAACTAATTGTTATGGTTGATACACATGGAAATGGAAATAGAAGATGAAATTGAAATCAGAATGTTTTTGGGTTGTTTGGAAAGGCTGGTGTTGAGATCAACTGTTGTTGACAACAACGATATGATTTACACCTCAGGCTTGTCCGTTTAGCTCAAGGCTGGTTGACAGCTACTTGACATCATACTCAGAGCTTGGAACATGTCCCAATTGAACTGCCAGCTAATGGTTTACGTGTTGATGATAATAATTGGTCCATGACGGACCAAACCTGAAAGTGAAATCGACCACCATGTGACATTTGGTTCTTTGTTTGATTCACTTAAATTTCAGCTTGATTAACTTAACTTCTCCAAATATTCTGATCTTTCAAGTTATAACTTCGCCTGAACAAGTTTCATATAGGTGTTTTACTTTCCAAGGTGCGTATCAAAAGTAGCCAGTAATTCAGTTTTGTCGCTACTTTCCCTGCGATTGTGTGTGCGGTCTCCCTGGAAACTTAGCAAGTGCGATTTGTTTACCTTTCAACAAAGTTTATCTGGAGACTACTAGGACTGCAGGTTAGTAGGTACACCCAAATTTGAAGTTGGTTTGCTGATTTGATTTATGATGAGACGATATACATGGTATGATTGATGATGATGAAAAGGAGGAGGAGGAGGATGTGCTAGAGCAGTTAATGATTGGTGTTTCTGTGAATTGAATGAAAACGGTTTGCAGCGGAGAAGACATTGGATCAAGGATCGAGGATCGAGATCAAGATGAGCAATGTTGAGATTGCTCTATGTATATGCTTCTGGATGAATGCATTGATATTTCAAATTAGAATTTTATATAGACGTACGAACATGAAGAACAGTTGTCAAAACTTACCCTAGTATATGCGATTTAAAGTTTGATTTGTCTATTGTGTAGTTGTGTAGTTGTGTAGTTGTGTAGTTGTGTAGTTGTGTAGTTGTGTAGTTGTGTAGTTGTGTAGTTGTGAAATTTGTAAATTTTTGTTTATACTCATGTCTGAATCAGCAATCAATCATTCTGTTTTATAGATAGAATTACTCAAAACACATCCAATACAGCATACCCCATCAGTAATTCTTTCTATAAGAAACAATACTAAATGTAGTGGTAGTGAAGTCTGACACATTACATTACGTATGAGTACCATCATGGAGAAGTTACAGACAATAGAACTGCATGGAGTCGGATTTAGTATAGGAACGGGGAAAAGAATTACTTTAACAGGAAGGTGAGCGATGAGTCAGCAAGTGGGGGGATTGCCTAAAGTGGAGCGAGATACGAGGAATGGGGAATGGTGCTAGTATGTGAAGTCGGTAGAGGCTGTGCCTGACTAAGTTGACTAAAGTTTAGAGGTGGCTGGCCTTTTGTAGCTGAGAGTGAGTGAGAGTGCAGCAGCAGCAGCAGCAGCAGCAGTTCCCTTAGTTCCTGGTAACTGGTTCCTTGGTTCCAACTTCCCCCGGCCGACCATTGACCAACTTCGAGCAGTGTCAGCAGTGTTGGCCATGGTGTTGGCCATGGCTGCCTGCCTCGTTCTCGTTTCACTCACTCTTACCATACCCTACGTACTGTACCCACCAGAACAGAACACACTTGTACAACACAACCATCTGATACTTGCAACTGTATCTATCCCACTCTGATCTTCCTCTTTTCAACACAGTTCATCACTTGCCATCACTCGCCATCACTTGCTATTCACACGCTCCTTTCATTCATTTCATATCTCTGAGTCTTTGACCAATCACCAAATACCAACACAAGACTCAACAAGTGTTTTCTCATCAATTTCGAATTCGAATTCCATCCACCGACACGGGTTGTCAATATTTCTTCCTTAATTTCAACACACATTCAACAACAAATCACCAAACAACTCCCCAACTAATAATATAACAGCAACCATCAAATGAGTTTGGTGTCCCAACAACAACTGTTGCAAAACCAACTAAGACTCAAACAATTGGACGAACAAAGGCTTAAACAATTTGAACAAACTAAATCATTCCAATCAAGCAACACACAAGAAGTCTTACAAAATTTACGCAAAAGAGAAGCTGAAAAAATGGTGCCCACTCCACAAAAGGATCCAACGGATCCCACATCAGTGCTGATGCCAACTAATGCTAATCCAACTGAAGTTTTGGCTTCAAGATTTAACTCATGGAGAAACATCATCGGTTGTTTAATTCATTATCTCAAAGAAATCGTCTCAGTTCATGAAGAAATCTCAAGACAACAAATCAGACTTCATCATGCCATCACTTTTCCCTTCATCACTCAAGGCCTAGATGGTGACTATTATCAACCTATAAGACTCAACAATTCTTCTGGTTCAGGTGGTGGAGCATCCAACTTATTCCATCACAACAACAACGATACTGGTGCCTCTGGTGGTGGTGCGGGCAGCGGTGCTGGAGGAAACGTGGCTAGTGACCTGGCTAGACAAAACGATGACTTTGAAATGGCCCGGAAGTTCTTCTTACCATTAGGCAGTGGATCCGTTCAGGACTTGCCTACGTTGTTGTATCAATACCATTCTCGTGCTGCTCAATTGGCGCAAACTACAGTGAAGGAGTTGAATCAAACAATTATCCCAAGATTGGAAGACTTGAAGAGAGATTTACTTGTCAAGATAAAAGAAATCAGAACTTTACAATCTGATTTCAAGACTCAAATAGGTACGTTGCAACATCAAACGAAGTCCAGTCTTTCTGCTTATGCTGCTGCCATTGACATGGCTAAGAAAAACCCATCTCATTTGGACCCAAAACAGGACCCTCATATCTTGAAATATGTCTTGGACAGACAAATTAAAAAACAACTGACTGAAGAAAACTACCTCCATGAAGCATTCATCAACTTGCAAACCTCGGGTAAAGAATTGGAAAAAGTGGTGTACATTGAAATGCAAACCGCATTAACCGTCTATGCGAAACTAATGGGCCAACAAGCGCAAAACGTGTTCGATCAATTGATTTCCAAATTGGATATGGGTATCCTCACTAAAGATCCAGCTTTTGAATGGGACTCTTTTGTTGCTAAAGACACAGCCAACTTTATCGACTTGAACTTGCCTATGCGTCACTCCTCCGAGATCCAATACAGGGGCCAAAATGACCCATTGGCATTCGAGATCCGGTCGGGTTACTTGGAACGTAAGTCGAAATACCTCAAGTCCTACACTCGAGCATGGTATGTGTTGACGCCGTGTTTCATTCATGAATTCAAGTCTTCGGATCGTAAGAAAGATCCGTATCCTTCAATGTCACTACCTTTGGAAGACTGCTCTATTTCAGAACATTCAAGAAAAGACGATAAGAACCCTGATGCGTTCCATAAGTTTGTGCTACATACTAAGTCTTCGGGTGGTGGGTTAATGAGCAAAGGACACAATTGGGTTTTCAAAGCTATGGGTTATGATCAGATGATGCTGTGGTATAACGATTTGAAGAAATTGACTCAGATGCCTACCCCTCAATCAAGAACAACTGTGGCTTGGGAAAGACGTAAGTCTAGAAGACTAGCATCTCTGGCTACATCAGGTGCACCATCCAGATCATCGTCCGTTTCAACAACCAGAGCATCAAGAGCCGGAGCTGGTGTCCGTACCTCATACACCGGTGGCATCTCTGGCGGTAATCCAGCAATCCAAGTGAACAGTTCCCCACGCCATCAATCCACATCACGAATGTCCCAAAGAATGAGTCTCCGTAATGATTCCTCAGCACTATCAGCAAACCAAGTTTCAAGAATGTCAATGAGCCATGACTCACTCTCCACTCATTCCGCGGACACAGACACGATGCTTGCTATGCCTGTTCGGTCACCACAGGTTGGTTCAAATGGGGCCCAGTTTGGTGGTGATTTGAGTGCCTATAAGCCTAATAACCGCGGTGAGGTTTTGCCGAATGGTCAGTTTGCCGGTAAGAGGTTTACTGAGATTGGTAGGGTTGATGATGGTGGTGATTTCGATGGTGGGTTTGATGGTGGTGAAGGGGATGTTACTGTTGGACAGCAGGATTTGTATCCTGTGGGTGATGATGTTGGGTCTAGAAAAGTTACGCAGCATATGTATTGAGACTGACCGGTGGTTGGTGAGGTGATTTGAAGGGATTTTTAACTGGTTTATGCTTGGGTTTTTGGTTTTGTTGTGAGCTTGCCGTTATTGAATATTTTTTTTTGTTCCCCCAATTCCAATATACTTTTCAAAATTCATCATAGGATGATTTGATTTTCCTTCTGAACCAATAATTGTTCCGTTTTATCTTGTTTGCTAACTGATGATCTGTTGGTTTGTCTTTTCTTGCTCTAGCCTGCCATACACACACACACACTCTCTCTCTCTCTCCCTCTCTTCCCCCTCCACTCCATTTTCTATATGCCTTCCAAAAATCTATTCCACTCCATTGACGCAACTCCACCACTGGTTTTCAATTCATTGTCATTGTGTTGTTTTCACTCCTGCTGACGGCCCACACTACTTACTTTGCTTTTCTCATGTTTTATCTTTTTTTAGTGTATTGATTTAAGGCTGCATTTTAAGGTCCAGTTGTTGCATTGTCTTTATTCTCTTCTCTTTTCCTGTTTTGCTGTTTTCTTGTTTTTCTTTATGTTTTCCCCCTTTCTCTTTTCAACTTGCGTTTTCCTTTGTTTTTTTCTTTCGTTTAGTTTTTTTCATACCTTGGTCCATCATCGTTGTCATTTGTCTTTAATCCCCACTGGTTTTCCAACTTTGTTGCTTCAAAAACAACCATGATTACTCCATCCCATCCCATCCACCCCTATTTTTCCCAATTGTTTGTGTCATTCATTCTTATCCAATTTAATTTTGTTCAGTCAATTTGTATCACAAAAAAAGTTCAAAAAAAAGTACTTACCTACCTACGTACCTCAATCTTACTCCATTCCTTTCCTTCCTTTAAACTTTCATTGAAAATTGAACAGCAATAACAACAAACAAAAAAAAAAAAAGCAAGATCAATTCAACAAATTGTCTCCCTGTTTTTGTTTTTCATGGTTATCAATACATCATATTCCAAACACACCACACTTACCATGTTTTTTGTTCTCATCCCTAATATATCTCTCCCCCACTACTAGCTTCCTTCCTCCCAAATTTTCAATTCCTCTCACTGCCTTTTCTTTGTTTCTGTTTTAACTTTTCTTCCCTTCTTCTTCCATTCATCAATTTCACCTTCTCCCTTCTTCTCCTTTTTTTTTTCGAATGTCTTTACTTCTACATCTCTCTCCTACTACTTACTCTATATTTGTTTTCAATATATACTTTATCCACTTGTATGATTAAAAAAGTTCCATTCCATATTCGAGCATTGAATGAAAAAATGAGCAGGAAATGGCTCAATTCGGTAGTCAGATCTCCAGCCACCTACGTGACATGTGTCGTGTGGCGCACCATTATGGGTAGTGTGAGGCGCAGTGAGTTGCTATGACCTATACGGTATACGGTGAAATGAAGTGAAATACGGAGATTCAACTTTTTGCAACAAGTCACAGTCAGTTGCAAGTTGCAACAGCTCAGGTGACGATACTTAACTGTTGGCTCAAAAATCAGAACTTCATCTTCTGGCCATCTATCTTGCTGTCTGTCAAACGAGAGATCTTTCCAGTAGTTCCCACTGCTATTCCACTGACTACACTTCTTTTTTTTCCTTTTTTTCCTTTTTTGCTGATAACAACAATCAAGAAGCTGTCAAATTTTCAAAGCAGGCAGGCCATAATAAATCGCCCATCTCATCTCCACCAAAAAAAAAACGCAGCTAAACGTATACCAATCACGGAATAGACTACACACTGCACAGGCTACTACTGCAAGAAACAACAACATACAGAATTGAAGATATGGTCAAGACATCAAAAAGGTCATTGTTCAAGAGAGTAGCTATACCGTTGGGACTCTCATTGGTTACATTGGCTAGTTTATTCTGCTATACTGCACAACAGCAACAGCAACAGCAACTGTCCATCTCTCAGCTTCCCGGTTTCATCTCCGATACAATCCAACAGGGTACAGCAGCCATAAGCAATGAAGTAGACACCAATGACAAGCACATCCCTAGTGTCAATAAGAACAACAGAAAAGGTCCAGTGAAGATAAAAGTGAACGAATTACAAGACTCACCAGAGTTACAAGAACATCTACTAAAGCTAGGTCTAACACCAAACCACTCCATCCATGTTCAACAACTAGATCCTGTGTCTGGGGAAACATACAGCTCGAAGAAACTCCATGGCCGATTCCTCCACATCACCGACATGCACCCCGATGAACTGAACGTGATTGGAGCCGACATCAGTGAGCAATGCCACCGTAAGCATAAGCATACACCGAAAGACGAAAAATCGCATGTTTTCGGAGACGCCATGTCTGGTTGTGACTCACCTATGGACTTGTACCGTGACACGTTATCGTGGATCAAGGAGAATTTGAAAGACCATATTGATTTTGTTGTTTGGACAGGTGATAATATCAGACATGACAATGATCGGTTGAACCCACGTACTGAGATGGATATCTTTGATATGAATCGACAAGTTGCTGATTTGTTCACGGAGACGTTCATGGATGATGATGAAGATGATGTGATGCCTATTGATCGAAGAGTCAGTGTTGTTCCAAGCTTGGGGAATAATGACGTGTATCCTCATAATTTGTTTGCTCCTGGTCCAACGTTACAGACGAGAGAAATGTTTCAAATTTGGAGAAATTTCGTTCCTTCTGAACAAATGCATGTTTTCGATAGAGGTGTTTATTTCTTCAAAGAGGTTATTCCTGGTGAGTTGGCTGTGTTGTCTATCAATACGTTGTATTTTTTCAATAAGAATCCGTTGAATGATAATTGTGATTCTAGAAAACAACCAGGTTATAAGTTGTTTGAGTGGTTGGGTTATACTTTGAAAGAGTTGAGAAAGAGAAATATCAAGGTTTGGTTCATTGGCCATGTTCCTCCAAACCCAAAGAACTTGCATTTGAGTTGTTACAATAAGATGAGTGTCTGGTTACATGAATACAGAGACATCATCATTGGTGGATTATACGGACACATGAACATCGATCATTTCTTCCCATTGGATTCAGTCAAGTCTTGGAAATCAATTAGAGCCCAATTAGCAGCCAAGGGACTCACTGAGGAAGCCGCTGCGTTGCAATTCAACACATATGGAGACGATGAAGATGAATTTGACGACAACTTGAAAATGTACCAGGACTTACAATTGATCGATGAAGACGGAGACTACGCAACAGAATCTTTGTCCAAGAGATACGAAGCCGCTCCTCAGGGTAAAGTGACATACTTGGAAAACATCAGAGACGTGCTCTTAACCAAAGTGAAAGGACCAAAGAAAGGTGGTTTACACGGTGAACGGTATGCGTTTGCTCACGTCACAACCTCCGTGATCCCGACTTTCAACCCAGGTATCAGAGTCTGGGAATACAACATCTCGTCACTGTACCAAAGCATCGACTCCGTTCACCAACAGGAACAGTTCGAACCATGGTCTGATTTCTTCACCAGACTAGAAACTCAACTTGCCGAAAGTGACGCCATCACATCAATGCTCGACACGTTTGACGATATGGATCCAATTCATTTACAATACAGTGCCCCAGGTGTCGATAAGACCATCCCACCTGTGATGCCTGCTGGGTTGCCATTGGGTCCAGGTTACGTTTCTCAGTTGTTTAGTCCGGAGAAGTATACGCAGTTGTTTATTGATTTGAAGAAAGTTGAGAAGTTGGATAATTGGACTTTGGAGTTCAAGAAACAGTATTCTACGGATGAGAGTTATGGGATGGAACAGTTGTTGGTTGCTGATTGGGTTAGGCTTTCTAGACAATTGTCGAAGAGTTCAAAGGGTTCAAAGCCTTTGGAGAAGAGAAGTGGTGGTGGTGATGAGGATGCGGAGGATGATGGTGGGTTGTATGAGGGTGAATGTATGGATGATGGTGATGTTGAGATTATGAAGGGTAAGAAGTTGTGGGAAAAGTATTTAGATCATGCTTTTATAAGCACCGGTTACCAGAAGTTTGAGTTTGCTAAAGAGTGATGATCTGTGTGGTTTTTGAAATATTGTTGTTAATTTTTTGTGCGTTTCTTTTCGGTTCTATATATACATTTAAATTAAATAACCTGGTTAGATATGTTTCCTGTGCTTTTGTTATTGCTATTCTATTAAAATTTGATTTCAGTTTATTTAAATTGTCTTGACTTATGCACCAGTTAAATTCACCACGTCAAATTATTTATATCAGAACAGTACATAAGTATCGTGTATAATTGAGCAATTCAAAATATGGAATTGTAATTTCGGTCATTTATACAACCCCCAGTTGCCATCTACCTCAAATTTGATATTCTTTACGTATTCAATGGATTCAAACATCTGTTCAATGTAGCTATCATCTGCATACCGCTCAAGGGATTTGGTAAGCTCCACACCATCTTCTTCATCGTATGAGAGAATGATGGTTTCAGTTTCACCGTCCGGGCCACATTTCAACGTGATATTTCCATTTCCCGATAAGATGATACGCTTCAAAGAGCTTTTGGGGATCTCATGAAGTTCAACTCTACTGACCCCCAGCTCGGCATGACTATCTTCATCATTACCACGAAAATCCATCCTTAAAATATTCAAGTCAGGAGGCCACTCATTGATAAGCAAGTGAGAATCATTGCCAATACTAAGGTCCATCCCTGATAAACCTTGAAGTGGTGGGCAGAAACTTTTCCAAAAGTTAGATAAATAAACACTCTCGTAAGCTTGAATTGTCAGTATCCTCAACGAGGAGCAAATACTAGAAGAAAGAACACACTGATTAAGAGCACCAGCATCATCATCATCAACACCAACATAATCCATCGATATCGACAATTCTGTCAAATTCTCCAATGGTAAAATGAAGTTTCGGAAAACATACGGTATGTCATATGCCCCCGATTCCTCAAAACCAATCTTTAAAGATTTTAAAGTGTTTGGTAATCGTTCATTGATTGCGAATGCAGGAACATGGAGATTTTTCAAAGGAAGTGAACTTTCTGAGTGGTCAAGCCTGTCAGATTGCAAAGTCAAATCTTCCAATTGAGGAAGGTTTGTGAGCGAAAGTTGTTTCCTGGGCTCCTGACAGAAGGGTGCCATACGTAAGTCCAATTTGGTAACAGAAGATGGCAACTTATCTATGGATGATTGTACAGCTTCAAAAATATCATAAGGAGGCCAAGGTTCGGAGCTTTTGGAAAGTGGTTTGTCAAGAAAATAAATAATGGCTTCAGACAAATTGGTCAACTCTTTCACGTTGATGATTTTAGGAACTTCCCGAGCGTAAACTGTGAGTTCTCTCAAAGATAAAGGAAGTCTGATACTAGGGATATCGTAACTCATGTCCACTTCAAGATCAATTGACTGTAATGTGGTAGAAATTGTGTCGAACAATGAAGCATCGAGAGAATCAACAGTCAACCTGAATTTTTTCAATAAGTGTGCATTTTTCAAACATAGCTTAGACTGACAATAAGCTGTAAGATCTTCCAAAGAAGAAATATTGTTGATCCATTCAACGTTTTTTGGGTATTCGTATTCATTATCAATAATCACTGAGTCACAGCAATTCGCCAACCTTGAATATATCTCTGAAACGGAAGGTGATGGACTTGCGTTGATACTGAAAGAAGTGGTTAAAATATCTCTGTTGTTGGATATGATATTCTCTAGGGTTCTGTGATACTCACGTACTTCCTCTTCATCTCCATAACAGGCGGAAAAAGATAACTTCAACGATATCTGATTCTTTCTGTCCTTAGGAACACCGGAACTGTAAGCTCTCCATTTTTCCACTAGTTTCTTCACAAAGTTAATATGTTCTGGTTTCAAAAATATTGAGAGTTCCAAGTTGAGAGACAACCTAGAATTGGAAACCATCCAATCTGTCACATATTTCTCTACCTTGCAGTTAATGGATCGAAGCTCACCATTCTGAAGTTCTAAGTTCACTAACCGAGTAAAGTTTTCGAAACCACCACCTTGTGAATACAATTCTTCAGTTGAAATTGTCAATGAAGTTACACATTTGAAGAACGTCATTTGAAATTCTTCTTTTAAAATGTAGGAGATTCTATGGACAGTCACTTCCTGGAAACTTTCTATGAAACCTAACAAATTGGGAGTGTGCACCACTTTAGCAGAACTAATGTAATCATTAATACATAGATGTTTCATTGAAATTGATCTTGATATTATGAATTCTGCAATATCATTAAAACAATCATGATTGAGGATATAAACGTCAAAAGATAACTCCTGTAACACCAACGCCATGATGTCATCGAGAATTGGGTTATATCCGATGAGATTGAAAATTTGATAAGGATAGAGTTCGTCTTTCCACCCCCAAGTGTACAACGGTCTGATTGATCTCAGAATGGCATGTTTGAGCACCAGGCATCGAACTTCAAGTGGGAGTGATCTTGTGATTTCCAAAACATTGACTGCAGAAGAACTTGAATTTGACATTATTTTCCGTTTGTTACCCAGCTTTTCAGTTGAAAACGAAGACGTATCATTCACAGAGTTAGTGGACAGTTCGCCATCTTTCAGAAACCCAGAGGAGGTGTTGTTTTCTAACGTATCATCGGCTTTTTCTGGTTCTAACTTCAGTTTTGCAACTGTCTCATGCAGGCAACAACTTGAATTTTCATCTGGATTTTTCATCAACTGTGAGTCTTGTTCCATTTTGAGAGGGTGTTGTGTTGTGTTTGATTTGATGGAAGATGTGAGATGGGAGTCGACTTGCTGTTTGTAATGGATGTTTGATTAGGTAAAATCAAATATTCATGGATCAAACCAAGCCCAAGCCAAGGCCCCGATTTGACCGTTTGGTTTGGGGACTGGTCCTTAATTGACTCCTGGGCAGTGGGCCCTTGCCTTCACCAAAAGGCTAGCAGAACTTAGAAGTCATTTAGCTTCGATTCTTATAGTTTCTGGAGAACATGGATCAAATTCTCAGAAGTCAGAAGAAGAAGCCAGTATAGTTCAATCAAAGGATATCCCACCCACAATAACCCCACACATCAACTGAACTCACCAACAATGTTGAACGTTCTCAAACGTTGTTATTCAACAGCGACACCAGCAATAAAACGAACAGCATCTGAACTGATTGAAATCAAACACATCTTAAATCGATCAAGACATGCGGGTAAAGAGCCAGAATCCAGGTTTTGCAAACTTTTTGGTATGCATCAACCAGTTGGAAGATTGAAGTTGGAAACCAAGGAACTCAACAATATTTTGAACAACGTCTCGAGTGATTTGTCAAAGTTGAAGTATGATGACCTGTTCCATAACTCTGAGAATAATACATCATCGTCATTAATAGAGAAATTAGATAACAAATTAGAGGTATTGTCGAAAATGAGGTCTTCTAAAGTCAATGCTATGGAAATCACAAGATCACTCCCACTTGAGATTCAATGTCTGGTGCTCAAACATGCCATATTCTCGAATATATGAAAGATATACAAGCCCGGGCTGACTATTTGAGATCAGATATGGATATTATCGAATTTATCTGCTATAATCCAATTCTTGACGATATCATGGTACCGGTGTTACAAGAGTTAGATTTTTTAGATGCTCTCTTCACCCATGATGACTTTAAAGATATCGCGGAGTTCGTAATATCCAGATCAATTCCAATGAAGTATTTATCAGTTGGGGGTTGGGGTTCATCTAAGTTGGAACACAGTCCAAATAAGTTGGCTTTCATACAACGTTTTCAAGAAGTGACTGTGCATAACATACACTACATTTTGTCAGAAGAAGAACAAATGTCGTACCTCAAATGTGTGACCTCATTGAAAATTTCAACTGGGACTTTGCTGTGGGTGTTACAGGTAAAATGCGGTGGTTTCGAAAACTTTCCTCGGTTAGTGAACTTAGAACTAGTGATTCGTAATTTTCAAACCATTGAGAGCAACTTGGTGGAGAAAAATGTGACACAATGGATGGTTCACAATGCTAGGTTGCCTCTCAACTTGGAACTTTCAATAGATGTGGATCCAGAAAACATTAACCTAGTGAACAAACTCGTGGAAATTTGGAGATCATTCAGCTCAGGTGCTCATAATGAAGGAGGAAAACAGAGATCGTTGAAGTTATCTATTTCCATTGGTGATGATGCAAATGCAGAAGAGAAAGTACGTGAGTGCCACACAGCTCTTGAGACTATAATTTCCAACAACAGAGATATCATGACCACCTCCCTCTCTATCAAGAAACTTCCATCGATTGAAGCTTCGGATGCATATTCAGGATTAGCTAATTGCTGTGACTCGGTGACCATTGACGATGAATCCGTTGGTAAGAATAAGAACGTTAAATTGATCAACAGCCTCGTTTCTGCAAAAACACTAAATTTGACCGTCGATTCTCTAGACTCTTCATTCGCCGAGACAATTCCTGATACGTTACAGACAATTGAGCTTAAAGTGGGAAGTTATGATATCCCCAGTATCAAACTTCCTTTATCCTTGAGGAAACTCAGACTTGACGCTAGAGAAGTCCCTGAAATCCTCAATGTGGAAGAGTTGACAAATCTTACTGAAGCTACTATCTGGTTTGACTATAAAACACGTAACGGATACTCTGGCAATTGGCCACCTTACGATGCCATGGAAACTATACAGTTGTCTATAGATAGATTGCCATCTTGTATTACCAAATTGGATTTATGCACTTATGGTTCTAAGCCAGTCATTTTTCAAGAGAAAGAGAGACAACTCTCGTTCAAGAATCTTCCTCAATTAGAAGAACTGGAAATTTTTGACGACAATAGTACTCTTTCTTTGAAAAAACGTCGTGTTCTTTCAAACTCAATTAATGGACCGCTAACGAACACTTTCAGATCGCTGGATATTCGTTTGGACTCAGTTAACGGGGCAAATATTTTTCGAAACTATGTTTTACCATTGGACAATTTAACAGAATTGAAAATAAATATTGGTACTTATGGTTCACCTGTTATTGCTGATGATGACGCCGGTGCTTTTGGCCTTTGTGTTCGTTCTTCAAGTATTTGCAACTCGTTGGAATCACTGGATCTTTCAATCCACTATGGTCGTGAACTATCAACATTTTGGCAGAGTTTTGTTTCACCACTTCAAAATTTATCAGAGTTGACTCTTACTCTTTTCGAGGGAGTGTTGAATGTCAATGAATGGCCACATCAATTGAACTTTTTAACATTGAACATTGATGGTGAGGAACGTTTTTATGGTTGTGGTGAAGTTCCTGATGATCCTGAATTATTCGGCAGAGTTGAACTTCATGGAATCTCTAGAAGTTCGTTGAAGTGTATAAGGCTATGGGGATTAGGAAATATTATGGTCAAGGATGACCCGGACGGTAAAGATCAAACCATTATTATTATCCCAAACTTCTATGATGAATATGATGATTCCCATTTTATTCGTAATTATTATGATAATAAATTTGGGTTTCCTGAAGTCATTGAAGAGATAGATAATGTCAAATTTATGATAGAAGGCGAATGGACGTTTTACAAATCATGATTTGAAATTTCAAATTTCACCTTATGTATATATGCGTGTATATAGATATTATATATATATATAATTTGTAGATACAAGGTATATAGCTAGAGCTAGCTAAACATGTAAATATAATATAGTACAAGCTGCTAGTTCTGGAATATGTACAGTAAATTCAGTAAATAGTATATATGTATGTATAATTGAGCAATTGAAAATATGGAATTGTAATTTCGGTCATTTATACAACCTCCATTCGCCATCTACCACGAATTTGATATCATTTCCACAATCAATGGATTCAGGCATGTTAAGAATTCCATCTTCAAACCGATCAATGGATTTGGTAAGCTCCACGCCATCTTCTTCATCGTATGAGAAAATGATGGTTTCAATTTCATCATCCGGGCCACATTTCAACGTGATATTTCCACATCCCGATAACCTGATATATTTCAAAGAGCTTTTGGAGATCCCATGAAGTTCAACTCTACTGCATCCATCGGTAAAACTTCTGTCTACACCCACGGTAGTATCAAAATCTATCGTTAAAAGGTTCAAGTGAGGAGGCCACTCATTGATAATCAAGTATGAATCACTACCAATAAAAAAGTCCATCCTTGATAAACTTTGAAGTGGTAGACAGAAACTTTGCCAAAAGTTAGATAAATCAGCACTCTCAAAAGCTTGAATTCTCAGTATCTCCAACGAGGAGCAAATACTAGAAGAAAGAACACACTGATTAAGAGCACCGGCGTCATCATCATCGACACCAACAGAACCTATCGACATCAAATACAATTCTGTTAAACTGTTCAATGGTAAAATGGAGTTTCGAAGAAAATACGATAGGTCAGTTGGCGTCTTCCAGTCGAAACTAATCCTTAAAGATTTCAAAGTATTTGGTAACCTTTCATTGATTGCGTCAGGAACACGGACATTTTTCAAAGGAAGTGAACTTACTGAGTGGTCAAGCATGCGAAATTCTATGGTCAAATCTTCCAATTGAGGAAGAGTTGTGAGCGAAAGTTGTTTCTTGGGCTCCTGACATAAGGGTGCCATTCTTAAGTCCAATTTGGTAATCGAAGATGGCAAGTCATCTATGGATGATTGTACAGCTTCAAAAATATCATACGAAGGCCAAGTTTCAGAGCTTTCAAAATGTGGTTTGTTAAAAAAAGTAATAGTGGCTTCAGAGAAATTGCTCAACTCTTTCACGTTGATGATTTCAGGGACTTTCCGACCTTCAAAACGAAAACTTCTCAAAGATGGAGGAAGTTTGATACTGGGGATATCGTAATTTCTCACTTGAAGATGAATGGACTGTAATGTGGTAGAAATTGTGTCGAACAATGAAGCATCGAGAGAATCAACTATCAATTTTAGCTTCTTTAAGCAACGAATACCCTTGATCCATTGAGTATTTTTAGTTGTGTCAATGGGATGGCACTGAAATGTCGCTGAGTCACAGTGATTTGCCAACTTTGTATATATATCCGAAACAGAAGGTGATGGGCAGCGGGTAAAAGATATAGAAGTGGTCATGATATCTCTGTTGTTGGAAATTATATTCTCTAGAGCTGTGTGACACTCACGTACATTCTCTTCATTATTTGCATACATATCTGTGACAGACAACTTCAACGATTTCTGTTTCTGTCTTGCATTAGGGACACCGGAAGTAGAAGCTCTCCATTTTTCCACCAGTTTCTTCAATAGGTTGATGTGTTCTAGGTCCATACCTGATGAGAATGTCAAGTTAAGAGGCAATTTAGAATTGAGCATCAGACAGTTTTTCGTATCTTTTTCTAATGAGCCGCCAATATTGGAAACGTTTAAGTATACCAGCCGAGGAAAGTTTTTCAAACCACCGCACACCGCCTGTAGCACTGGAAGCGATGGATGACCGGAAATTTCCAATGAAGTTACACCTTTGAAGAGCGACATTGGTAACTCTTCTTTTAAATCCCAAAGGGTTACTTCTTGAAAACGTTGTATGAAGGCTGACATATTTGGAGTGTGCTTTATATTAATGCCACCAACAATTGTTAGATGTTTCATTGAAATTGATCTCGATATTATGAATTCTGCAATATCATTAAAGCAAACATGATTGAAGATAGTACTGTCAAAAGATAACTCCTGTAACACCAACACCATGATGTCATCGAGAATTGAGTTATATCCGATGAGATTGACAATTTCATAAGGATATAGTTGGTCTTCCGTCCACCATAGAGACCCACACAACCATCTGATCCTCTTGAGAATGGCATGTTTGAGCACCAGGCATCGAACTTCAAATGGGAGTGATCTTATGATTTCCAAAACATCGGCTTCAGAAGAACTTGAATTTGACATTATCTTTGATTTTGTAGCTGGCTTTTCTAATGAAGACTTATAATTTTCAGAGTTGTGGAACTGTTCTTCATACTTGAATTTCGATAATTCAGATGAGGCGTTTTTCAAAATATCGTTGAATTCTTTTGGTTCCAACTTGAGTCTCGCAACTGTTTCATGCATTCCACAAAGCTTGAACATGGATTCTGCATCATCACTCATAATTTCTGTTCCGTTTATGAGTGGTTTGGTTTTGATAAGTTTAGACGCTGTTCTTTTTGTGGTTGTTGTTGCTCCAGCTCTTGATAGTGATGTCGCTGTTGAATAACAACGTTTGAGAACTTTCAACATTGCTGTCAATTTCAGTAGTAGGAGTTCTGAACTTCAATAGAACCTTTGCTTCAAATATCCAATTTAGGCTAAATGAAGAGTATTAAGTATATAGGTGGTTCAGACCACGCGAGTCCAATTGCAGTCGAAATCGGCCAACCTCGATCAGTGATCAGTGATCAGCAATGGTCCATCACTCTGGATTTGTTGTTCAAAGGATGGTGAATATTCCATATTCCATATCCCACATAATCAAACATTCAATACAAGCAACAAGTCGACTCCCATCTCACATCTTCCATCTTCCATCAAATCAAACACTCAAAATGGAACAAGACACACAGTTGATGAAAAATCCAGATCCAAATTCAAGTGGTTGTCTGCATGAGACAGTTGCAAAACTGAAGTTAGAACCAGAAAAAGCCGATGATACGTTAGAAAGATGGCGAACTGTCCACTAACTCTGTGAATGATACGTCTTCGTTTTCAACTGAAAAGCTGGGTAACAAACCCCAAAAAATGTCAAATTTAACGGCTTCTAAACTCAGTGTTTTACTCACAAGATCACTCCCACTTGAGATTCAATGCTTGGTGCTGAAGCATGTTTTTCTCAAGTTGTTTAATGAGTTTTGGCATCGATATGCAAATATTGCCAGTTTCATTGGATATAATCCAATTGCTGATGATATCATGGTACCGGTGCTACAAGAGTTAGATTTTGGAGGTGGGGTCTTCTACAATGATGATCATTTTAATCGCATTGCTGAGTTTGCAATATCCAGATCAATTCCAATGAAGCATATATCAGTGGACGATAATCTTCTTGCATATAAGGTGAAGCACAATCCAAATAAGTTAGCTTTCATACAACGTTTTCAAGAAGTGACTGTGCATAACATACACTACATTTTGTCATAAGAAGAACAAATGTCAGAAGAACAAATGTCGTACCTCAAATGTGTGACCTCATTGACAATTTCAACTGGGACTTTGCTGTGGGTGTTACAGGTAAAATGCGGTGGTTTCGAAAACTTTCCTCGGTTAGTGAACTTAGAACTAGTGATTCGTAATTTTCAAACCATTGAGAGCAACTTGGTGGAGAAAAATGTGACACAATGGATGGTTCACAATGCTAGGTTGCCTCTCAACTTGGAACTTTCAATAGATGTGGATCCAGAAAACATTAACCTAGTGAACAAACTCGTGGAAATTTGGAGATCATTCAGCTCAGGTGCTCATAATGAAGGAGGAAAACAGAGATCGTTGAAGTTATCTATTTCCATTGGTGATGATGCAAATGCAGAAGAGAAAGTACGTGAGTGCCACACAGCTCTTGAGACTATAATTTCCAACAACAGAGATATCATGACCACCTCCCTCTCTATCAAGAAACTTCCATCGATTGAAGCTTCGGATGCATATTCAGGATTGGCTAATTGCTGTGACTCGGTGACCATTGACGATGAATCCATTGACAAAAATAAGAGTGTTAAATTGATCAACAACCTCGTTTCTGCAAAAACACTAAATTTGACCGTCGATTCTCTAGACTCTTCATTCGCCGAAACAATTCCTGATACGTTACAGACAATTCATCTTAAAGTGGGAAGTTATGATATCCCCAGTATCAAACTTCCTTTATCCTTGAGGAAACTCGGACTTGACGCTAGAGAAGTCCCTGAAATCCTCAATGTGGAAGAGTTGACAAATCTTACTGAAGCTACTATCTGGTTTGACTATAAAACACGTAACGGATACTCTGGCAATTGGCCACCTTACGATGCCATGGAAACTATACAGTTGTCTATAGATAGATTGCCATCTTGTATTACCAAATTGGATTTATGCACTTATGGTTCTAAGCCAGTCATTTTTCAAGAGAAAGAGAGACAACTCTCGTTCAAGAATCTTCCTCAATTAGAAGAATTGAAAATTGATGATCATTCAGCTGATCTTTCTTTGAAAAAACGTCGTGTTCTTTCAAACTCAATTAATGGACCTCTAACGAACACTTTCAGATCGCTGGATATTCGTTTTGACTCAGGCGCTCAGTTAGTTAACGGGTCATATATTTTTCGAAACTATGTTTTACCATTGGACAATTTAATAGAATTGAGCATAAACAGTTTTGATGATTATGGTGCATATGATTATGTTGGTGCTTTTGGGCCCTCTGTTCGTTCTTCAAGTATCTGCCGCTCGTTGGAATCACTGCATATGGATGTTTCATCCGATTATGGTGACCTGTCCTCTTTTTGGCAAAGTTTCATTTTACCACTTCAAAATCTATCAGAGTTAACTCTGTATCTTTATGATGTCGACTTGACTATCAATGAATGGCCTCCTCAATTGAAAGATCTATCTGTGGGTTATGATTGTTCGGAGCATGATTATGGAATACATGACGGCGTGTCGTGTGGCAAACTTGTGCTTCATGGAATCTCCAAAAGTTCGCTGAAGTGTATAATGTTGTATGGGAAGGGAGATATCACGTTGAAAGATGACCCAGATGGTAAAGATCAAATCATCTTTATATCATACTTCGGAGAAGATGATACCGATTTAGATGATGAGATGAAATCTAGTTTGCCTGAATTTTTTGAAAAGATATATACTGTCAAATTGATGATAGATGGTCAATGGAGTTGCTATCGCATTGAAGATAATCAATCTGATTAATTAATATTTTTTTCATTGAATAGCTTGATGAAGTTACCTGAATTGAGTTGGCCAGTAAATGTTTTTCTTCTCGGAATCGATTTGTACATTATAGTTTTTCATTTGTTGTACGTTGTACCGTGGTCCGTTAGCTTTTTCAATTTCTTTTAATTTTAGCTTTTTTTTTGAGGGAATATAATTGATCGATGCATGATTCAAATATCATTCAATGTTGTAAACCAGTTGAAAGAACATACCAAACCATAATTAATTAATTCCGGAGATGATCACAAAGAGGGATGCGCGGCTATTCTCTAGAGAGCCTTAGAGCCACTTACAGATCGGGCCCTCTTGTTTGTTTTGTTCAAAGGTCAAAAATTCACATCAAAACTTCCAAAACACTGGGAATCAAAACTATCAAACAGTCTTTCACCAAGAAAGACGGTATACATCATCAATTTAGAACATTTGAGACAACATACAACACATTTGCTATACTTCCTCTGCCAAAGAAAGCCGAATCTGAACAAGAAACATGTCGGACGATGGTCTTTCAAACTCAGCGGACCAAAATGCACAGAGGTTCCAGGCCATACAAGACATTACCATTGACCATGATAACCAACAAGACACAACTCATCAGGCCCACAGTCACGTTCCTCGAGATGCAGTTGATGATCCATCACAGTTTCTGTTTGGACGGAACCCATACGCAAACCCATATTCAAACCCAGATTTCGTACCTCAAAATCCATATGCGAATCCCATCAATAATGAAGTGCATCAATCACCACCACCACCTCCACCTCCTCCTCCTCCAGAACAACAACTTCCAGCACCATTACTACCACCAGAAGGAAATTCAGCTCCAGAAATAGCCAATCAAGCTGACTCCTTTGAGGCAAATGGTATCCCTGACCCATTCTTTCAAGAACAAGTCCCTGTGCCAATACTACAAGAACATATTGTCATTCCCGGAGAACCCGTTCCTGAGTTACAAAACCCACCACCAGATCAAGATTTTGTCCAATTTTCTACACCACTTGAAGAAATTTTGGATGGAGTAGAAGACCATGTTTTCACACAACAATCAGAGGATGGTGATTCAAAGTTGGATTTCAGTAAAGTGTTGGACTTGCCTGCTGAGGCATACATAGTCATGGGTATCTGTTTGGCTATCATTTCATTGTTTGGTTCCTTTTTGATCTACTATGGGTTCAAACATTACACTTTGATTTTCAAGAAGAATAAGAAGTCAACCCAAGGACATGTTAATGGTAAGAAGATATCTGGTTCAGTTGAAAATGATGCCGAGCTTAGTCCTGATTTGGAAGATCAAAAGTTTGATACAAAGGAGGACGATGAACAGATGTTTGGTGCAGATGAGTTTGAACCCAACCAGCAACAGCACCATCGCCACCACCTTCACCATCATCACAACCATGCATTTTTCAAGAAGGCTGATGAGAATTATGACGAAGATCTAGAGTATGGAATCACATCTTTACCCCAAGATACACCCGAGGATGAGTATAAACAATTGAGTGAAGCTATGGATGCTCAAATCAAGAGTGGTACTGCTCCACTTACCCAGAATAATAGTGAGACTCTTGGTGGATTTAGTTATTTGAAAGAACCAGAAACCACTGCGTTCATGACGAATTACAGTGTCCAAAACTCAAATCCAACTGATATATTCAATTCAGATGCCCCATTTTTGAAAAGTGGAACTAGTGCTATGTCAAGAGGTAATACATACAAACGGTTTTCTAGAACAAACTCATTGAAACTTAACTCAACTTCCACGAACAACAAGTTGTTGGCGCCATTATGGAGCAAGTCTGGGAGACCATCTCCGATCAAGATTGTTGAAGGTACAAACTTATCACCGATTAAGGTTGGAGAAACATTTGAAAAAGAATACGAAGGACGCAGTTCATCTAGTGCCATGATTGATGATTATCTGGTCAAAGGTTCAAATCTGCATGCTTCTCCTGTTGTCCATACTGCCGCAATGCATTCCCCTAGAAAATACACATTGGAGCAATTGATCAAGTTGAAGCCTAGTGCGTTGTTATCTTGCATGGGTGATCAACAAGGTGGTGAGATGTGCCCAACCAAGTACATGCCTTTCAAGTTCCCAGATTTCCAAGGTTCCAAAGACAATAGTGAGAAATTCCAGTTGAGAATTGAAGATGAACTGACTACAATTAGACTATCGTTGATGAATTCTGCTCAAGATAAAGTTTCCAAGTGTATTGAAATCATGAGATTTGTGGCAATTAGTTCAGAATCAATAAATTTCCAAAATATGAAGATTTTCTACTTGAGTTATGGTTTGTTAGTTGAACAAATAATCGATGCTAATCTATGTGTTGAATTATACTCCAGTCTGTCTCCTATCCTATCATGCGCCTTATATGAGACACTAATAACATACTGTATCAATTGTTGGAACTTTGACTTTTTGAAAGCAAACAGCACTTTGGCCAAACTTTTAAAGGACTCACACATCACTCCTTATGTTTCAAGAAAACCAATCCTCTATAAGTACATCCTTAACTTACTAGCAACTGGACACCAAACCGCTAAGCTGATTGAAGTTTTGCTTTATTTCTCGAATCCTCCTTCACCTCATAACTTGTTTGTCATTTTGGCATCTGCTGAAGAGGCATCCCAGCATAATCCAGAGTTGGTTGGTGTGATCCAATGCCTGAGAAGACAGATTACTAAGGAACATCAGAAGTGTTGTCTTGGGGTACCATCAGATGAGTCTGATGGTGATGGTGGTGGTGGACAGTTGAATAGAGGTGGTTCTTCTAGTTACAATTACAGTGATGCTTACTATGATGAAAGTGGTGTTCAGATTGTCAATAGCGGATTATCTGGGAAGTCTAAGTGTTCTTTGCCTGGATCTTTTCTTTCTTCTGGTTATAAGAATTATGGTGGACGTTTATAATGACGTGGTTAATGGTTTTATGATATTTGTTTTTTTTTTCTTTTCAGGTTACGAGTTCCTTTTTTATTTCAATTTTACTATATTATGAGTCTTTTCTAGTTACTTATTTTACTCTTTTTCTTTCTGATTTCAATTGGCATGTTCTTGATGGATATGTCTTGCTGCTTTGCTATATAATTTTTCAAATTCGAATGGGGATTTAGGTGAATTATCTTTATATATACGTCCTGTGTATATATACTTAATTTCTATGTTAATTCGTCGGTTCTAACTTCTAGTTCATTTGAAAAATTCTGTCTGGTATATATAATGCGAAATCGAATACTGGTAAAATATTATATACGCATTTATATTGTTGTCTTATTGACTTCTTTGGTGTGAAAGCTTTAATTCGAATTGTTAATATATTTGCATGATTCCCCAATGTGTTGAACTTCTCTAAACAGCTAACAGGATCAACGACGGCGACGGGCGTGCACATGCAGGTTTTGGAAATTACAGAATGGAATGGAAATTAGAACAAGACAAATTTGCATATATATATATCTTTCCAGCTTTTACCCTTTCCTCTTTTCAAATTTGATTTCCTTTTCCCAAATTATTCATAAGACTTCAATTCTAATTGTTTTTTGTTACACCTGTGAATTTCACCAACCCAATTAATTACAAGATGAACAACGAAGAGCACGAACCCGAACGCCAACATAACAACAATCCCTTGTATATACCAGAAAGAGAAAATGATCCTACATACCTCAGCCCAAAGAGAAGAGATACTAGAAGTGTTTTCCATATTTACCTGAATTACTACAATGATCACCGTGATCACATTGATGATGTTACATTTGGAGTGCCAGCAATGAGAACCCTTGAACTATTGGGTAAAGGTAGGAGGTTCAGAGTCGCAATGCTGCACCTTGAGACGTGCTTTAGCCGTACTTATATGCCTGCCATGAGGTGTTGGCTTTTTTGTCTTGTGTCATTGCCTGAATGGCATCATCATATTGTTCTACATCCAAATCAAGTTAACCGGGGATTTGGAACACAATCAACCTTTTCAACTTCTAACTTTGTTGAAGATATTAGAACCATTACACTGGCCCATTCAAACAACATCCCCATTTTGCGACATCTTGTTTTAGGTAGTTTTCCACGTCAATTAATAAGGAAGGTGAAAACTGCGACTGGTGAAAAGATGCAGGAGTTACAAGAGTCTATCAAATCCATTGACTTCAACGAGTTTTCAGTTGACACACCAGAGACAGAGATACAGTATCAAGTAGACTCTCACGGCAGATTGGTTGCTTCATTGATCAATTTTGTTCAATCACCAGATGAAACCATGGAATATGAGGACAGTCTTGAGTACGTTTCAGGAGGTGTGGATTTTCCTATTGCTGATGATGCTTGCTCTCCTGATGGTTTTATATATTGCCCCTCAAGGTCATCAAACCAAATTTTTATCATCAAAGCTTTTGAAACCAAACGTCCCTTCATAGAACCTGATGTTTCCGGTTTTCCAAATGTGTCTCAGTCGAAGAAGTTCATACACCAAGTCCTCCAATATGGCCTTTCAACACATACTACCCTCGTTGATCTTTTAGACTGTTCCAACTATTTTGTTTATGGTTTTGATTTTCAATCGTTTTTGAACGATGCGGATGAGACTCTTTTTTACGGGTGTGTACCATTGAATACCTCATTATTCTGTGCTATGGCTGCTTCAACATACCACAATGTCGTACATATAAATGAGATCAAAGTTGTTGAATATGCAAATGTGACTGCCCTCATCCGACAAATAGCTGATCGTGGTCCCCTACCTGTGGGAGGTCCAGTGCTCGGCCATGGTGGTGGTCATGGTCGTGAAAAGGCTCCCAGCTCGTGAGCGCCCTGGTTTTGAGTCTCTTGGTTCAAACACTGTCGAGGATACCAACGACCCATCCTCTGCTGGTTCATTATCTGAGAATAGAATTTGTAGGCTACCAAGTACATCCTTAACTTCAGCCAATACAGTCAAGCTGTCTTATCATCCCCATTTTCCAACATGCCGAGAGATACAAGAATCTCAAGGAGTCCACACAAATATGGTTCTTGCAGTTACGTACAAGACCTCAAGGGAGTATCTAAACTATCGAATCAATCGGGAATTGCTCATTAGAGATGAAGATGAAGTTTTTATCAAAATTCTTAATCTTTTTGATACTGGAGTTTGGTTTAAATTGCACGGATACTATGACAATAAAAAGAAAAACAAGATGAGAGAACTCAGAGAAAAAATAGACAATGAAGTTACCATATACAAACATATTTGGGAGCATAACAATAGGCTTGACGACAAAGATTCAGATGCTTTCATCAATGTTCCAAAACTCATCCATTATGGTGAGGCTCCTAAAGATATTAGTAAAAGGTTTGATGTTACATCTGGTACTTCAGAGTGGTGTCAAATACTGAAGGCTTCCGGTAGTATCAACAGGCGCTCTCTTTATGGTCCATATTTGGTACTTGAATTTCTGAAAGGTATGAGGCAACTACAGGGGGAAAAAGAACATGATGAGGTCAAAAAGGAGTTGGCTAAGTTGAGAAATATAGGTGTGAGATACTATGATGAACGTGATCCTAATTTTTTGTTTGATCCAAAGACTGGAAAGGCTTAAATATATTTTGGATTTTGAGCACGCTTTCTTGAGAATTTATAAGCCGGCCTAACATCCTTTAAATTTTTGGTCTTATATATCCTATTTTGTTTCACTTTCATATTCTGTTTCGGTTTTCGCATTTGTTAATTAACGTTAGCTTCCTCTGATAAAGGAATTAATTCGAATTTTCTAGTTTTTTTATAACTTTTTAACCATGCATGCATGCATGCACTCATGTATATATTACATATATATTATAAGATTTTTATTGTTGGTTTTGATTTATCATATCGATTGATCTCAAATTTTCTTTTGCTCATTTTAATTAGTTATATTCTTTCAAAAAAAAAATCTAATTTTATATACTTCTTATAATTTATTTCGCACTTTTGCATTAATTACTTTCCTTAATATTACTATATAATTTTCATTTTTATTTCTACTCGGATTTAAATGCAACCAAGTACCTACCTCCAGTTCTCCATACAGTTCACCTCCATCTATACTATATAACTTCTGCAGCCACTCTTTTATCATTAATTTCATTTTATCAATTAATTCCTTTATATGATATCAATTTCCCCCTCTACCTTTTAACGCGTACTTTATTATCTAATTATAGTATCGATTTATTATTTTTCTTTTATCACTATATCAATTTAATTACCTTTTTTTTTCATGCAGTTTAACATTTATGATTTAACCATTTTATATTTTCCTTAAATTCATTATATCAATTTACCATTTTTCCAGTTAAACAAATTGTTGAAGTTTGTGAAGCTCTCTAAATTGTCCTATTAGTTGTGACGAGATGTTGTCCTATTAGATATATCAGATTTGTTGAACATCAACTTTGTTGGTTACCAGTTCCGGAATTCTAAGTATATACTCTGGTAGATTGTCATGGATATGACAAAGCCACAGTTGGTCATGGATTACTTCCTTCCAGTATTACCAAGTACGGTCTTGCTATTGATTGGTTGTTTGCTCCCTCCCGCGTGGYTATTGGTTTATGAAGAAGGTGGCACGAGTCAGTACTGGCCAGGCTGATTAGTGTTCATGTTCCTTTATAAGATATTATGATGAGTTGCTATAACAATTACGTGGGATGTATTAGGTTGTTAGGTTGGTTGTCATCCGGTTCAATGTATCATGAAATGGTTGCAGATAATTAGAATACTTCAAGTGAAATTGCATTACCACAGTTCGTACATCTCAAGCACAAACTTCGTATTTAGATTAGATTCAGACCAGGTATTTAAGTCTATGTATTCCCTTCTTTTTTATACTCCGTCCTACTTGGGGACATAGGCACTTAGTCCGTTTTTCTGCTCTTCATTGTCATTCATCTAAAAGAGTAAAAACCCATTGTCACTTAAGACTTCCATTTGCACTATAATAATATTACAAATTTATCATGATTTAACCATTTTATTTTTTTTTTTAATTTTTTTTTATTACTTTATTATTTACATCTAATTTCATGTGCCTCTATACCTTTTATTGTTTTTATCATTTTTCCAGTTAATAACATTTTTTTTTTTAACCTGATTAAGTTCAAAATTATATTGATAAATTATAAAACAGGAGAGTCTATTCGAATTCGATTAGACTTTCAGGTATAAATACATGTTATATATAGAAATTAGTAGGAGGATCATCGAATTCAAAGATCCCTTTAACAGCAATTAGTTAATTGTTATAGGGTATTGGTAGTATTGAACCACTTTTTTTACCACTTTCTTCAGTTGCGTCACTGTCACATTAACTGGAATGTTTATATGGAATTTTGGGGATAGGTAAAAATGATGTGTAATTATGTTTATTAATATCTCCAAGTAAATGTTGATTTTAACATAATGTTGTGGTGGCATTATCTTTCCCATGGTTTCCTGTTGTGTAATGTGTAGTGGAGCATGTTTGGAATTCATTCTGTGGGTTGTGCTTTGTTGAACTAATCTCCAAATCCTATCAGTAATGATGCATTCATCCATTATGTGGTCATTCGAGTTCTTGAAGTCTGATTGGTTACAGAAGCAGCACGTTTCCTTCTGATTCATATTAAGTTGATGGTAAAGATGACCAGTTTGGAAGCGGTGAAAGGTTGAGTAAGACCCCGGGTTTTTGTTCACGAAGTTACTGAATTTGGACCAAAACTGTTTCCAGTTGGTGATGTTGTTGTCTCTTGTTCTAGATGGGAAAATGATGTGATGTTTCCAGTTACTTTCGTAAAAAGTTTTGGATGTGCTGTTGAATGATGTTGGTTGGATTGGCGAGCCTGCATGTTTATGTTGGGCATGAGAGATTAATTCAGCGTCTGGAGGCAG
>BCIP01000004.1:384087-418941 GCA_001599995.1 Ambrosiozyma monospora
GGCATGCCAAGGAAATTGTTGATTGAAACTTGACCTTGTTGTTGAGTAACAATCAGCATGATAGCGTTGATGACTTTATCTGGGATCGATATTGATTGTAGTTGTTGTTTCAAAAATTGATGGCTGACTCTATCAAAAGCCTTTTGAAAGTCCAGCTGAAGAATGAAGGAGTTCTGGAACTTATCAGGGTGTTGRTTCATCTTGTCTACCAGCTGTTGTAGACGMTGAATATTGAAGTGTGAGCTTCTACCATGAATGAATCCTTGTTGGTCTTCAGATATTATGTTCTGAAAGATGGGTTGAAGACGGTTCACCATGAYCTTGGAAAATAGACGGGTTATCGTGGACATCAGAGCTATTGGTCTATAACTTGTAACATCCTCTTTATCTTTTCCTTCTTTCAAAATGAATCTGAAAAGAACTGGCTTCATTGTTTCYGGTAACTCTGTAGCTGAGAATAGGTTGTTGAAGACCTCCACTAGGAGCGGACCGGTGATTGARAAGGCTTTATCTATGAAACGGTAACTGATACCATCTTTCCCTGGTGCTGACTCTGTATTCGATGTTAATTGCTGTTTTAAGGCCTTTTGAATTTCCCTGATAGTGATATCTCTTGCTATAGTGTCCTTTTGAGTTGCATCTAATGATGGGGTTGATTCCCACCGTTGCTGTTGCTGTTGTTGTTGCTGCTGCTGCTGTTGTTGTTGGGAGGTGAAGAGAGAGCAGTTGTAAGACGTAAATTCCGACACTATCTCAGGTGTTGAACGAAAAATCCTGTCAGTACCTATCTTTTTGATGGATGTAATCAACTGAGCATAGAAAGAGTTCTTGRCTCTTTTCTGTAGATTTGCATACGTCTCATTAATGTTCAGTAAGGTTGTTGGCGAACTAGTTGCAGTAACTTTACCGAAGATGTYGTTGTTGTTGTTATCGTTTTCCCCAMAAATGTTCAAATAATGAGAAAGARCCTTGGCTCTTTGAACTGTTTTKGTGCAAAAAACATCCAATTTCAAGTTGACATCAGAGTAGTTTGGCAAATCAAATGCTGTGACAAAGTTGACATGATTGCTGTTATTGCTGATGTTGGGTCTGATCTTATACAGTGGTTTGCCTGTTTCCACGTTAGCTATCCACAAGGTGAGTTGGATCAGATGATTTACGATTTTCCAAAAAAATCAAAATCATTCATGTCTGACCAAAAATCCGGCTCAGATGCGTGCTTGTCTGACCATTTGTCTTCGACTACCTCAAAATTTTTGCGTGTCTAGAACAACTATATATAGTCTGACCATTTGTCTGACTTATACCTCATTAGGTTTCACATGCGTACTTCCATGAAACAGAGCTATACTTTTATTATATTTCTCATTCAACTCATTTTTTATTTTCCTGAATTATTATTTTATAACTTCTCTCATTTTTAATTTTGCATGGTAAAAGAAAAAAAATCTTCGCTATACATATACTTAGTTTGTTTGCTTATTAATTCGATAATTTTCATTTCAATTCAAATTCAGTACGTTGGTTCACGATTTATACTAGTAATCTGTGTCGATCTCTAATATTAGTAATTATAGTACATATTACATGCATGCATGCAATATTACGTGGCTTAAATTAATTCAATGCACAATTAATGAACTAATTTTGGTCGTTAGATATGTATATATTCAAGTAAGTGGTTATATATATATGGGGGCAGGACCTGAGTCCCGACTGGAAACTGAATATTGATAAATTGTACAATATATATACGCGTACTGCATGTAATTCATATGAAAGACCTAAAGTAAACAATGTTCAGAATTTAGTGACAGTCAAAATCACTATATCTTGAAATTAATTACGTGAACCAACAGTGGTAGTAGCGATAGTTTCGTTATTCTTTTTCTCATCACTGGTGTAACTGGAGCCACTATGAACTTCTTTTGCAACAAGATGAACCTCAGTTTCAATTGCATCATCATAGCCATTACCACCCAAGGTATTAATGACCTTATGTTCAGCATCCCACTTTTCCAGCTCATCATTTTTGACCTTTATAACCGTATGGCCAGCTTCTCCATTATCCAAATGATACTCAGTGATTCTGTGTTGGTAATTGTAAACACGAGGCAAAACTTGAGCCCAAACAATGTAATACAAAATGCAGAGGATGTATAATCCAATGGTGGTTAATGGATAAGTAGCATAGAAGAAAGACACATCAGAACCGTTCAAAGTTCCCTTAGGTGGGACAAAGGCCATGGCTAGAACAAAGAGAGCCCATAGGAATAGGATGACTAAAATGACATCAGGACATTTGAATTCTCTGTAGCCCAAGCCTTTTCTTTTTCTGTCTCTACGTAGCTTAACAAGACCAACAATACCAATGAGATTGAAGATCTGACCTGAGTATGAACCTAAATCAACAATGAAGTTATAAGCGTCTCCAGGTGGTGGGGCTAGTAAGACAATCAAGTTGACAAGAAATGTAATGAAGATTGGAAATAGTGGAGTGCCCCAAGGTTTAGTGCTGGTCCACAAATGAGGATATGGAAGAGCACCTTGTCTTCCACATTCTCTCAATGATCTTGAATGTGAGATGTAAATTGTGAGTAAGTGACCAAATGACGATAATGCAACAAAAACACAGGAAGCTCTTCTAGCAGCTTTTGTTCCAAAAATCTTTTCAAAATAAACGGCAGTAATAAGGCCACTAGCTTTCTTGATTTCATCAATATCTTGGATACCAGCATAATAACCAGTGATGATGAGAAGGTAAATGACGTAAATGATAAGTAATGAGAGTGGAACAAAATATTTGTAAGTTTTGATTGTGTTCTTTGGGTTTGTCTCAGCGGCAACATTGAATGCAAAAGAGCCACCACCACAAGAGAAGACAACCTTCATAATGGTGTTACTAATTGAATTACCATCACTGGTGGTACCTTCCCATGAATTCTTAAAAATGGAGTAGTCTTTCGGGGCTTTAGTTGTGCCGGACAACGTGGCCAAACCAGAGAATGCAATGAATAAGACAAACACAATTTTCGCAAACCCAAAGAGAGAATTCATTCTCATGGCGAACTTAGTGTTGATACCCGTAATTATAGCAGCAAGAAGAAGTGGAGCAATACTCAAGGCTCTGGACTCCCAAGCAGTTGGTGTGTATTCGGCAGCATAAAACAGATAGCTTGCAAAAGCAGAGGCAGAGGATGTGGAAAATGATAAGACAACGGTAACAGCGGCATATATAACTGGAATCATGAATTTTGGATTTGGATATTCCTGCTCTAACCAAACAACATCTGCCCCAGACCGTTTTCTAAAATAGGTGACTAATTCAATAGATTGGAAAATACCAATGAAACTCACGATAAATCCAACGATCCACAAGACATAAGACGCACCAATACTTCCGATACTTTTCACGATCGTGCTCGGTGTTGCAAAAATCTAATGTATAATGAATTAATGATACTTGTTAGTATTATGAATATGCATGGTCATGGAATTAGTGAAAGATACTGGAAAAAAGGAAAATCAAACATACACCTGTTCCAATAACACCTTGCAAAACCAAATAAAATGCACTGAAGTATGTAACTTCGTAACCTAATGGAGATTTCTTCTCAACCGGAGCACCATCTGAATCTTGATCTTCTGTATAATCACTGAGATCATCTTCTGTGACTGTAGTAGCCTTTTTATCAATTCCAAGAACCAGAACGAGGAAGAAGTCTCTGGTACCTTCCCAAACTGAAGATAAAACAGACATTGTGGATTGTTGATAGAGTATTCTTGTTGATGACTATGATTCTTTGAATATGATACGATATCTATAACAAAAAGATCTTCAGAATTCAAGAGGATAGAAACGGATTCACCTTCATTCTTATAACGTTGCAAATCGTAGGATAGAACCTATCTAGCTTATGATATTGTGGCAAGGGGCCCACATGATTGGAAAAGTATGGCACGAACGAAACAGGGTCCACATTATCAGTTATTGTGAATGCGTCTTGAATAATCCAGACTGTGAGGATCTGGTTAAAAACAGTATGCTTAAACAGACCTTTCCTAATTATGGCAGTGATATGTTGAAGACAACTTAAAATGGTCTCCACATAGATCACACTTGACCGTTGTCAATAATATGGGGCGTATCTATGCCGGTGAACTACCGAACCACCACAATTGTGTAATTATGCTTATCGCAACCTGTTTCTTTAAATTAGAGCTATCCTCATTGATGGAATTCTTGAATCAGGCAAATTTATTTCTATTCCATGCATGAATGCCATGGTAAATCGCTCATGGCCATTTAACAGCTTGAACAGGAAATATAAGTGCTTCCTAATGTAATTTAGCCTTAACAGAATCCATGCAGTTTTATTAGCGACCGGGAATTTGGATTTTGAACACTGAGCAGGCATGTATGTGTTTATTGTGATTTCATGCTTTTCATTTCATACACCACCAACAATTGGAAGCCCAAGTTTATTCGCCAAGATTCTTAGCATATCACAACCTCAAAAGCTCAATGCCCTAAATATATCGAGTTCAAAATGTATGGCTCATAGGACATCGATCTGTGGTGGCCTCTTAACCATATATATATGAGAGCACAGATTGAATCTATGTGTCTGAGATGCTAGTACCGTAAAGTTTAAGAATTAAGGGATTTATAATGCAAAGATGTTTGGACAATTAAAAGAATGATAGATCATGGTTGTGGTAGTGGTATGGCGGTTTAACTATAGTGTTCAAATATAGATAAGAAGTGTGGATTGAAGAAATTCGAAATGGCCACACATGTGTCGGAGCTTGGAACTTGATGGTTAATTTTGGGCGCTCTGCGGCTTATAATGATCACGTGGAATCCACGTTATCAAATGCGGGTTTATACCATCAGGATTAACTCTCAAGTCGAATTCTACGAGTGCGGACACGAAATTATTATAAGTAAACAATTAAATTGATTAAGAATTGTGGAAGGAGTTGAACCGTTATGCACATGCAAGCAAATTGTACAGTTCGTGTGAGCTAGTAAATAACCTAATGGATATGGAACAAAGAAAATTAAGAACGTAAAATTAAGGTAAATTTTAAAAAGAGTGAAAATCCGAGAGCAACCAAAAAATATCAAGAGTCAAATAAACCCGAAATGTCTGAAAGAAAAGAGGAAAAAAGGAAGAGAAAAGAGTAATTAGGGAAATTAAGGAAGTGTGAAAATGTGAAAATCAAACAAACAAAGAAAAAAAGATGTGAAAAAAGTAAAATAAAAAAAGCATAAGCAAAAACAAAGTGGATAAAACAAAGAACAAAATTAAATGAAATAAAAACCCATAACAAACTCTAACTGGATGAAAATTAAAAAAAGTGGTGATGATAAAAGAAAAAAGAAAGGTTGAAAAAAAGGTAGAAGAACTCCATGACAAACAATAACAATAACAATAACAAAAACGAAAACAAAAAGTAAAAAAAAAAAAAAAAAACGAAGCTAGAAATAGAAAAGAAAACCACAAAGATAACTAAAGCATCCAAGCAACTTTCATCACTGATCATTTCTGAACCGTTCATAATTGATCAAAGCCTGCATACAACCCCACTCAGTCAACTTATTTTTCAACCACTTCAACTGCACCGGCTTAGTCAAATAATCATTACAACCAGCAGCCAAAGCACTCTGTTTATCTTCGGCACTAGTAGAAGCAGTCAAAGCAACGATGATAATAGGGGATCTGAAAAATTCCAAGTTCAAATGATCAGCAGGGTCAATCTTACTAATTTCGTCAAGAAACGTGGTTGAAGACTGGGCAAAGTTACCGATATGATTCAATCTTTCTAATCTTCTAATCTCTTGTGTCACCTCAATACCTGACATCACGGGCAATTGAATATCCATGAAACATAGTTGGAACCCACCCTCTTTCCACATCTCAAGTGCTTCTTTACCCGTTGATGCAATCTTGTACATCACATTACAGGATTTCAAGTGACGTGCCATAATCTTCTGGTTGACCAAGTTATCTTCGACAACCAGAACATTCACGTGGGATAGAATCTTTGACAGGCCAACTTGAGGCTGTTTGGTGAGTTTCATTGGCTTCTTCTTGTAATGGATCGTCATTGGATTGCTGCGCATGTTGGTAGAACCTGCTCTTTGTCTATTGGTAGTGTTGTTAAGTGAACCTTCAATTAACTCATTCTTATTATTGCTAGTGATAGAAGTTGTATTGGCAGTAGTGCCAGTATTTCTTTCTTTGGAATTTGTAGTACTGTTGTCCTTGTTGTTATTTGAACCATTCAGAACCAACATTCCATCATTGCTTTGACTTTTGATATACTCATCGACTCTTTGCAGTGGATTTACAATAGAATCGCCACTTGCAACTTTTCGATGAAATGATGGAGTATTTGATGTATTTTGGCTGTTTTGAGGATTCGGAGATTTAGATTCAGGTTTCTTTGATTTCGGGAACAAGATCACAGTGGACGAGGGTTGTGCATCAACAGTGACAGAACCGGCTCTTTTATATTTAGCCTCTCTTGGCGAAAGAGATCTTTCAATTGGACCAGTTGGACCACCTGGAACACCGCTGGTACCGCCCATGATTGCCGTCTTGAAATCATCCTTGATATTACTTGGAAAAGATAATTCATGAGGAGTACGAACTTTCAAGTTCAACGCAGGTTGAAGTGTCTGTGGAGTGACTCGACCGGCAGAAGCCTCAACTTCAGCTATCGTTGTGTACTGGTGCATTGGTGGGGCCGTGCTTGTTCTGGCGATTGGTGCCATCTGCTTAGGTAATGCCGTTGTCGTTGATCTTGCTGGAGGGGGCACCACTTGTGAACAGGGTTCCACTATGAACGAGTCTTGCATTTTCATTCCATGTGGAAAATATTGATCTAAGATCTTGTACACCAAGACATCAGGCTCTAGTGCAATCAAATGTGGAACACCGCCTTTACCTGCTGATAAATTCGAGCTTGTCTTTGGTAGTTTCGTACTTGGTTGATCCAATCCGTGATGCTTAGGTAAAAGAGAAGATTTCGAAGCCGATATAGGCACAGGAGACACTGGAGCTGCAGAAGATTTCAAGTATGAAAGGGTTGTGGATTCAGGGTGTGATGAATTTTGTTTTGCCTTTGCAACTTTGGCCATAGGTTTGGGCACACTACCAACTGGTGTTGTTCTTTTATAGCTACCAGACTGAGCCATTGGCATAGAGATTGAGTTCGATTGACCCAGCACTGAAGGGTCAGAAGGCCCATACTTATCAATGGTCTTAGGGGAGTTGAATATCGTTGTTCCCGTCGTGAGTGAAGTACCAGCAGGAGACACCGACTGAGGAAATTGCACCTCTAATTTAACGACTAAATCTGAAGGGTCAACTTGAAGTGCTAGCGATGTTGGATACTTTATTAATATCAGCGTTTTAAGATCATCGACAATATCGTTTGGCCCCACCATTAACGTTGTTGGAGTTTTGTTCGGTTTTTTCACCCACACACGTCTCTTGGAAAATGTAGGTGCCGCTGGTTGTGTCTGTAGTTGAGGAAATGAATATGTCGAAGGAGTGGCACCCGTGAAATTTATTTGAGGAGCTTGATTCTGTGGTATGGATAAAGGAGGTAAAGATGGGTTATTTGAAGGGTACTGTTGCTGCATTGGTCCCTGTTGAACTTGAAAATGGAATGGTGAACTGTGCTGCTGCTGTTGAACTGGCTGTACTTGGGCCTGCTGGAGAGGTTGTTGCTGCTGTTGTTGGTGTTGCTGTGATGGATTCTGTTGAGAAGAAGGTGGCAAATTCGACGTGACCAACTGAGGAGGAGTCAGAGACGATGATTGCTTGTGTTTTGGAGTTTGGGTCTGTTTTTGTGAAGGAAAAGGACTCTCTTTAGCAGGAGGTCTTTTGGAAAAGAGACTCTGCATTGTTATAATTTTGGAGGGTTTAGGAACTGTTTTTGTGCTGTCTTGGAGTTCTTTCTGAGGTGTGTTTCCTTGTTCTGGGGTGACTTATGTGACGTTTCTGTGTTTTTCCAGTGGTGGCAATGGACTGATATGGTCTCCATGACAGTCTTTCAGAATCACCTAGTCTTCATACCTCTTTCATCCTTACTACTCTCTCTCTGCAGTCCTCCGTCTCAAAGACACAAACTCCTTCTACTGCGCGTCCGTTTCGCCCGCACACGACCCCGTCTCCGGACCCATTTTTGCCGTGTGTTTTCTCTGATTTTTCGTATGTATCCTCTACTGAAATGACTCGAAAGACACTGTTCACTTTGGAAAAGTCATCATAGCTCCACGAAAATGACTCTCCAAAAGTACCAAAACATCGTATCGGCGTTGAAGACAATTTCAGCGGATTCACCATGTCATTTCACCACCCCTAACATAAACCGAACAGCAGCTCTCAAATATCAGAATCACACGATACCAATAATACGACCTGAACTCACCAGACATAATGAAAACATTAGTCCCAACAGCAATCAAGATGGAAACAAAGATACAAATTCATCAAATAAATTCACCACAAGAACAGATCTGAAAACAGCAATGAGGAAAGTATGCAATCAACTACGAATCAAGATCAATTCTGGAAAATCAAGACAATACAAAACACCAATCTTCACCAAAAACCCGACCACAGAAGAACAAGAACGCCAACTTGCTGAGATACCCATCATTAAGCAAAAGACATTCAGATTTAGTGAAGAGAAGTACATGCCAACAGAAGCAGAACTCCAATCTACAACATCTAAACTCCCACCACAAATCAACACATTCACGGTAACTGACAGCACACCACCAGCAACGAATTCAAAACAACTGAGAGGGATAAACAGTGATTTGTTCGGCTTAGCATTCAAAAACGGAGGTTGGAATCAGAAACCCATATACCAGTGCAGGTTGTTCAATCTGACCTACTGGCACCCATCTTATTTCATGGGCAGGGTTAGAAAATCCAAGCCTGGTGTGGCATTCATGTTGTTGAATAATTTGGGGATGTTAAATACAGAAACTTTGAAGATTCCCAATCCGCCAGAAGTAATGAAGATGAATTATCATCCTTTGAAAAGAAAAGTGGAGTCTGGGAAGACAAGAAGGTTGATTAAGAAGTTGTTCTTTGATGAGTTTTCGAAGCATGGAATGATTAAGGATAGAGACGGAACGTATCTATTCAAAGTTGGTATTGTGGCTCATACTGCTAAAGAGAAAGAAATCTTGAAAGAGGATATTAAGAAAGCGTTGGCGAATGTTAGAAATTTGAAAGAACATTCGTTTAGACCTGCTGCCACTGCTGCTGAGGATCGTAAGTTGAATTGGAAAGCTGTTTGGAAGGTTTGTGACGATTTGGGCGTCCCTAGAATCGAATCTTTTACGTTAGCTCGCAGTACAACTAAGGATCCAGTTGATAATCCAGTTGATAATCCAATCAAGTATTTAGTTGATGTCCCAGTTGGTAAGAAGTCCAAAGCTTCTTCAAAGCGGAAGAGGGGAAGAAAGGGAAAGCAAAACAAGTCAAAACGGTCACAGGACTCAAGAAGAAACATGTGAGTCGAGGAACAAAGAAGGTATCCGAGAGTGAAGCTGGTATCTAGTTACTTTTGATAATAATATGATAAATATTTAATATGTTTAACGATTAATGTATGCACGTCTATATAGATTATAAAATTATCCATTTTTTATGTTTGGTAGACCGTAGATAGATCAGATATTGGCCCAATCGGGCAACTCAGTCTCAAAAGACCAAGATGGTCCATCACCGGCTGTATCTTCCTTAGTGTAATACTTGAAAGCATGTAAATAAAGAACCAGGTCATCAGCATTTGGCTCTTTATATAATGGCATTCCACATTCGTCACAACGCTCACCGGTCTGCAAAACATCTCGTTTATGATTGGCTTGATCTAACAGCTTATCAAACTGTTTTTTATCCAGTCCATATACCCCACCAACACCACTATCACTAGTGTCGCTTTCCGTTTTCTTGTCAACATTAGCCACTTCCCCATCACCACTACCAGACACATCACCAAACAACCCATTCATCTCAACATTATATAACGGATCATTAACAATAGCACACCCGAGATTCCTCAAATGGATTCTAATCTGATGTGTTCTCCCTGTCTCAGGAACACACTTCACCACACACTGCCCCAATGTCTCACTAACGTTCAACACCTTGAACCTGGTCCTAGCACTCTTCTTACAAACGCCATCCTTGAACCCTTTCTTCGTATCAACGACGATGACATCATCATCACACAGGAACTCATCACCGACATGGCCCAGGATCCCAGATACACGGGCAACGTACTCTTTCTGCACCTGTTTCGATTTGATCTGGCCCTGTACCTGTTTTGCTTTCTCTGGATTCAACGCAAGGATGCACACACCTGATGTGAGTTTGTCTAGTCTATGACACGGATGGATTTGATCTAGCCCCATCTGATTTTTCAAAATCTCAGTGATTGTATTATAATAGTACTTCTGCACCGGGTGAATAGGCACACCTGATGGTTTATCAATGACGAGCAACTCAGAGTCCTGGTGGATCACAGTGATAGGTTTGCCAATGACGGGTATCTCATGGTTGTGTTTTGTGCGATGGATCAAATCCCCAGATTTCAAAACTTGTTGAGGGGAGAGTAATGAATCACCTGTGAATTCATGGATGCATTTGTGTCTTTTTCGTGTCACGGGGTCTTTGATTGTTCTTGTACGTGTCACTTTCACTTGGTTTGATATGATGGATTGTCTGTGTTGTAGTTCGGTGAAGTCTCGAAATTCAGAGGTAAATACTTGCAGAATGGTCTTGTTGACCCATCTGCCTTTCACTGTTATTGGTTGTGTGGAGTAGTACGGTTGTACTAGTCTGAGTCCATTGCGGAATACGTAGCAGGGTGATGGTGCCATTTCTGGACTCATCGTTGTTTTGTTGGTTTGTTCGATGTGGGATCATGTGAAGGTGAATCACTGGATGTTAAGGGAAGAAGATTTTGAAGATGCTCGGACAGATTTGAATTTTCAACCGGACGTCAGCTTAGTTTGGGCATAGTCACCACGTTGGACATTTTACATTTTAGCCACCTCTTTAAAACACAGAATCTAAACAAGGTTGATATACTCAGTATGGAAGTATAGGGCAGGCAGTTTGAAAAAAAAATTAAGATAAATTAGGGATTAAAGTTTAGAAAGTGAATCGAAAAATACAAACATGAAAATTTAAAAAAAAACGATAGCAACAAAATACAAAGAAAAACAGAATCAATAATAATAAAACAACAATAAATGAATAATAAAAAGCTAGGAAAGATACACATAATGACAACAGGTCAGCCACAAAACCAACAAATCTTGAGAGGTGGACGTACCTTCACAAATATAGGAATTAACACTCTATTCAACAACGACGACAGCATAAACTAAACTATCCCAATCAGTCATTCTTCTTACTCACCTTCGCCTTATCCCCATAAACCCCCAAAATGTAAGCTAATCTAGTAACGACCAAATCGACAGCCATACTAATGGAATCTCTAGCCAACACCATCTTCGATCCATCCACCTCATGCCAACTGATAGGAATCTCATCAATTGGGATTTCCTGACGAATAGCCAAGATCAAAATCTCAACATCAAAAATCCACCCTTCGGTATGCATCTTTGGAAAAATCGCTCTAATAGCGGCCTTATTAAACAACTTAAACCCACACTGGGTGTCTTTAATAGTACGGATACCAAACACGTACACTAGCGCATGTAATGAGTACATGAGGAAGTTTCTAATGAATGATCTCTTAACCACTGCATCGGTGTTCACCATATGTGCTCTGGATCCAATTGCCACTGCTGGTTTAGTCTCGGGTTCGTTGTTGTCCTTGGAATGGATTGCAGTGAGCAGTTTGTCTAGGTCTTGGAATCGTGAGGCACCGTCTGCGTCAGCAAAGATTCCGTATGCACCTCTAATGAATTGTAAACCGTGGGTTACTGCTCCTCCCTTACCTCTGTTTTCGACAAATTGCACGATTCTCATCTGGTGTGGTGCCAGGTTGTATCTTTTGCTGGCTAGTTCGAGTGCGTAGTCTGCTGTACCGTCTTTTGAACCATCGTCGACGAGTAAGATCTCGTATGTTTTCTTGTTGTGTGGGTTTGTTGAGGTGGTTGATGATGATGATGATGTTGGGTATTTTGAGTTGAGGTATTCTATGGCTTCATCTAACATTTTTTGTAGACGGTCAGTTTCATTGTAACATGGAATAACAACAGAAATTTCAATGTTGTCTTGTGAGGCAGCATTTGCTGGTGGTAGGTCATACATGTGTTGATGTTTTTTCACTGTTGTTTTGTCATTTGTGATGTATTTTAATTCTGACGGATATGGTTTTCGTGGCTTGTGTGAAAAGGCCCAGACTATGATGTAAAGCTGTTTGGTTTGGTGGTTGGTTGTTATGTGGTGAGTTGATTGTTAGTACAGTGTTGGCGGAGAGTGATGAACTTGGGGAGAGTGAGTTTGTTGTTGGACATACCAGGAGAACTATTGCCACTAGGGCAAGCAAAATGTAAAGGAGGATTCCATTGGGCATGATTGTTGTGCTGTAAGAGGATGAAAAGTGATTGGAAACCAGGAGAAATAGTCCATGAATTGGATATTCATAGGTATTATGTACAGCTCTCCAGGTAAAGAGAGAAACGTTGAAAATTGAACAAAACGAGATCGATCGAGGCAACGTGTTCGAAGTCTGAGCCGAATCGGGAAGGCTGTAAGCGGGAATACGCCTCATTTACTCCTGTGAAGCACGTGATAAACACTTCTCATCATCTTCGCATAACTGTCGTGTACTTTGAAAAAGTTTGAGTTATGCACAAATCCGGAATCGGCCGATACAAAGACTGAGCAGATGAGACAATCACAAGATGCCCTCATCTCACATCACAACTGGATCACGGTCACTTTGCAAAATGAAAACAACGCACTACACACAAAATAGAATACTTCTACTCACAAACAAATTGCAATGATCATATGAATCACCATATTACCATAGGCTAGTTCAATACTTCACAAGGATGGAGTGACAATTTATACGAATCACAATTCAACGCGTACGAGTACGAGTACCAGATTGCCCTTTTAAAAATTATTCATCTGTGATATGAGATGTCCGCTAACTTACCGAAATTACCGTTTTACTATCATTACGTTAAGACCATCTGAAGAAATGCTATTGAGATGAACCAATTGGACTACGCTTACCACTGCTCAAGCTTAGATATGCTGACGGTGCTTTTTACTATATCAATTGGCGAATTTATTCAATGGAATTTGGAGATTGAATACTTGAACAACCAACAATACATGGTCTGCGAATGGGGGAATAAAGAATACTCTGCACTGAATTGATCCGACAGTCCGAATCAATTCCCAGTAACCAAACAATAACCAGACGACAACATTGAACATGGCCACTTTTTGGCTTCTATGGGTATCTTTAACTACCCCAGCTATGCTCAGCTTATATTTAGCCCTCGGGAGTCGGGAGCTGGGAGCTGGCCGGGAGTCAGGTTAGATGCACCTACGTTATAAAATGCAGTGCTAATAATGTTAGTTTATGAATCAGGGTCTAGTTTTATACCAACTGATGGATTTGAAGGGATTGGAAGTTGCACCAGTTGAGCTGAGCTGAGCTAGTTGAGTTCATTCTGCTGCACAAGAAACACAGACTACACCTGGGTTGTTTTCATCTTCACGTACAAGTGAGCTCTTTTTTTGAACGTGGTTTTCACCTGATTTAGCCAATCATATGTCATTCGCACAATGCACTTCTGTTTCTATGGCAGGATCATCAACGGGGACGGCTATAGGCGAATATATTATTTTATTACTACTATGGGACAATGCATGGACAAAGGGTGCAATTTACACTACTAAGTACGTTAAGGTATATGGCCAGTTAAAAGTTTTCAGCTAATTGGATCGGACCTCGGTTACGTTTTCTCTTTTGGATTTTGAATGCGGTGAAGTCAGTGGAATGTTGAAAGGGCCGTTTCTATTTTATTTCTCAATTGTTGAACTAGTACATCTGTTGGTGAGTTTGTTCATTGATGCCTCTTCTCCAAAAATTATAAAAGGGTTGATGTTTTCCCGCTTTTCCATGGATTTTAACCTGGCTCTAACTCGTTTATGTTCTCCAGTTCATTATCCATCCACACACTCTCACTTTTAGTCACTCACTTCAAACTCTTTGGATACAGCACACACTCACTTTAATTCACTCGTTACATTCATTCATTTGATACCACTACTTCCATCCCCTCACTTTCCCAGATGGCTTCTTTCAAAATCTTATCTTTGTTAGCCACATTTGCCGCTCTGGTCTCCGCATCAGCAGGTGGTTCATCAGGCTGTTCAATCTCCTCATCCGACAAAGCATCAGTCGGCATCTCCAATGGCTGGAAAGGTCAAGTCTACGACTACCCCGACTTCAACAAGGTTGACTTGAACGACATCAACTACTACGCCTCAGGTTACACCAAGGGCTACACCGGTTTACAAACCGCCCATAGTTCAGGTGCTTACAAACCATCCGACTACCCATTTGCTTTCAATGAAGTCTTGGAAATCACTGGTTATTTCGTTGTCCCAAAAGACGGTTCCTATAAGTTTAGTTTGAAAGCTAATGGTGGTGCCGTTTTGTTTTTCGGTTCCACTGATCAGGGATTTGATTGTTGTGCTGGTACTTCTGATTTCTCTCAGGCTGGTCAGTTTCAAAGTGTCGTTGCTGCTTTAGATTATGGGAAGACTGCTACTTCTGCTGATGTTCAGTTGAAAGCAGGTTACTATTATCCTGTTAAGTTGGTTTATGTCAATTATAAAGGCACTAACCAGTTGCAGGCTGCGGTTTCTGCTGATGGTAAGGTTTATGATTTGGCTACTAACTTGTACTCTTTGAGTGATTCGTCAAAGGCTGAAGCTTGTAATGCTAGTAGTAGTTCATCTTCTGCTTCTTCCACTTCAAGTTCTTCAAGTGCCTCTTCTTCTTCTTCTTCTGCTACCTCTAGTTCTTTAACTGCTCCATCTTCATCTGTTTTGTCAACTTCATCGTCTGTTGTTTCCTCTTCTTCTGCTCCTGCCTCCTCATCTGCTTCATCTTCTTCTCCGGTTCCATCTTCCTTCTCAGTTGTTCCATCTTCTTCTAGTGCTTCTTCATCCATTATTCTATCCTCTTCACCAGCTCCATCATCTTCCCCAATCCCATCATCTTCTCCATTTCCTTCCTCTTCCACAATCCCATCATCCTCTCCAATCCCATCATCTCCAATTCCATCATCTTCTCCAATCTCATCATGTCACTCGACTACCTCTTCTTCTGTGATCCATTCTTCATTCACAGTTCCATGCAGTAAGTGCAAGAAGACTTTTTCCTCTTCAACTGAGCCAGCTGAATCATCAAGCGTTACTTCTGTTTCATCTTCTAAATGTTCCACTTCCACTTCCACTTCAACTATCCCTTGTACTCCAGGCTCTGGTCACTGTACTCCTGCTCCATCTTCTTCTTCTGAATCTTCTACTTCTACTTCGACTGTCCCTTGTACTCCAGGTTCCGGTAACTGCACACCTGCTTCATCTACTTCTAGCGAGTCATCCAGCAAATCATCAGAAACTACTACTCCAGATAACCACGCTTCAACCTCAACTTCAACTGTTCCTTGTGTTCCTGGCTCCGGTAACTGCACCCCAGTCACATCATCATCCTCTGAATCATCTACATCTACAACTGTTCCTCCATCAGTTAAGTCAACATCACCATCTGTGCCATCTGAACCAACTGCTCCAGTCAACCCACCAGCAGTCGACTCTACTGTTCCTTGCACCCCAGGTTCTTCTCACTGTACACCAATCTCATCTGAAACTCCATCTGTCCCATCTGTGCCAACTTCTCCAGCTTTCCCACCTGATGTTCCAGCTAAGCCACCTGCTGCTGAAACAACTACCCCTGTTAACCCACCTGCTGGTGAAAATACCGCTCCTGTGAATCCACCTGCTACTGTTCCTGTCAAGCCAGTTGTTCCTGGTAATCCACCATCTGGTGAGTCTACTGCTCCAGCTAACCCACCTGCTGCTGATTTCACTGCTCCAGCTAACCCATCTTCTGCCGACTCTACTGCCCCAGCGAACCCACCTGCTGCCGAATCCACTCAACCATCAAATCCACCAGCTACTGCACCAGCTAACCCACCTGCTGGAAACTCACCAGCTCCATGTGTTCCAGGTTCCGGTAACTGTACTCCAGATTCTTCATCTCCATCTACACCTGTTCCAGAAAACCCTGTTTCTCCTGCTACACCAACTTCTCCAGAAAACCCACCAGCTGCTCAATCTTCCACTCCATCTAACCCATCTGCTCCAGTCAACCCACCAGCCGCTGAATCATCTACTCCATCTAACCCAGGCTCCCCATCAACTCCATCTAACCCAGACACCCCATCAACTCCAAACGAAAACCAAAACACCCCAGAAACGCCATCAAACCCACAAACACCATCATCACCATTCACTCCAGTCCAACCTACAACACCACAAGTCTGTAACCCAACCGAACCATCATGTTCTCAATCCACTACACTATCCACCTCATCCATTTCAACTTACGTTACCATCCCTACAGTTCCATCCGTTTCCACATCTTCATCTGTTCCATCGGTTCCATCTGCTTCTCAGTTTGAAGGTTCTGGTTCTCAACTAGTAAGTTCATTCTTGGGCTTGTTGTTTGCTGGTGTTGTTGGTGTTTTGGCTAATTTATGAATTTGATTTGAAATTGATGTATTAAGCTATGTGGGGTCGAGTGTTTGAGGTTGAGGTGGTGCTGGAGCTTGGTGTCCTGACTCTTGACTCTAAAGTGAAGGCTCTACTTATGTTCTTATGCTCTCCTTGATATCACACGTTTATTTCTAGTCATTATTCGCTTTTTTTGTTTTCCCACATTATATTTTCAACCTGACAACTTATCTCCTGGAATTACTTGTTAGACGAGTTCTCAACGTTTTGTTATTATACCCGATGTTTTTTTGATCAGACTTTTGATTTCAATTGTTTCTGATGGCCCTTTCAAAAAAGAAAATGTTTTTCAATTCTTATGTTTCAGTTATTTAACGATACCATTCAAAATTCTCAAATATTGTATACTCTTTTTCATTTTTATGTATATACAGTAAGGTTACTGATTTCAGTTGCCTTTCATCTTTTAATTTATACTATAGATCGATCTTCAATTCAGTTCTTATATTCGTATACAATTCTAGCTGCGTATAAACCTACCAAGAATTTGTAACTACGTACATGCATGATTGTATATATAATATATATAATATATATAATATATTAAGACGTACACATGCATGTGCACAGATCTGAGAAGTTCAAATCATATGGTAACAATTAACCCTTTGGAGGCCCATACATGCCCGATTCAAGAGCTTATTAATGATTAAAATGATTAAACTTGCAATCGAGTGCGCTGCTTGCCCCGATTTCAGGAAAAGATATAAACGTCATGGACAATGCGTGTGAGACGTGCCTGGCATAATCTCAAAGGCTTAAAGCTCATCTCCCGTTCCAATCATCATCTAAATACTTTAAACCCTAAACCCCCCCCCCAACCCCGTCAACTTTCATCAACAACACTTCGATCGTTATGCTTCGTCGTCGCAACATAACAGATATCGAAAAAACAAAGGCTAATCCAAGGTGCTGTTGAACACGGTCTTGATGAAGCAACAGTATTACTTAACAACAATGAAAACCAATTTAATGTTTTAAGACAAAATAACCTTTATTATCGAATTTCATCTCCTTTGGCTACCTTTTGCTTTACTATGGATTTCAGAGAAAGGCTCACTGATTTCCAAAATGGTCAAGGTAATGATACCTACGAAGTGCTTAGAAAGGATGCTCTAACAATCACTGATAACTTCTTGGATCGGGTTGACAGCTCAATGATTTCTTCGTTGCATAACCCACAGATGGATCCCACTATTCGAATGCCTACATGAATTAAAACCCTTTTATCTTTCCCTGTTTGTCAGTACCTAGTTTTGCCGAACGTTGCGTCAACGAAATCTGCAGGATTCAGGAATTCATATTGTGGAATTGTTGAAACCAATTAGATTCGTTTTTACTGGTGACCTCACTAACTCATTGACTCCCGCTCTTAAGGAGAAATAAGAAACATATTTACACAAAATTGATTACTCTTCACTTCGTGCTAACACTATGAGAAGTTTTCCCATTCTCCCGACTACTGAACTCTTGACCCAGGATAAAAACGAAGATGTTAGAGTTAATAATTTTACACGGTGTTTGCTTAAGGAGCTTGAAGTTCTCACTCCTGGCTCTGTTATACAAGGACAGCCAAAAATCAAAGAGAGATTGAACACTTATTTTCCTAACTACATCAAGGGAACTGCTCTTATAAAACTGATATCTCTATATTGGAAGTGGTGGTTGACAATTTTTTTGTTGAAGTTAAGAAAGTTTCAATTGAAAACATTTTTGTGCCAGGTAAAGTGAATTCGAGGCAAACGCAGGGAATTCTCAGACAAGCATATGTCTATCATTTAGTGTACCAAATGCCTATTTTGCTCACTGATGGTTTCAATCATTATTTAATTTGGTTTCAGCGTACCAATAGAATGACTCAGATTTCCGAAGAAAGCAACCAAGATAATCATGAGTGGAACTTTTATCATACGATTCCAAATGATCAAGTCAATTCGTTTGAAATAGACGGTGTTAAAGGAGAGGATACCGTGCTCCATTGTCAGGTCGAATTCCAGTATCTCAAGTTGGAGAATTTGGGAGGAGGATTCACCATAAAGGAGAAGTTGCTTGGAATTATGTATGGCGAAATCCAGAATGATCCTGCTGGTCGTAAGGCTGCTTATGTTGATGTCCGTAACAGAGATGCCAGTGAGGAGGGTTTTACCACCGAAAATCTCCAGCAAAGGCGCGATGAAATGGCCAGAGACTCCATTGGATTTTTTCTTCCAACTTTGAAAGAATATTCAAATTTTTCAGAAAGAAAACACTATTGGGGAGTAATTCCACACTCAAATATGTCAGAAAATCTGTTACAGGTGATTTCCAAATCGAAACATTACAAAGCAATGAAGGTAGCTGCACTAAAGTGTTCAAACTCAGCTGGGAAGATTATGTGAAAATATTTAAGCCTATGGATAAACAAACAAGCAAAGATGTAGATGTAGTCTTGAAAGTATACAGTCCAATTGAGACAATGACGTGTTACTACAGTCACTTAGCAGATGGTTATTTTGGAGACGAACATGTCGGATCAATTGATGACTTCTTAAAATCTACTATATGATGAGGTTTCAGTCAGAAGCCTCGTCTTACGAAAGAATTCAAGTGCACAATAAAGCTCACAAACATAGCAAGATCAACATTCCTGAATTGTTCGATCATGGGTATTGTTGTGTCCAACTTCATTCTGGTGCTGTGATTGAGGGGATGTTTTTAGCGGTGAAATATTTGCCTTTTTTTTCACAATAAGTCTTCAATTAATAAGGTCAGCGTTAAGACCAAGTTGGAGTCTATCGGGATCTCTCATAATGACCTTCACCCAAGAAACATGTGCGTCGATGATGAAGGAGACACATATGTTTTTGATTTTGGAGAAGCAACGTTACGCCCTGGGTCGGCTGACAGTAGTGAGAGTTCAAAACCTTTGGTGAGTGATCCTGATTGATGATCAGAAGAAGCATGTTGAGTATCATACGTTATGATCAAAATTTGTAATATTAACAAAATTTGACACATTGTCTATCAGCTTCAAGTAAGTCAACTATAAGTTAACAATATATATTTTAAAGTCATCATCGAAGACACACTTTCAGATTGTTCAAGATGGTATAATTGCTTTAGTTAAAGAGCCCAATACGCAATTCATGCATGCTCCTGGAACATTGTTAGCATCACCATAGTCACTACATGTGCATGTAAACCATAATAAAGAGGAAAGCTTTTTTGGCATTAATGAAATGCAGTGAAAAACAAGTTATAAAGTACAAAATTATACAAGAACAATCAAGAAATATTTGAATTGCTCATCAGAAATTGATCGACAATTAGTGATGAGAATAGTAGATTTGGAAAGTAAGTGACAAATGTGATAAGTTAAGTGATAATGTAGATAGCAAGATTGTGATATGCCAGAAGTGGTATCTTCTGCAATTTATAGCAACATAGTGATCATATTGTTCGAGAATAAAGATTTCTGACATAAGAAAATGATAGTAGAGATAGTAGCGTATGGAGAGTTTAATGCCATTGTTGAAGCATCCAAGAAGGAGAGATTGCAGGGAAACCAACGGGAGAAGAGAAGAATAAACCATAAAACTTGAAACATAATCAAAATAAATCAGCATTGAACATGTTGAGATGAAAACATAGGAGATGAAAATATCAAGGTAACCCGAACAGGGAAGCGAAAAATTATTCAAACCATTGAATCAATCAATAGTGAACACTCAACTGCCTCACGATAACCCTACCGTTATCCAAGAAAGCCTGAACCAAATCGGAGTAATACAAAGGATCATCACTCACGAGTCTCATTCCCTTAAGCAACTCCGGAGTATTCAACTCCATCTCCAACTCATATCGACTCTGTTTATTTTGTTTCACTTTGGTCAAATCAAATCTAGTGAAAGTCGACTGATGAATGAAACTGATTCTATCTTTTTCTCTCTTCAACGAGACTTTTTTCTTGAAATTCTCATATGCTTCATCATCCAATTCAAATGGCAATTCGACAGACATGGATAATCTCAAATCAAATAGTGAATTCGGTTGGAATAAAATGATGTCAGCGATACGTTGCTTTTGAATACTGGCCATCTTACGCTTCGTCTTCACGTCCACTGAAACACGGCCCGTTATAGGTCTATCGTTTCTCTTTGACTCACTTGCAATCAAATCGACAACATGCGAAGTCTCAACGACAAACTTATTACCACTTGAAGCACCAACTAGGGCCTTTGTCGCACCGCCCGAAACACCGGGTTGGTTACCACTATTACTATCTTGACTCAACTTAGTCAGATAACTCTTGATGTCATGATACTCTTGTAACGGCATACCACTCTTGAAGAAACAATCAGAGTTGAAGAAATCAACACTTAGCACAGTCTCCGTGTTGATAGGCAATTGTAATCTTCTATCTTTGACTTTCTCCCAAACTTGACCAACTTTCAATTCCAACTCAATGCATTGCTCCACGTTAGGGATATCCATGTAATCTTTCTTGACTCCGTCAACGTTAGCCCAAATCCAAGCCGTTATGACATTGTTAAAGTCATTACGTGGCATGAATCCAGTTATTGATGGGGATGAGAGTTTGGTAGCTTCTGAAAATCCTCCTCCGTTGGCTCCTCCACCTGGTGCTCCTCCTCTCTTATGGTGTTTTCCAACTGTTGGAATGTAGTCTTTGGCCCATGTTGGTCTTTCTTTGTATCTTCTTGGTTTTCCAGAGCCATTTGCTTCTTGTTCTTTTTTCTCTTTGAGTTGTTCCAATGCTAGGATTTGATCATGTAAGGAGCTGGTTGATGTTCTTTTGGCTGTTGATTGAAATGACTGAGGATTGTGTTCCGACACAGAACCTGAACGAGACCCCGAAGCAGATCTTGAAGCTGTTGAAGCGGATCTGGGTTTCGTTTGCACTTGAACTGGAGCAGCACCTGAAGTAACCACAGAAGCACTGGAGACAGCAGTAGCTGGGATAGCATGTGGCAATTTCGGGGTGAGTTTAGGTGATCCAGCTTCACTTCCTGCTGCAGATGAGACACCACTGGCTTTACGTATGTAATTAGGAGTGCGTTTGCCATCGAACTCAATGTCTTCATCATTGGTTAAATTTGATATGCTGCTTCTCTGTTTCGACTCCTTGTCAGACAAATGATGTGCTGTATTTGGACTGGAAAGTGATGATGAGGACATGGGTTGAACCACCGATGATGTTGCAGGTGATGGGTTTGGAATGACAATTGAAGCATGTTGATGTTTTGGTGTGATAGGAGCAGTTTCAATATCATTGTTCATCAAATTATGAATGGATAGTCTCGGTCCAGCAGTTGGTGGCATTGATGTTGATGAGTTTCTTTTGGCCAGTGGTGCAGGCATCGATGTTGTAGTTGGACTTAACCCTGGTCTTGCAATGGGTAAGACACCTGGAACCACTGGAGGAGGAGGTGGCCGTTGAATGTTATTGTTATTGTTGTTTTTGGCAGGAGGTGGGGGAGGAGGAGCTGAATCATCGCTCGACATTAAGTTCCGGAGGTCCATTGTGATGTATGTGCTGAATTGAAATGGGAAGACAGTTGTTGATACGGGATGAGAATGAGGCTTGGATATATTTCAATTGAGGTGTGAGAGTGATAGAGTCAATTGAAAACACTGGGAAAAAAGTTGAATCTCAAACGATGACACGAATTGTTTCTCGAAATCAATTTTTGGTATCCGTCGAAGTGGTGTTTGGAAGAAAAAAAGGGGTAAATTGGTGGTTTTTGAGTGAATTCGGTGATATCATTCAAATTGTTTTCCAGTTTCGAGTGTTTTGAACTTGGGATGTCAATTTCAAATTTTGTTGAAGCGGGAAAACAAGGCAGAGCTGGTGCACAGGTGTGCACACAAATCCAGGACGTCGATCGGCGCGTCGAAATGATTTCAGACATAGTTCTACCTCTTTCTCTAACTGGCTGGCTGCGCTAGTAGTCCTAACTATCTTCCAATTTAGATAGACAGCTCAAAATTAAATTTTGAATATATAACAAAAAGAACGTTTAAGGGTACTACCAATTTGTATACTAAATTAATTATAGAAATAAAGCTAGTTATAGTATTATCATATGGAACAAGTAATATACTGCATGTGCTCAGAGTTGTAGATGTGTGTTCTAGTCAACAGAGTTCCTTGACAATATTATATAAGATATTCGGCTAGAATAATTCCTTTCAATTCAAGTTTCGAATAACGTTAGTTATGGCTTTTTGCAGTAAATATATCTAGTAGTTGAACTGTTCACGTAGATAAGATTCAGCTTACTGTATCCTATATGCACACGGATATACGGAGGTTCATCACTGTAAGAGTTCACAGTTTCATCATCGCTGCCTGTGGATTCAGATTCATCATCTCTGCCCTGCCAGTGGATACAGGTTCGTCATCAACATCAGTGTCTGAGAAGAAAAATGATTGAGTACTAGGGCGGACAGTGTTAGTTTTGATACAGGCCTTTTATTACGATGAAGCAGTGGGAATACATTATCTAGTCTTGAAAGTATGGCCTCCTTCTCTGAAATATCATGAAAGAGAGAAAGAAAATCTAAAGTTGTAAGGAAAACTAAACCATTCTTGAGACCAAATTCGTGACTTCCCACTCTAGAGACATCTATTCCAAGTTCCACAAGAATTGTCTGTATGCTTCTGAAGCCATATTGAAATCAGTGCTGTTAAACTTTTCAGAACTGTTATCGTTATCCAAGTTATGATCAAAACAAGCAAAGTAACCAGTGGAATTAAGCCCATCTCCTTGAATAACACATTCTCCATAATCAACAAACTGAGGTCGACAGTTAGTTCTTTGTGATACAGTAACAGTCTTATTGAAACACCGAATACGCAGGCTGATTTCTATAAAATCGTAGAATTGTCAAATATGTTTGTCGAAGAAGCATTCACGATCATTCCCATCTTGTCGTGTTCCCATAAACAAGTTTTGGAGAAGTTTCAAATCTAAAACTTTAACTTTCACATATTTCCCACTCGGTTTGTACATATGGCTCGGTGAAAACTTGGAACAAAAAAACTCTGATTCAATTACGGACTCCTTGTAGAAATCATTAGTGTTGGTACTCATGACATACCCAAAGGTTGCGACATCAGGTTCATCTTCATCACTTTCAAAGTACCTTTCACTACCTGAGAAGAAGGAATCATTATCAGAAAACTGATGATAACCGTCATCGGGTACCATATCATCATTGGAAGAACCATCATTATCCGATTCCTGAAAAGTATTATTAACAACAGCTTCAAGGCTCATAGTTACATTCTGAATTTCTTGACAACTGTAGGTCTTCTGCTCCGCATCGCCTGTCTCCATATCATGATTGCTTGATTGGTTTCAAATGTCTGAAGTAGTCATATCTACGTCAATGAAATTGTCAACATCCTTCGCTAGAATACGAAGTTGTACAGGATCAATGAAGTAATAAAAATGCTCATGATGAATGCGGTATGGTTTATAGTTATTCTGATGCTTATGGCTAGCACTTTTCAGTGGTTTCTGTTGATCCGATGGAGATCTTTTCCAAAGTCTGCTTATTGATGATGGTGATTTGACAAACTTTGTGAGCTGTGCATTGTCCTTCTTGATTTTCTTGTTCAAACCATTTAAACATGAATCCAACAATAGTCCAGCAATAATAGGCACAACTTCCATAGAATTTCCTTGACCGAATGGAATGACTTTCAGCAGCAGGTTCAGATATTCTTCTGTTGTTTCAGAGTTGGTCTCATTATATCTTGTGTTGTTTGTCTCCTGGTTTGACGGTAAAGTAAATTTGAGAAACACGAAGTTGAAAAAATCGGACAATATTGCAAATTCAGTGTTAAAGAAAACTTGACTGCCAACACATTCTCTTTTGATCTTAACTTGTTCAGCATGATCATCTTCCATCAATTTTCGAATGTATTTCGGGCTCTTCATCTGAACGACAAGATGTGGGTTTTCAGACACATTCTTTCCACCAAATTCTACAGCCCGTATACCACAATGGAACCTCTTTCCATTTGAAGCATAATCAATGCTTCCTGTTTCCAATGGATATGAAGCACCTGAGTATGTACGCTGACACCTAAGTGAAATAATTCGATTGTACCCCATCTTGGTGATCATAAAGTTGACAGTGCATGGATCAGTAACGACACTATCCGCTGCCTATTCAGCATAAGAATATATTGGCACTTTCATCTCTAATACTTTGAAAGCATAGCTACTGGAATTGATCAACCAATCCAAATCAAGGAACGAAATAACTATTTCTCTATTTGAAGATTCACTTTGCTGCTTAGGGGTTTCAAAACCTTCCAATCTAGCATTACCAAAAAACTCATCACATAACGGGAAAAAATAAGCAGCTGCATCTTTTAACTTCTGATTCAATTCCTCATTGCTGTCGAGAGTTTTAAAGGTGGAGCACTCAACAATATTAGAAAAATACCAATTGGAGTCTTCTCGTAAGAAAATTCTGTTGGGCTATCGGAGTTTTCCAGTTTGACATAACTTTTTTCGTCCTTTCCAATAGCAGCATGTGGCAAATTGAATAACCTGTGAAATTTCTTGAGTAGAGCAATGTCTGATTCTTCTTTACTGCTAAGTAACGCATCTCGAAATTAATTCTGCAAGTTCGCTGTGAAAAACCGGAATTCAATAGCATCATAAAAACTCGAAAAGCTATGTTTCTATTTCCAATCGTAGAAACTATGCTTGCTGTCATCCTTGATTCTGTCAACAACAAGTTGGACATGCATTCTTTTCATTTCCAGCGTTAACTCTCGGTATGCCGTGTTCATATTGAGAAGTCGATAGCAGCTTTGGATAAGTCATTTTGATCAATTTGAAATAACTGGAAGAGAAAGGAAATTTCCTCGATATAAATCATGCATTCAAGTCACCGGAATGTGTAGTAAGTTGTAACACCAGACAATTTTCAGAAGATGTGATGGTAATCTGTGAAAGCCCAAATGGTGTAGTGTTAACATGAGAAGTCAATTTCAAAATTTGAACCGGATCAAAGTTCAAACCAAGTTCGAGATCGATATCACTAGGTAAAAAACCGTCGATCGGCGCGTCGAAATCTTATCAATTTTTCATCCTAGCCAGCTATAGCAGCTGAGCAAAAAAAAAGTACTCCACATAACCAGTTACCACCAAAACCATCATCTGGTCTGTTCATCCAAATTGACTAGCTCCATGTCATGCAGAATTTCAAAACACTATCATTAAGGCAATTTGATTATACTATTCTGCAGACCTTCATTTTCTGGTGTTAAGACGGCTGACTGCAGAAAAAAAGAACTAATTAGATGCTTTCGACCTCAATTTGTATTTATTTAACAGCGATGTCTTATATGCACAAGATTTGTTGCCAGGATCAAGATTGTAGATGTCAACAATAAAAGCACTGGCACATCAATGAGTACATCAAGACTATAACAGAGGAAGTCGATTTGCTAAGAACTGTGAAGTTTCCAAAGATTAGGCTATGATTTTTGTTGTGTCATTGGCATCAAACAATACGTTGAAACTACAAGAGAGTAGACCAATGTGTACTCAATTTGAAAATTATATTTTCTCCGGTCTCTATAGATCCATCACATATCCCGGAATAATTCGATCAAGAAGAGGATGTGTTGAAGTTTCGAAGTGCTTATATGGTCTTCCCCGCATGTTGGAATTACAGCTTATAGAATTTACAGTTCAATTCATGCAAAATTGAAGGACTTACCCGGAAATGCATTGCAAAGTGTACTAAAATGGATATGATGAAGGCTAGAATAGGAGTTAAGAACCAGCAGACTCCGTTTCTGATTGTTGTTACAATTCTTACAGCACGTTGGTATTTTCTATGGTCGATTTGACAAGATCGATATTTGTAATCAATTTGGATATATTGATGAAAAATCCAGCATGAATTCACGCAATCTAATTAAACAAATTATTATATCAGAGAACGTTTCATTTACTTTTGATCGGATTCCATGACTTCAAGATAGTTATGGAGAAGCAATTTGATCATTTGACGTCAGTTTATATTTACTTATAGTCTTGGTATATCATCAGATTAATGAATGATGTGATAGCACATACCCGAGTACGGAACCAGCTAGGTATACAGGTAACATAGTGGGGTCAAGCGGTATGCATCCTGGCCGGGCCGCCCAGATTGGCCCAGATTAGTACGGTAACTCGCGAGCCCGTAAATGAGAGACCTGGGTACATGAGTAGGAGGGTCCTGCGGCAATTGGACCCCTATTGCATGAGATGTGAGAAATTGTGGAGAGAGTATTGTTGTTGAAGAACAACTTGTATTATAACTAACCAATTGATGGAATTGAGACCTTCTGTTGCAGATCGATCTAAGAGAATTCTTTATCAACCCGTCGATCATGTCACGCAAAACGATTATAGACATACCGAATAGTGTATACACGTTGTCGTTTTGGTCTGTCATCCCACCAAATTAAGGTAAAAATTAATTATGATCAATTTTTCAAAGAAAAAACTGGATCTATATGAAAGGCCGCTTTATCAAAAACTAGAGATGCTGCCTGTGGCTTATCAATTTTCCAGGCTTTTAAAAAAATGCATGATCGGGCACACGGGCCCGTATCATGGGGACCCTTAAAGGACCCTTAAATTTTCGAATTGATGAAAATCATGAGATCTATATTGTTCAAAGTTTATATCTTCAACAAGTCAAAGGTTAAAAAATTGAAATTCAAAGAAGTGGGGAAGAAAAATGTTGGATTTGTGTATATATGTATATTTGTATATGTAAATGGTGTATAAGACATCAAGCTATGTATACCAGACATCCAATTTCCAATCAAACGTCGGCCGAGAGCTACTTCATGGAAACTTTGAATTCACAATTATCACGGGTCCATTCCAACGTTGTTCAATTCTTTCCAGTTATGTAAGTGAGACTATATAGCTGAGTGCAGGGTCCTATAAATCTGACATCTGTTGTAACACGTATTATCTATTCTGGTCAAATTGCGATACCCCGCTTTGAATAGCTGGCCATGCATCACTTTAACGCAGAATCATATTAGAGTTCTGTGCCATAGCTCACCAATTAGAAATTCCCGGTGTTTAAATGAATTTAGTCAACATCGCAGATAGCTTAATTTGTATGAGTTGTAAATGAGTGTACGTTGTGTGACCACTTTAGGTCGATTCCCTAGGTACACGACATCAAATCAGGAATTTGCTTGAAAACCAATATTGTGAAACGGATCTTCGAAAAATAAGGTGATCTGGCCTAAGTTGGTATTTCGTATAAATACAAGTGAAACCCCAGGTTGTACTTCTAATTTTTCAAACGGAAATGAATTATAACACACAACAAAGCCACAATCAAATTGTTTCCTATCTCCAAGATGACTAAACTAACCACTACCCGTTCCAACAACTCCAGTATCGCTTCTGAAGAAAAGGATGATTTGCAACAACAAAAACAACAACACAACCAAACGTCAAGAGCCAGAAAGGCCAAACACAGTTTCTTGAAAGCTTTTCAGTTCAACAGAGACAACTCTCCACCAGAAATCTTCAATGCAACCTTGTATCTCTCAGTGTTTGTGTTTGGTATCTTGGGTGCTGCAAGAGGTTATGATGAAGGTTATGCTAGTGCCACGCCTACTCAAATGGCTTTCAAAGAAAGATTTGGTTTAAATGATCCAAACAAAACTCAACAAGAGTTGAATGACTTGAAATCAAACATTAAGTCCATGGTTCAATTGGGTTCCATCGGTGGTTCATTGTTGTCCATCTACTTGTGTGATAAGGTTGGTAGAGTTAGAACTTTGCAATTCTCATGTTTCTTCTGGATTGTCGCCACTGTCATTCAGATCACTTCCAAAAAGGTTGGTCAATTGTATGCTGGTCGTTTATTGGAAGGTTTGCTAGGTGTTGGTCCAACCGTTGTCTGTGGTCCTGTTTACTTGTCTGAAGTTTCTCCAAAAGCAATCAGAGGTCTTTGTAACAATATCTTTGCTGGTGCTGTTTATATTGGTATCATGTTGGGTTATTTTTCTAACTATGGTGTTTCCTTGCACATTAGAGACGGTGATGAAAAACAATGGCTTATTCCAACTTCAATCAAATTTATACTAGCTGGTACTATTTTCATTTTGTCATTTTTGTTTTGCATTGAATCTCCAAGATGGCTAATCAAAAAGGGAAATGTTGAGCAGGCCTCAATTAATTTCTCAAAGCTAAGACACTTACCTGAAGATCATCCTTATATCCTGTCTGAGATCTCTGATGTCAATGAACAATTGGCTATTGAAGCTGAATCTATGAGGAACACATCATTCTGGGGAACTATTAAAGAATTGTTTGTTGTTTATTCAGTGAGATATAGAATGCTGATCTGTATTTCCATTCAAGTGTTAGGTCAATGGTCCGGTGCTAATGCAGTTACCATCTATGCACCTGAATTGTTTGCTTTGGTCGGTATGTCTTCTAAAACCGATAACATGATGATGACAGCTTTGTTAGGTGTCGTTAAGTTTGTTTCTGCTTATTTGTCGGCCTTTTTCCTAATTGATTTCTTGGGAAGAAGAAAATCATTGTACTGTGGTATCACTCTTCAATTGATCTGTATGCTTTATTTTGCAATGTTCTTGAACATTTGTCCACAAGCTGTTGATGACTTTGAAAGTTTAACTGACACCCAAAAAAGAGCTTCCAAAGGTGCACTTGCCTCTTTGTTTCTATCAGGTACCGCTTGGACCATGGGTTGGAACTCCATTCAATACTTGATCAACTCTGAAATCTTACCATTGAGAGTCCGTAACTTGGGTACTTCAATCATCATGTGTTTCCACTTCACCAATCAGTACGCTAACTCCAAGGCCATGCCATATTTGATGGATGGCATGAACAACTATGGTGCATTTTATTTCTTCGTTGGTGTTTTGGCAATGGGATTGTTCTTTGCATGGTTTTTCTTGCCGGAAGTGGCAGGAAGATCATTGGAATCTATGGAAGAGTTGTTCAACTTGCCATGGTATTTGATTGGAAGACGTGGTGCTAAATTGGCTCCTGACCATTCTGAAGTTAACAGAGTTCATGCTTCTCCTGATCATTCTGGTAATGCTGTTGGTGGTGATATTCGTATCGATATGGAAAAACCAGAGCATCATCAAATTGAGAATGTTGAGTCATATAACAAAGCAAATCTAAAAAGCACAGTTTAGAGCAGTCAGGACTCTTATCATTGGTTCTTCATCTCATCACTTAAAAGTATTTGGCCTCTAGAGTTTCATATTCACTCATTTCAATTGAAATTTCAGCCCAATTTTCTGTCACAGTTTAGTTTTTCAACCATTTGTGTATTGAATTTATGTTCAGTTTGATCTCTTATATAACCATCAATATGTGAACAGCTCTTTATCGTTCTAGCCCTAAGTTCTGTTATACAACTGTATATATATGTAGAGTTGTGAAAATTTAAAAAGCATGTCAAATGTCATTAAGCATGAATCATTGATGATTCAAACGAAAATACAATTTCAAATTTTGTAGGACATGGGAAAACAAGGCAGTGCTGGTGCAGAGGTTTTATGAAATTTTCAAACTTGAAACCCAAGAAACGTCATATTGGTTGATCAGATTTATGATAAGCTATAGCGTTCGTGAGTTAGATAAGAGGTACAATATATTAAAGTTCAATATGTTTCTCAAGCATGTTTGAAATTTTGAATTTGTCAATTTAATCACATGACCGGGTAAAAACAACTAGCTGGAGCTGTACAGCTTAGTGTATACTGAAGATCGCAATTTAATATTAACAAACACATATGGAAATCAATTATAATAGAATGAGTGTGAGACCTGTGTTTTTAACAAAAATACGTTTAATCAAGTCGATATACTCCGCTTTTAGGTTGTCTTGTGGATGTGTAACAATTGTTCATCTGAATTGTTTTGGATTTTCTGGGCTCTATATAGTCCCGTAAATAGAGTCCCGTAGATCGAACCGGATCGGGGGCTTGGCAGAGGCTGAGAAATTCCGAATATCGAATTTCAAATATCTCGACGATATGGACCATATGATACGCGTGCATCGCCATAATGGTTGCAAATTTGCAAACTTCAAACGCCCACTTTTGGTTCACCTACACATGTGTCTAGCTGAATTCATATAAATACCTCCCCCTTTTTCCTGAATCCGGTTCTTTGACCGATCTGTTTTTTTTTTCATAATTCTCATGATAATCACATCATCTTTTAAACCACAACATGACATATTCCGACAAAATTAAGCATCTTTATGTCAATCGTGAAAATTTTGGTATGGCATACATACCACGTTATAACACCATTTCAAGATGGAGATTTGTTGATGTTGTTTTTGTGATTCTTATTGGATTACTTGACCTTTTTTGGTTTCAAAAAATCGAGCCTTACCAGAGACAGTTCACCGTCAATGATATCACACTATCTCATCCATTTGCAACAACAGAACGTGTTCCAGCAAAGACTTTGGGAATAATTCTTGTTGTTGGTCCAACTGTCATCATGTTTGTCTTCTCTATGATTCTCACACCAAATAAACGTAAGGCTTATGTGTTTTATGTTTCATTTGTTGGATTTGTTATTGCTCTAGCCGTTGATTTGTTCATTACTGATGTGTTGAAGAACTGGGTTGGAAGACAACGTCCAGATTTCTTGGCTCGTTGTGCTCCTAATTCCAGTGCCAAAGATGATGTTTTGTACTTTGCTACAGAAATATGTACAACTAGTGATAACAGCACGTTGATGGATGGTTTTAGAACTACACCTTCTGGTCATTCAAGTTCAAGTTTTTGTGGTTTTGGTTATCTTACTTTTTGGTTATTTGGTCAACTGATGGTTAGACACATTCATGGTGGGGCCTGGAGAAGTATTGTTTCAATTTTACCAGTGATTCTTGCAAGTTACGTTGCCTTGACTAGAACACAAGATTACAGACATCATTTTGTCGATGTTATTTTGGGTGCTATCCTTGGTACATTGATTGGTTGGTGGTCTTACAGAAGGTTATTCCCACCAACAAATGATCCATACTGTTATGTTCCATACAAGTTGATTGAAGAGAAACAGAAAGATAAGGAGTATTGGACTATTAGAAACAGAGATTTCTATGATGATGACGAAGCTACAACTGAAGTCAGCCCTTTCAGATCTTTATAATTTGATCTACTTCCAATATCGAGCTCAGCTAGAGAAACTATTAAGCTGATTTGACTGCATGACACTTTTACAATTTGCAGTTTTCATCGAAGGGGTTGTATTATGGAGCCTTTGAAAAACAATTATTGATTTGAATGATTTATAGAAGCCTAAATTAGCCAACTATAGATCTCTGGAAACTGTGATGACGAACTCGGAATGTTACTAGTTATTTTCTGATTGAAATACATTTCAATTTCTATAGTCCTATATGGCCAATTTACATATTAGAGCTATTATTCTACAAGATCTATAATAATTTTATGATCCAGTATATACCAGCCATGGTCGTGTGGAATTTCTAGATATGGTACAAGGCACACGCGTAGCAGCATTTCATGCAATGGCACGCCTTCAGGGCCAGTAGAGCGGTGTATTCGGTGAATATGCTGCATTGAGATAATTCAACTGTAAACTTACCCCGAGACCAAACTGTGAATTCGGTGAATATATCACATGGTGGTATAATTCCTAAGTTAAATCCGAGTCTCAATTGCCTCGCGACACGTCGAAAATATCGCAATTATTTAAGAGCTACCATTTTCACATGTATGCATTCAGCTCGATCACAGTTGAATATTAACAATTTAAGCTTTACAACTTATATTAAGCAATAAATAACGCTTATATGTCCATACTTAATGAAATACCAATTTGCAATAATATATAGGAATAGAGTAGTAGGTATCATATGGAACAAGTAATTAGCATGGCATGTGCTCAGCTATATTCATCATTTCTGCCAGTGGATACAGGTTCATCATCAATATACCAGTCTGAGAAGAGAAATGATTCAGTACCAGGAAATGAACGGACAGTGTTAGTTTTGATACAGGCCTTCTTATTACGATGAAGCATTGGGAATAATTCATCTAGTCGTGAAAGTATGGCCTCCTTCTCTGAAATATCATGAAAGAGAGAAAGAAAATCTAAATTTGTAAGGAAAACTAAACCATTCTTGAGACCAAATTCGTTACTTCCCACTCTAGAGACATCTATTCCAAGTTCCACAAGCTGGACCAATTGTCTGTATGCTTCTGAAGCCATATTGAAATCATTGCTGTTAAACTTTTCAGAACTGTTATCGTTATCCAAGTTATGATCAAAACAAGCAAAGTAACCAGTGGAATTAAGCCCATCTCCTTGAATAACACATTCTCCATAATCAACAAACTGAGGTCGACAGTTAGTTCTTTGTGATACAGTAACAGTCTTATTGAAACACCGAATACGCAGGCTGATTTCTATAAAATCGTAGAATTGTCAAATATGTTTGTCGAAGAAGCATTCACGATCATTCCCATCTTGTCGTGTTCCCATAAACAAGTTTTGGAGAAGTTTCAAATCTAAAACTTTAACTTTCACATATTTCCCACTCGGTTTGTACATATGGCTCGGTGAGATGCTGGAGCAAAACAATTCTGATTGTGGTCAACAGTTTTGAACTCCGAGCACTTGACAATATTGGAGATACCAATTGGATTTTTCTCGTAGGTGAATGATAAGTTGTCAGAATTCATCAGCGTAGTGTCATCATCACCTTCAATTTCTTCACTTTCTTCGCCTTCTTTTTTTTTTACCTAATAAAATGTCTTATATTAATTGTAAACTATAAAATAATGAATTCCAAACGAAGTTGTTTGGATTTCTTATAGATATAAAGAGATATGTATAAAGGGAGTCATTCATATGGTATAGAAGACGAAATCATCTTCCTACTTTGTATTTTTTTTTCCCTAAATCATAATTGGCATCTGGTGGAAAAAAACAAGTTTCTTCACTATGGAGTTCAATTGCTCAGAACTGACATTTCTTTGGATTGAGACATGGAATTGTGGACGTGGTTCAAATTTATGCGAATTTATTTTAAGTAAAATTTCGATAAAGATATTGAATTTGATTAGATATTGAGCTGGCATAATGTTACCAATTAATGCCTTTTAGCTTATGTTGTTCGGAGCACAATTGGAATTCAGTCTTAAAGTTGTACCACCCCTAATGATCTTCCATATTTGTTGTGTAACCTTACATTCATCCCACAAGTGGTCATTGGTGTTATAATGGTTGTTGTTATTACAATAGCAGCATATCTTTTTGCAATAACTATTTAATTGGTGATACAAATGACCAGTTTGTAAACGATGATAATGTTCAAAGGACCCTGGATGTTTATTGACGAAGTTACTGAATCTGCTCCAGTAATCTTTCCACCTATCCTTATCTTTGTTTGTTGCTTTGGAAGGGATAATGATATGGCTTTCCCATTGTGGTGCATAGAATTTCTTGGAATTGCTATTAAATGTTGTTGTTGTTGGACATATAGTAATATCTCTGTCTCTGGTGCCATGGAAGTAATGGTGTAGTGGATCATTGGAGCTGTCACATTTGGGTGGTGCTCACTCCTTGCTGTCAGTTCGAACCAACTGGAGATAAGAGATGCTGTTTGAGGCGATCTATCGGAGAGACTGTTTATGATGATGGTTCTCAATTCGTTGGAGTTTTGATTTCCAAAATCAAAGTGAAAAAGGAAGTGGTACCATGTTAGACCTTTAACTTGTGTGTCGATGGCATTTCGGATGAGCCTTCTTATGTTGAGGATAGATGGGATGGAGGTGGCTTTTAATGTTGCAAGTATGTATTGAGCTTTCCGTCCAATACTCTGTTGAGGTAAATCAAGTAGACCAAACCCTCCTAGCCAAGTGGGTGTTTGGAGTTTGGGGACTGCAATGGAGAACCCTTTGCCTGGTTGTATCTTTTTTAAAACAGCC